>CM077115.1:224641677-225168091 GCA_039619475.1 Icerya purchasi | reverse complement strand
ACACTAGATCGCGTGTTTTATTATTATTATTATTATTATTTTATTATTATTAATTATTATTATTATTATTATTATTATTATTATTATTATTATTATTATTATTATTATTATTATTATTATTATTATTATTATTATTATTATTATTATTATTATTATTATTATTATTATTATTATTATTTATTATTATTATTATTATTATTATTATTATTATTATTATTATTATTATTATTATTATTATTATATTATTATTATTATTATTATTATTATTATTATTATTATTATTATTATTATTATTATTATTATTATTATTATTATTATTATTATTATTATTATTATTATTATTATTATTATTATTATTATTATTATTATTATTATTATTATTATTATTATTATTATTATTATTATTATTATTATTATTATTATTATTATTATTATTATTATTATTATTATTATTATTATTATTATTATTATTATTATTATTATTATTATTATTATTATTATTATTATTATTATTATTATTATTATTATTATTATTATTATTATTATTATTATTATTATTATTATTATTATTATTATTATTATTATTATTATTATTATTATTATTATTATTATTATTATTATTATTATTATTATTATTATTATTATTATTATTATTATTATTATTATTATTATTATTATTATTATTATTATTATTATTATTATTATTATTATTATTATTATTATTTATTATTATTATTATTATTATTATTATTATTATTATTATTATTATTATTATTATTATTATTATTATTATTATTATTATTATTATTATTATTATTATTATTATTATTATTATTATTATTATTATTATTATTATTATTATTATTATTATTATTATTATTATTATTATTATTATTATTATTATTATTATTATTATTATTATTATTATTATTATTATTATTATTATTATTATTATTATTATTATTATTATTATTATTATTATTATTATTATTATTATTATTATTATTATTATTATTATTATTATTATTATTATTATTATTATTATTATTATTATTATTATTATTATTATTATTATTATTATTATTATTATTATTATTATTATTATTATTATTATTATTATTATTATTATTATTATTATTATTATTATTATTATTATTATTATTATTATTATTATATTATTATTATTATTATTATTATTATTATTATTATTATTATTATTATTATTATTATTATTATTATTATTATTTATTATTATTATTATTATTATTATTATTATTATTATTATTATTATTATTATTATTATTATTATTATTATTATTATTATTATTATTATTATTATTATTATTATTATTATTATTATTATTATTATTATTATTATTATTATTATTATTATTATTATTATTATTATTATTATTATTATTATTATTATTATTATTATTATTATTATTATTATTATTATTATTATTATTATTATTATTATTATTATTATTATTATTATTATTATTATTATTATATTATTATTATTATTATTATTATTATTATTATTATTATTATTATTATTATTATTATTATTATTATTATTATTATTATTATTATTATTATTATTATTATTATTATTATTATTATTATTATTATTATTATTATTTTATTATTATTATTATTATTATTATTATTATTATTATTATTATTATTATTATTATTATTATTATTATTATTATTATTATATTATTATTATTATTATTATTATTATTATTATTATTATTATTATTATTATTATTATTATTATTATTATTATTATTATTATTATTATTATTATTATTATTATTATTATTATTATTATTATTATATTATTATTATTATTATTATTATATTATTATTATTATTATTATTATTATTATTATTATTATTATTATTATTATTATTATTATTATTATTATTATTATTATTATTATTATTATTATTATTATTATTATTATTATTATTATTATTATTATTATTATTATTATTATTATTATTATTATTATTATTATTATTATTATTATTATTATTATTATTATTATTATTATTATATTATTATTATTATTATTATTATTATTATTATTATTATTATTATTATTATTATTATTATTATTATTATTATTATTATTATTATTATTATTATTATTATTATTATTATTATTATTATTATTATTATTATTATTATTATTATTATTATTATTATTATTATTATTATTATTATTATTATTATTATTATTATTATTATTATTATTATTATTATTATTATTATTATTATTATTATTATTATTATTATTATTATTATTATTATTATTATTATTATTATTATTATTATTATTATTATTATTATTATTATTATTATTATTATTATTATTATTATTATTATTATTATTATTATTATTATTATTATTATTATTATTATTATTATTATTATTATTATTATTATTATTATTATTATTATTATTATTATTATTATTATTATTATTATTATTATTATTATTATTATTATTATTATTATTATTATTATTATTATTATTATTATTATTATTATTATTATTATTATTATTATTATTATTATTATTATATTATTATTATTATTATTATTATTATTATTATTATTATTATTATTTATTATTTATTATTATTATTATTATTATTATTATTATTATTATTATTATTATTATTATTATTATTATTATTATTATTATTATTATTATTATTATTATTATTATTATTATTATTATTATTATTATTATTATTATTATTATTATTATTATTATTATTATTATTATTATTATTATTATTATTATTATTATTATTTTATTATATTATTATTATTATTATTATTATTATTATTATTATTATTATTATTATTATTATTATTATTATTATTATTATTATTATTATTATTATTATTATTATTATTATTATTATTATTATTATTATTATTATTATTATTATTATTATTATTATTATTATTATTATTATTATTATTATTATTATTATTATTATTATTATTATTATTATTATTATTATTATTATTATTATTATTATTATTATTATTATTATTATTATTATTATTATTATTATTATTATTATTATTATATTATTATTATTATTATTATTATTATTATTATTATTATTATTATTATTATTATTATTATTATTATTATTATTATTATTATTATTATTATTATTATTATTATTATTATTATTTTTTATTTTATTATTATTATATTATTATTATTATTATTATTATTATTATTATTATTATTATTATTATTATTATTATTATTATTATTATTATTATTATTATTATTATTATTATTATTATTATTATTATTATTATTATTATTATTATTATTATTATTATTATTATTATTATTATTATTATTATTATTATTATTATTATTATTATTATTATTATATTATTATTATTATTATTATTATTATTATTATTATTATTATTATTATTATTATTATTATTATTATTATTATTATTATTATTATTATTATTATTATATTATTATTATTATTATTATTATTATTATTATTATTATTATTATTATTATTATTATTATTATTATTATTATTATTATTATTATTATTATTATTATTATTATTATTATTATTATTATTATTATTATTATTATTATTATTATTATTATTATTATTATTATTATTATTATTATTTCAGCACATTACACTAGTGCGTATATCAGTTTTTCTCTTCACCTTCCTCGTAATTAATCTAATTATGTTTCCCCATCTTTACTATACTCGTATACACAGTAACTGTGTTATACCTAATAACTCTGTACAACAGATTACATTTTTAATTTTTCTTTTCAAATGTATTATCTAGAATGCGTTTTCTTTTTCTTCTTTTATAAAATTTTATGATTATATAAAGAAGTGTTTACTTATTTTATTTACTTGTTATATTTTTTGTTATATTCATTTATTCATTATTTTCTCAGTGGTTTTTATTATTAATCTGTAATCCATTACTCGCGCAACTTTACGCATAAATGGAAATTGGATAATAATAATAATAATAATAATAATAATAATAATAATAATAATAAAATAAATGAAAATAAATGATTTGATTTGATATGATTATTATTATTACTGTTATCATTATTATTATTATAATTATTATTATTATTGTTACTATTATTATTAATCTGTGAACTGTTCTTTCTTCTTTATTACATCCATATCAGCCGACGGATGAAAAGACAAAATGAATATTAGTCAAGGCGGTCGTCATATGAATTTTTTGTATGAAAATTAGCTTTTTCATAATGCATCCGAAATGCACCGTGTAATGCGCCTTTACTGCGGAGGAAATATATTAATTTTTTATCGAGCGGCAGTCACATGCTACAACACTCTGCTCTTATCCGTCAGTTATTCCGACTAAGATTTTAAACAATTTTAATTATTCCTCTCGCATTTTGTATCTTTTTGCAACGCACAATTCAAATTTCGCGCCACTGACCGAAGTGCCGAAAAATGTCACAAAAAAGTAATAGGCTATACGCTAGTCTCTCCTCCTGCTCGTTGTTTTTTTGTGTGTTTTTTGTGTTTTTTTTGCTCCGCTATCTAAACCATGTGGCCACTTTTACGAGTAACATAAATGAACTCTAAACTGGAACTAACCTTCTTATTTTAAACATATGAGCGAAAGAAAAGTAAATAAAATAAAAAAATAACATTAAACTATTGCCATCGGAACTACAATGTTACAATTGACTGTGAACCTGAATCAGGCAAAGCCTGGTTTTCGCAAAAGAGTAAATGCTGAATATATTATAAGGAGGTAAAATCGACAAAGAAATGTAAGTTCCTGAAAAATATGCCTCTGCGTTTGTCAAATAATTTACAAGAAAGTAACAGATGCCCTCCGGGTAACTAATCATATCGTGACCGCTGCAGATTAGATTTGACGTTTGACTTTGAAAATTTTGTGAAATTCACACATGTTCCATGCGAGGACGACAGATCAAGGTATAACATCGGGCATGGTTGCCGACACGTAATAATACTATGGTCTTGACGGGATAGTTGGTCGGACTGTATTATAATAGTATCTACCTACGTTCGATTTATTCTATATATTTATTCAATTTTGTGCATGTTCGAATTTTTCGAAAAACAAATCGGTAGAGGAGATGAAAGGATATAGGGCGCGTCCACAGACGCATCTTCCTTGGCCAGCAGACCGATATTATCATTTCCCTCTTTTTCACAGTGACTCGGAATCCAGAGGATTTTAAATTCGTTCCTTTATTCGATATTTTAATTTATTTCTCCTTTCACATCGCAGCGGGTGTAATTTATAGCTAAGAGCATCGCATGGTATCGCTGACAGTGAACATGTCACTGATAACTAGGTGTATCTTTTATTGACATCAAATGAGATTGTCGTAAACTCCAAAGACTTATCTGTAGTCAGTAGCTCAGCAATACTGACCGTGTTGCTTCAGGCAGCAGCTTAAACTTCTGCGACGTTATTCCTTTGACAAGAAAAAAAAAACTGCAACTACTGCGCCACCACGTTCCTCGGTTTTAGAACCATCAACAAAAATCATAACCGTAATAATGGTTAGATCATTAGATAATTAAATCGCAAGTTAACGATATGAGACGGAAGGTTTTGGTGAAAACCAAAAAAGAATATATCCCCGCTAACCGATTTCAATTACCCAACAGAGGAACAAGGTATAATATTTCCGTATGTTCCGACAAGTTCCTGACATTAAAAGATCTACTCGTAGTTGGTGGGTCATTTAAATAAGCTCTTCGTGATTAATCTATGTGTAAAAAAATGAATATCGTAGTGAATTCTAAAGTAAAGCGATGGATGCATAAGCGCTGGACTATATCTATACTGTAAAGCAACTTGACAGTAAACGCTTCTTGGAATCATCAAATCTTCACCCAGAATATTAACTGTAAAAATAACTTTGAAGGAATTTATGATCATAGAACAGTTATTATATTAAGGTTTGATGGAATTTATGATCGTAGAACAGTTATTATATTAAGGTTTGAATGTGTTTATCCTAAGTAAGTTTTGAATCCAAGTACAATCCTAAATATTTAACATAATACGGTTTTGCTACAATAGCCTCGTTGCGCGGATTCGGATAAAATGCTTTTGAGCGCCTTCTCGCATGGTAAAAATGATGGATGTTGATTTGGAGGTAGATATTTTTAACCCCCAAGCTTCTCAAGAGGATCATTAAACATTTTCCCATTGCTTGTTAATTCTGGTTTATACAATTTGTAATACTACTAGATTTGCTAGAAACTACAAACTATCGTTAGCATATGAAAGAATAGCTCTATTTAGGCTATCGTTTCTTTGTTAAACATCTTCCACTCGCGTCCTCTACTCTTGTTCAGTCCTTCCTTTCGATTTATAATAGCTGGCGCTTTACTCCTAGTGAAACCCCCTATTCTGGAATTTATTTCACATCGTCTTAGTTCATTTTCGCAGTACACTATCTTCTTCAATAAATCCCCTATTTTTCCTTTAACTTCACTGATCTTTGTCATTCTCCTAAGGTATTTATTCTTTTCTCATTTTCTAAAAATATCCATTGAAGAAACTCTGAGATCCGATCGCCGCCAAACCATTTTCGATCTTTTTGAACAGTTTTCGAGTGTGTCACAAGGTACCATGCAAAAAAATTCGAGGCCGACAAGAAACTGAAAATTTTCTTTCCTAACACCTGGTTACAAAATTTGGTGGCAAGTTTCTACGAGGAAGGTAGTTTTATAAGTTAATTTCTCGACAAATGATTAAATTTAAAGGGTAAATATGTAAAAAAATAAATAAAAGTATGCTGAATTCAATGCAGGTGTCCGTTTTTTTCTAGCTTTATTAGTTTCGAAAATAAAAAATAGGGAAACTTACTTTTCGAACGTATCTCGTATGATACTGGTCCTAGTTTCTTAAGGAACGCCAGCATTTATCGTCTATACTTGGGAGTAACTATAGTTTTGTTTTGTTCGAAAAAAATCGGTCTGTCAAGTACGACTGCAACATTTTGCAGTCATTTTTAGACAATAAATTTATCGAAGGCCTGTGAAACATCTAAATTATATCCGTAACTCTAAGTAAATGATCAACCGTTGAACTGTTTTTATCTGAACCTAAACTGATGATCAAGCAAGAGTTTCTCTATGGTATTTTTCATTCGCTTAAGTACTGATTTTTCGAGCAATTCTGAAATTACCGGTAACAAGCTGATTGCTCTGTACGATTTGATTTCCGTCGGGTGTTTCCCTGGCTTAGGCAACATAATGTATTCGTTAATATTTATATAAATATGAAGTAATAAATTTATTTCGATAATACATACATACATATATATATATATATATATATATATATATATATATATAGAGAGAGAGAGAGAGAGAACTGGATTCTTCGGACCTGAAGCCCTTTGGATTTCGGATGCTGGTCTTCTATAATTCGCATAGCAGAGTAGGTTTTAACTGACAATATTATTATTCACTAAATGAAGTAAATGCTTTACAAATGCAACACAAAAACATTACAGATCTCGTTACGTAATTTTCTTATTATCCACGTCCTATAAATGAAGTCGAAATTTATCTTGAGACCAATCGCAGCGCAATCTACTTAAATTCAAATTTATTAGTTTTATTTAATCGTTTCTCTAAATAGGGGATTTTAGCTGATCTTTTACAATAGAGATACGTTTATCTCAGCCTTTTAGTGACGCATATCGGGTTATACATCATCAACCGACTCGGCAATCATCTCTACCTCTCAAGAATATATTTATTCAATCGTTTGATCTACCTCATGTAAATCTGTTTCAACGTAACCGCCACTGGTCGATTCCGTAAAAAATCTATATTCTGGTATAATGTGCGATTCTCTACTCGTATCTCTAAAGTATGCTTGTGGCCAGGCTGGTGTACCCTATTCGAGTATTTGAGTAATGTCGGTACTCACGCGTGTATATGAAAATGTAATTCGGTATTTTGCGAATGCTACGACTGATCAGACGGAAATTTTATTATTTTCCACAAATTGTTCGGGTAATTTTATGTTCATTTTCACAGTTAATGTTCGAAAGGTATCTCGAAGACGATACAAGTCGGTGGTAATTAATCGCGGATCGGTTAATGTGTGCGCGTGGTTCGTTTAAAGAATTTACCCCGTTAGCCGCACCGTGCGTCGTTTTTTATGTGGAATTAGTCTAGTCAAGAATGACTCGGTTTTATTGGTTTATTTCGATTTTTTTAAATTTATCGTCATCTTGTTCGTTTGCTTGTTAGCGGTTTTATTGGGTTTTTTTTCGTTTTCTAAATACCCGTTTCCACGGGATTGGAGTTCTTTTTATTTCTGTCGTATTTGCGCGTGTTGTTGTTGTTCGAAAAAAAAAAAAAACCCAAATTAAAATAGCTGCTGGTTTTGCGAGGGACACGATGAGTAATCAGTAGCCTAGTGCTCTACCAAGAACAAACGCAATCGAAACATCAATCCTTTACAGATTTTTTGATAATGTATGGTACACATATGAATTATTTGAGGTACTTATAACTCCCGTGATCATGAAGCTTTGGGTATTTGATAAATTAAATAATTGTTTTAAATTGGTGTTTAAAATTATTAATTACTGTACAATGTAACAGAAAACAATGAGTGAAATAAAGAGATATAGTGATTCAATATGCGTTACAGTTAATACTACAATACTAATGTAGCTTGAAATTTAAAATGGGAAAAAAATTTCTTTTTAAATATATCCGGGCATTCTGCTTGCACGGTATCAGGCGCATCTGCAGTTTTAAGTTGTATATTAATAGTAATAATAACGACGCACTCTTAAATTTTATTAAAATTATTATGTATTATGCTAATTACCGTGTATGTTCTTATTTCGTTCACTGCAGTTATTAATAGTTCCTAAATCGGCTTCCATTGTACGTGTTATAAGAACGATTTAAAATGTCAGTTGTATCCTACCATTAATACATAACGTTCGATGGGTAATTTGTATTCAATGATCGACAGGGTCGGAAGACTGTTGCGTACCGCTAAGCACTCGTAAGAGGCCGTTCATATTTATTACGTAAACGGTATCAGGATAGAAAGAGTGATCTAACATCAGGGAGGTGGTCACAATTGGTTACGTAAGATTTTATTTTTCCGTAGTTGCAAACTGAAATTACGTCTGACTGCATTTCTGATTGGCTTTTCAGTCTAATGCAGCTAGCGATTAAATAGACGCTTGCTTTTATATAATTTCGTTTTCATAACTTTTTATACTGTAATGTTTATTTACAAATTAAAGTACCTGCATATTCTTCTTTATAGCGCCATACTTAATTCCCGAGCGTCGGCGACTACACAGGTATTCGTACATCTCAGCTGTACAGACATAGACATAGTGTTCATAGAAATTGTTGTATACAGTACGTCATTCGGAACCGATTAGTAATCGTTTGATTTACATCGTTTTACAAAAGTGCAGTCCCGTGTATGTCTGCTGTGTACTAACTAGCGCGCATATTATGGTATTCGTGGTGGTTTGTCATTGCCTTTCACGTGATTATTAGCGAGTATTTTTAATTTAATTCTTTGTAATAAGTTCTGTCGTCGCCCGGGATCGAACCCGCGACCTCCGTAACAGAAGTCAAGCGTTCTAGCAATTGGGCTATCGCGACGATATATGTATATTGTTTAAATGTAAACTCTTCTTTCGAACGCATCAATAAAATTTGACTTAACATTAAAATATCGAATCTATGTTACGTAAAACCAATGTGGGTGGGGGAGTTTGCACATTTCCTTACTTTTTTTCTCATTTGTGGTGGAGTCATCGGGAAGTAAAAGAAAATCGACCGGCCCCTAACTACGATGATCAATCGATAATGTATACGATCAGAATAATAGACGAGTAGAGTTAATTTTAGGAGCAACGGTAATCATACAAATACGAGAAACTGAAGAAGAAAGAAAAAGTTAAGAAACAAGACGATATTAATACTAGTCTAATGTTCCATCGTGAGACTAAATAAATAAACCTGCGAACTTTTAACCGGATATAATTAAATACAAAACCGTAAAGCAAACAAAACGGAACATTTAAAAATTCGTAATTAGTTCCGAATACGTCATCACGACTGTGAATATTTAAAATATTGATCGTCAACATCAAAGAGTTAGCCAAAAAGTAGCCGTTATTTTTTTTGAAAATATTATCGCTACTTTATTTTATATGTTTTGTAGTTTTAATTTAATCGCATCATCGATGCCGACAGTAGCATTGTGTTCATATGTATGTGGTAAAAGGAATTACTAGAATGAGTTGCTAAAAAAAAAGTTAGCAGTCAAGTAGCTAACTGTATGTGTGAAATGCAATTAAATTTACGATAAACTGTGCTCGGAATTATCGTTTGAAGGAGTTTAGTACGGTAATTATTCGTTTTTTACGTTTTTCGTTAACGTTTTAAAGTAAACAAATTACCACTTTGCGATAATGTCCTCTCGCACGTGGCCGACACAATATTTATTACGCTACAAGAAGTTTGGATACAGTTTTATTTTTCCGTTGTAACCTATCTCTTCCGTAAAAATAAAAAGTTCTCCTTTTTGCATTGTAATTTCATTCTATTAATACAGAGGTTAAATTGTTAGGTCAACATTTTCAATGGCAGGTGAATGGAAAGCAGTCAACTGGTTCAATTTAAGCCGAATATTTCGGCAGCATTTTATAGTTTTAATTTTTCTAGAATTTCGTTAAGAAAAATACAAAATTTATTGTGGAATAAAATGGCATAATAGTGAATAATTAGAATAATAATAATAATAGCAGTTAATAGTTACAGGAAATAAATGTTAATTAAAATAACCCAAGATGGAAAATAATTGGACTCGTCACAAGATATCTCATCGCTGTGAGGTCCCCACGATAGCTTCACCTTTTCTGATGGCACACTTCCTACTTAACATTTAATCAACTATTTTTGGATCTATACATGCATACATACATACATACATATATATATATATATATATATATATATATGTATACACATTGGTACCTATTCTTCCAGCTATTTCACTGAAATTATAAAACGAAATATTATTTTTATACTCTGACCTCGTGAATAGTTTTCGCCCGAGTCATATGCTGAACAATTCTCGTTGTCGGCTCGGCATATGTTAATATAGTTGCGGATAGCGCTCGACTATTAATTGCTTCTTTTCTCACTTCTTTAAATACCCACGCATTTCTACGGTAAATTAGTCTAATTCAAGCAAATATCAATCAAAATTTCCGGCCGAATAAGGTCCAGCTTTTGCATGATGTACCTCGTGACGACCTTTATATAAATAACAAACTCGGTCGACATATGCCGGGCTAAAGCGAGAGCAACAGCGAATGCTACCATAACATTTTTCAATGAGTAATTTCAACACGCGGTAAAATAATTTAAAAGTGACGGAAAATCTACAGACATCACTTGAAGCACATGTGTGTCATTCGTAAAAAAAAAAAGTATCAAGTCGAAAATTAAATAATTCACATACTAAAATAAGTAACAGTGACAATATGAAATCAAAATAGGTAACTAGTGTGTCTTAAAAATTTGTTACGCGGGCCGAGGAACGAATCACCCAATCACAGACTGCCGATCATTGTCTGCGGCAGTGCTGCAATAGGAACAAATTGTTTTCCTTCAGTGACCAAGGGAAAAAAGTAACGACACTTTCGAATTCAGAGCGATTAAAAAAACGCAATTTCTGAAAAGACTACGTAATCCTGATTTTCCGTTAAAAGATCTCTACTCAAATTCGTCCAGCTTGCTCGAAAATTTTTGCAAAAAAAAGGAAAAAAACACAAACAGATTCGCGCGAAAATACGTTTAAAAAATTGATTTCCGTCGACAGTGGTTGGTAATCGTAAATTATCAGTCTGCAGAACATTTAATATGAAGTCGACTGATACGGTCAACGATTCAGCGATACGGTCACGATTCAGCGATACGGTCACGATTCAGCGATGCGGTCACGATTCAGCGATACGGTCAGTTATTCTTTTAAAAAGTTCAATATTTCAATTTTATACCGCTTCATTTGCACGTGTTTAATTTATGCGCTTTTCGGCAGTCGCTTTTGAAGAAAAATTCACGCAAATCAAATTAATAATAACAAGAACGAAACTTCTTCATAGTAATTCTCATCAAATCAAAGTTCAAATAAATAGGAAAAGTTCTTTTTTTTTTTTTTTTGCTTCTTATAATTGCGCACAATCTGACCAAATTAGAACAATCAGCGGTAGTGTTGAAAAGCTATTCGATACATAAATTTATGGAATACTTCCCGATGTCCGTCATTCCTTGTTGATATAGACGTATTTAATTATATTCGACCGTTTTAGTCTTCTGAATCGGGTGTCGTCTTCAACGAGAATCTGTGCCATCTGATTACTGTGATTCCGTAACTCTATGTATGCCTCAATCTCTAGCCGTCTCTACTTGTAAATCTTTATGTATCTCGTCGTTACATATCGCGGCGCACCAGTTACCAATTGTAGACTCCCCGATTGGGGGCTCGTTGGATGATCGCTACATTTGGTTTACTCGCGATTCCCGAAAGTGAAATTCCCTGTATGATCGCATAAGAGCTTTTGAGATTACGGTAATAATTTATTTCGCGTCAGTAATATTAACTTTTTACCAAGTAGTTAATATTTTTTTTTCTGTTTCTTCCTTTTCGCACGCCGACTCTCAGGTCATTAATGCAATTGATCATTAGCTATTTCAAGTTTCCTAAATAATAGTGCATCCCAATAGATGACACCGCTTGATATATGTTAGCATTTCATTATTTAATTATTTATGTATATGAGTATTTTGTTACTATTGGTGTGTTTTACTATCCTCATTATTATTATTATTATTATTAGTGGGTGGTAAGCGTGTCTCTGCATTGATTTTTCTCTAATCTTCTGACACGGGATTATCAGGATGTCCGGTAGTTTTCATACGCGATATTAATGGGTTTAAATTAAGACCGAACAACTACTCAGCTTGCATTTTGTTATATTGTTGCTTATGTACCGTCAACACCGAAGGTACAATGAGATCAATTGCGAACATAATATGGCGCATTGGTCACATTATCAACAGTCCGAAATATTTCACTTCCGTTGAACTAATGTGTAAAGAAAAAAAAATTGAAAAAAAAAATTGAACAAAAAAAAAGAAAAAAAAATTTCTCGGTTGTCTTAAACTGTAGCCACTTATGAGTGCAGGATGGTAAGACGGAATGCCCAAGTGTGTTGTGACAAGCTCTCAGTAGCTGGGTACGCATACTTTATCTAATCTAGAGATAATGTATTTTACATAATAAAAACAGTCGAATGTAAGTTTGCGTTTAATCTTTCAATTCCACACGTTAATACTTGTTCTATTAATTTTGTTGATTTCATCGAAGAGGCTGAGCGCTTCCCTATTGATAGTTTTAATCTAAAATTGTTCAGAGTCAACTAATGCATATCGCGAGATTACTTTTTTACGATTTTTTTGCTATTGTTTGCATGAATTTTAGATATTTTTTTTCTTTTCTGTTTCTTTCCTTTTGCATGCCGACTCTTAAATGATCAACGAGCGTTGATCATTAGCTATTTTAAGGTTTCTAAATATCGGTGCATTTCAATAGATGATACTGTTTAGCTATTTCATTATTTATTTATTTATATCGCTATTTTATTATTATTGACTTTGTTATAAAATCGTTACGTGGTAAACGCATCTCTACATTGTTTTTTCTTCAGTCTTCTAATAGGACTGTCAGAAAGTCCGGTAATTTTCATACGCGATATTAATAGGTTTAAATCGAGACCGAGCAACGCAGCATGCATTTTGTTATATTGTTGCTCATGTACCGTCAAAACCGAAGGTACGTTGAAGTCAATTACGAACATAATATGGAGCATTGGTCACATTATCCTCAGTATCTTCGATTGGAACAATTGTAGTTTATCGAGGTGCGTTTTTTGCGACAGATCCATAGATTTCTAAGCCGTATTTCCAGATAGGAACTATAGCGGTGTAATATAATAACATTCTATTTTCCAGACCGAGGATTTTCTTATTATCAATGGACTTTCAATTTTTTCCTTGTAATTAACATGCAGATTCCATATTAAGCGTCTGTAAACAGTTAATCCCAGATATTTTACTGATTGTACTTGCGGTATTTTACAACTGTTCTGGCGGACATGTTTCTCGGTTATTTTTGAACGTGATGTGTGATGATTTCTGTTCATTAATTTCGATCCTTCATTTGAGAGACCATTTTTCTAGTGTAACGGTAAGTAATGTTATTCGTGACTACCTTCGTGCGTGAATAGTATAGCAATGTCATCTGCAAATGTAGCTTTTAACGGTAAACATTGTAGTCAATATGTCAGCCATATATATGTATATGATACAAAGAAGCAGACCGAGAACGCTACCCTGTAGTACTAACGCTACTATCTGACGTTCGCTAGATACGACGCGGTTTATTTTTACTTGAAACGATCTATCGCTTAAATGGGGGATCTCAACAGATTTCGACCAGGAAAATCTTCCGGATTTTGTGTAGCGAACCGTCATACTAAACACGATCGATTGGCCACATCGAGAAACACTGCCGAGCAATACATTCAGCGCTGTAAGACTCAATTACATCAATGAGTGTCAATGACACTAATGAATAGCCGAATGTTTTGATCTAAATCGAAGTTGATAGTGAGGAAAATATGCATTTCTCTTACTAAGAAGAAGCGGTTGAATTAGTTTTTCGAACATACTTCCCCAAACGCATCCAGTAAACTTATCGGCCTACAGAATAAAACACACGTGTAACTGTCTTCCCGGGTTCATGGATATAGGTATAGTTATCGATTTTTTCTATCTTTTCAGAGAGTATAATAGCCTAAGCATAGAATTGTATATGTATATAAGTATAATGTATAAGACCGGAAGCGTATATATATATATGTATAAACTCCGTCATTTTGGCCTCGCAAGGGGCTGTGCCCCTTGACCCCTCTTGCTTTTATTTATGTCTCTTTCTCTTCTATACTTTGTATAAAATGATCAAAATTTACAACTTAATTCTTACTAGCATCAACACAAAAAGAAAAACAAAACATAATCACACACAATCCTATCCTAACATTTAACTTTCATTACATAAAATTAAGATATTGTTTCATTACATTTTTTGTTACATAAAATTGTGACATTTTTAAAATAACAATAACAAAAATCCTATAAAATATAACAAACGTTACATAAAATTGGGACATTTCTTCGAATGGGTGGTAGCCTAAGAATTACGTTGTAATTAATATATAATAGGGTAAGACATTAGTTTGATTTTAAGAAGATTTGTTTATACTTTTTCTTTGCGATTGTTGGTTTTTTGTAGTTTTCATACTCGCATATACTGTTTAGTTTAAGTATAGAGATCGGACGATACTATTATCATGTACCTCATACTAATATAATAAACGATTATAAGTGTCTGGGCACCCACACAACAGGCTTTGGCCTTGTGTGGCCCATTACAGTTCTTTAAGAAAAAATAAGAAAGGAAAATTTTCCTTTTTTTGGCGAATGTTTCGAGATATCATTCGTTATTCCATCTTCTCCGGAGGCCTTATTGTTTCGAAATATTTTAATATATATATACGAAGCATGTTTGGTGTAATGCATAATTATGATATGACGCTACTCTGTTACGCTGTATAACTTTCTGGCTGTGTGTGGATTCTTCATATTAGGAGGTTGGAAGATATTTTTAAGGTATAGTCGACAAAAGTATCAAGTTTTTCGTCATTGGTTTCGGCGCAAGCTATATCAGATTTTTTTTAATATGATAGGACAGATCACATCTCTCTTTGTTATTACTTTCACTACTTTCGAGATTGAACCGTCAACATTAGTTAATGTAGAAAGACAGCGAGTATAACGCTTATTATTGCAATGGCTTCCGTTAGTTGACTGTAAAACGTATGTTTGATAATTAGATGGGTATCTGTTGCGTAGCCATTTTTCGCGCGTTTTTCGTCTTTTCGCAGTTAACTCGCATATCGCAATGGGTAGTAATATGTTGTTATTATTGGCAATCAGCTTCGCAGGTTGTGTTGATTGCTTAGAGCAATCCTGTATTGTATCTGTTAGGTACATCAACAGCGGTATCAAAATCGTGCTTTAATTTTAATTTTACCATATTGACAAATTTTATTACCGGAGACAGCTGGTGGACTTCAAAGTAAATATAACCTGTGCACATTTGGATTTGTTAACTCTGATTTTCCAAGATTTATACACACCATTTTTCCAAAACGTCTAAGTGAGATTGTAGCTGCTGCGATGCTGATGTGACATCACAGTGCATAGACACAATATCGCAGTGTCGTCTGCAGACGTGGCTGTTGTTCTATCCGTATTTTCGCAGAAAATCATGCAATTCTAAAATGGCGCAGGTCCAAGCAGAGTATTCACACTATCAGTTCAGGAATTTCACAAGACAGTGTGTCTTATGAAATTCCTGAACTGATAGTGTGAATAGTGGAATACATCTTTCTTCAAGGTAACGCTTGATTAACAAGTGCAGTGCTAGTAAGGTAATTGTTGTTTTATTTTAAACAATAACCCGTTGTACCATGCTTTATCAAAAGCTTTTTTGATGTTTCAAAAAAACTGCTAATCAAAATTTTTTATTCACGAAACTTCAATACGTATATCACATCAACAACTCTGTATATTTGTTACCTGTATTGTGTTACTCCCGAAAACTCCAAACTAATAATCTGGTATTGTTTCATTTTGCCCTATAAAGGCTAGAGTGCCGCGTGTAAATAAGTATCATATTAGAATCCAAGCCTTTTATATAGGTTAAAAATTAAACAATAAACTACCTGAACGTATAAAAGTTCAACTATACAAAAAAGGCGTAAATTTTTAATTGATTATATTAACAATCTTATTTGTGGATAAATGAATGAATGATTGAATGAGTGATGATAGTAAGAAGGAATATATGTGTATATATGGTTTATATGTATAAATGTTTTGTTTTTTTTCGGCATTTATTGATTTAGTTTTAATTATGATTTACCTTAATGAATAATTCGTCTTATTTTGCCCCGAGCGCACTGTTTAAGTTTTAATTTTATTTCGTATATTTTTTATATTGCATTTGCTACATTCTTCGTTGTATACGCATTTTCATTTTCTTTCCGTGCACGTATTTGTTTGACCACAGCTCACGCATGATTGCGCTTTCCGTGGGTCATTCTTTTATAAAATACATATAACTTCGAATTTGAATTTGAATTTGAATTTATTCTTCTTAATAATAATTTTCGAACCCTGCAAGTAAACTTATCGGTCTGTATGAAGTTCGTCAAGTTTCCCTGGTTTCTGTATAAGTATTATAGCGGCGAATTTCTACTATATTGAGAAATTTCCAGTTCTAATAATTGCGTTGTATATAGACGTTAATAACTGTAAGGCCCGTTTTTGGTAATTTCTTGATAATAAAAAAAATAAGTAAATATATTTCTGTTCCTGAAACGCAGCCTAGGCAACTGGACTCTTCTGTCTTATTAACGTAAATGCATTCGTGCCGAGGATGGCCTAAACCATATCATCACACTTGTCAGGAATAAAAAGAACGAGTTCCATCGATAAATAAGCATATAAATAGAATTATTTAGATCGAATTAGAACTCCGAGGCATCCTCTTCGCGTGGCGTATTACACATATTCTTGTCGTCATAAATTTGTAAATGTTACACAAAACATGTTGGTAATTTCAAATAGCATATTTTCTATTTACGCGCGTGCGTAATAATCCAAATTGTAATAAGAAGAAAATAAGTTAACTTAAGAAAAGCAAAAATCGCCTGTTTCTTCTCGAGTAAAATTAAACGATCACGAATACGCCATCGGTAAGTGATCAAAGAATAAACAAATGAAAATTTTTAACATACAAACAAGAATCACTAAGAAAAAATAAGTAAAAAATCAACGAGGAAACTGCGTTTAAACAGAATTATAAACTGTATACATTAAATTAATAATACATAAATTACGTTTAAACACGTAAATATTTATATACGTGTACATATCTTCTTCTTCGTCTTCTTCGTTAGCCATTATCAGTCCGCTGCTGGACAAAGGTCTCCCCCATAAACGCTGCGATCTTGTGCTTCTTCCTGACAGTTGCTCTGAATTTTCGAATTTCATCTGTCCACATCGTATTCTCGGTCGTCCTAAGGATCGTTTGGCATCAGGTTTCCATGATGTTGCCACACTTATCCAGCGGTTCTCGTCTCTAGCCGTATGCCCATAAATCTCCATTTACTATTTTTAATGATATATAACTGCATCTGTCACTTTCGTTGTTTCTCGGATACGCCTCTTCGTCCATTTGTCCTTCACTACTAGTAATCCGCAATATAAACCTTTCCATTTTTCATTAATTCTTATTTTTTGTTCCATTTTTTTTCTTCTTAATACCCCCCCCCCCCCATGTTTCGCAGCATATGTTAAAACTGGCAGAATACACTGGTCAAACATTCTTTTTTTCAGACTTAGGGGTGTTGTGGTGTCTTTAAGTATATTCTTAAGTTTTGAGAACGCCATCCATGTTAATTCTATTCTTCTGGATATTTTATCTTCTAAATCGTTTGTTCCTCTAATCAATTATCCTAAATAAATGAATTCTATCTCTACCATTTCCAGTTTCTGTGTGTTTATATGTATTTACCCATTACTACAAATTCATCGTACATATTATATTTAGTTTTATTTATATTTATTTTAAGCCCTATTTCTGCGCATTTACCACTGACTGCATTATTCCTCGTAATTCTTTCAAGCTATTTGGAAATAGTACAATGTCGTCCGCGTATAAGATGCGTGTTAATATTTCCGACCTGTATACCTGCATTTTCCCACTTAATCGTTCCAATACTGTCTTGAAACTGGCTATGAACAATTTCGGGGACAGCGCATCCCCTTGTCTTATTCCCTTTTTTAGTCAAATGTTTTCTTTTTCATCGCCAATTGCAATCGTAGCTGTCGCCTTTTCATATATTTAATTATTCGTATGTATGCGCTACTAACTTTTATTACTTTTAATGCCCGTATTATTGCTTCGGTTTTCAGGTAGTCGAACGCCTTTTCGAAATCCACGAAGCCCATGCACATTCGTATATTCTGTATTCGTTCGTTTTTTCGATTATTTGCCTAACAACGTGTATATGATCTATCCTTTCTTTTCTAAATCCGGCCTGTTCGTTTGGCTTGTATCAAGTTTTTCCGTTAACCTAATCGTTATTTTTTTTGTAAATAACTTATAAATATTCGAGAGAAGGCTCCGATAATTCCGTATCTATTCTGGCCAGGTATTTATTTATTTTTTCCCCGCATAATTTAACGACTTCTATTAAGACTACATCTTCATCCGGGACTTTGTTGTTCTTTTGCGTCTCTTTATTGCTTATTCCACTTCGTGTTCTGTGATTGGCGGGATCAAATTATCGAAATTGACTTCTTGTTCTTCCTCTGTTTCCACCACATCATCATATATGTATAGTAGTTTTTTTTTGTAGAAGTCTCCTATTATTTTTACAATTTGTTTTTTATTTTTGATAATGTTACCATGATCGTTTTCTATTCCTGTTATTTGATATTTCCCTACTACTCTGAAGTTATTTCGCAGTATTTTCATGCTTCTATTCGTTTCATTTATTTTCTTTGCATTATATTTCCGGATATCCTGTCTAAATTTTTTCCCGTACTGTTTAGCACAGTTCTACATATTTCGTTTGGCTTCGTTGGGACTAGGTCTATCGTGTCTTGTGAAAGTTTATTTACTTTTTGCCCGGTTGTAGTTTTCCTCGTTAATGACTGAGTTACGTGTTTTCTTTTAGCGCGTCTATATTCTGCTCTTCTACTCCAGTTTCTAAATTTTTTATTTACATATATATATAGTGTATATATAAATATATATACTTGTATATATGTAAAATGGAGAGAGAAAGAGATAGAGTTAGAAATAAAAAGAGAGAAACCATATAAAGTGAAACAAAAAAAAAAAAAAGATTACAAATTAAATAATATTTCAAGGTATGATCACATTGTCAGCTGATCCGAATCAGTAACAATTAACAAAAAATTGATTAACAGTTGTGTTGCACGAGTATCATGCTTGATTTTCATATTGCTTACTTGGATAATTGTCTTATATTACTTTCGATCCAATCACCGCATATTATAAAAATAGTGATTGTTAACTTTATGTCTTTTGTACTATTAACATTGTTAATTAAGAATCAACAAACGGTTGCCAGTAGAGGTCATGTATTTGTTGATCTTACATGCACATGAAAGTGGTAGCATGCTGCTCAACACAAGTACGTCGTCGGTGAAAAAATACTTAAAAACACTACATCAGTCGAGTGCAAAATAATTCGGTACACAAACTTTTATCGGGAATTTTTGAAGAGTGCATAATTTTTTCGCGGCCAGTCAGCTGCCATTTAGATTAGCTAGATTCGTTCCGGTAGAATATCTCACTGCCGTACATTGAAACTCCAAAAAATTTCACTTCCATTGAACTAATGTGTAAAGAAAAAAAAACTAAAAAAAAAGAAAAAAAAAATTCTCGGTTGTCTTAAACTGTAGCCACTTGGTAAGAAGTTGTTGTTTTTAACGAATGATTTACCGGAATGCCCGAGTGTGTTGTGACAAGCTCTCAGTAGCTGGGTACGCATACTTTATCTAATCTAGAGATAATGTATTTTACATAATAAACAGTCGAAGGTAAGTTTGCGTTTAATCTTTCAATTCCACACGTTAATACTTGTTCTATTAATTTTGTTGATTTCATCGAAGAGGCTGAGCGCTTCACTATTGATAGTTTTAATCTAAAATTGTTCAGAGTCAACTAATGCATATCGCGAGATTACTTTTTTACGATTTTTTTGCTATTGTTTGCTTTAATTTTAGATATTTTTTTTCTTTTCTGTTTCTTTCCTTTTGCATGCCGACTCTTAATTGTTCAATGAGCATTGATCATTAGCTATTTTAAGGTTTCTAAATATCGGTGCATTTCAATAGATGATACTGTTTAGCTATTTCATTATTTATTTATTTATATCGCTATTTTATTATTATTGACTTTGTTATAAAATCGTTACGTGGTAAACGCATCTCTACATTGTTTTTTCTTCAGTCTTCTAATAGGACAGTCAGAAAGTCCGGTAATTTTCATACGCAATATTAATAGGTTTAAATCAAGACCGAGCAACGCAGCATGCATTTTGTTATATTGTTTCTTATGTACCGTCAAAACCGAAGGTACGCTGAAATCAATTACGAACATAATATGGAGCATTGGTCACATTATCCTCAGTATCTTCGATTGGAACAATTGTAGTTTATCGAGGTGCGTTTTTTGCGGCAGATCCATAGATTTCTAAACCGTACTTCCCCAAACACCGAAGCTACAACGGTGTTATAACATTTTAAATACAGATACTAAGCGTCTGTCGGTAGTTAATCCGAGATATTTTACTGATTGTACTTGCGGTGTTTTACAGCTGTGCTAATTAACTGGCCGACAAGTTTATTTCTAAATGTGATATGTGATGATTTCTGTTCATTAATTTCGTGAAGCTTCGTGACGACGACCTTTGTGCGTGAATAGAATAGCCATGTCATCCGCAAATGTAGCTTTTAAGGGTAAACATTGTAGTTGGTATGTTAGCTGTATATATATATATATATATATATATATATAAAACTCGGCCATTTTGGCCTCGCAAGGGGCTACGCCCCTTGACCCCTCTTGCTTTTATTTCTGTCTCCTTCTCTTTTATACTTTGTATAAAATGATCAAAATTTACAACGTAATTCTTACTGGCATCAACACAAAAAAAAAAATAACATAACCACAAAAATCCTATTATAACATTTAACTTTCATTATATAAAATTAAGATATTTTTTCGTTACATTTTTCGTTAAATATTTCATTACATAAAATTGTGACATTTTTTAAATAACAATAACAAAAATCTTATAAAATATAACAAATGTTACATAAAATTGGGACATTTTTTCGAATAGCGGGTAGCCTAAGAATTACGTTGTAATTAATATATATATATACATGCTATAAAAAAGCAGGCCGAAAATGCTACCACCTTGAAGTACTAACGCTACCATCTGACGTTCGTTAGACATCATGCCGTTTATTTTTACTTGAAACGATCTATCGCCTAAATAGGGGATCTCAGCAGATTTCGACCGGGAAAATCTTCCGGATTTTGTATAGCGAACCGTCATGCTAAACACGATCGATTGGCCACATTGAGAAACACTGCCGAGTAATACATTCAACGCTGTAAGACTCACTTAATTACATCAATGAATGTCAATGACACCGATGAATAGCCGAACGCTTCGATCTAAATCCAAACTGATGGATGAAAAGATATGCGCATTTGTTATACAGAGAAGAAGCGGTTGAATTCGTCAAACATTTTTCTCCAAACGTATCCGGTAAATTTATCGGTTTATTGGATAAAACGTCTGTAACTGGCTTCTTCCCGGGTTTATGGATAAGTATGGTTATCGATTTTTTCTATCTATTCGGAAAGTATGATTTAGCATAGAATTGTTATAAAAGTAGTAAAAGTCCTTTTTTTGGCGGATGTTTCGAGATATCATTTGTGTTATTCTATGTTCTCCGGGGGCCTTATTGTTTCGCAATATTTTAATACATATACGAAGCTTGTTTGGTGTAATACATAATTATAGTATAACGCTATTCTGTTACATAACTTTCTGGCTGTGTTGTGAATTCTTCATATTAGGAGGTTGAAAGATATGTTTCAAAGTATAGTCGGTAAAAGTAGCAACTTTTTCGTCATCGGTTTCGACCCAGGCTGTATCAGATTTTTTTTAATGTGATAGGACGGATCACTTCTTAGTGGTTTCGTTACTTTCCAGACTGAACCGTCAGCATTAATTAGAGTTGAAAGGTAATGAGTATAACGTTTACTATTGTGGTGTGCTATTGCTTCCGTTAATTGCCTGCAAAATGTACGTTTGATAATTAGATGGGTATCTTTGTTAAGTTACCATTTTTGTCAAACGTTTTTATTCTAACCGCAATAGCTTGGTAAGCCCTTTTTTGTGGCGATTAAAATGTAGATGATGATGAATGATTGTCGTACTAGAGAGGTGTATTTCGTGAACGCATCTGTAATTTGGTAAAGCAAAACTCACCGGATAAACTAGATGAGTTTCCATTAATAGGGCAATATTCGTTTTGTTTGTAAAAAGCACTGAAGTTCGTGTTTCTTTCGTTGAATCCCATTAGCATTTCATAATACTACTATTAATGAATTAATAATTATATCGTTTAAATTCATAATAATTTCTCCGTAAGTTTTATCGAACATGGATATTAATAATGGCGCTAATAAATTGTAAAACTCGTTAAGAATGGGGAAGTTAATGTCCCTCACTAATTCCTTTTTCGTTCGTTTTTACGCTATATTATCATTATATACTACTGTTGATGCAGGCGGAGAAGAAGAAGTGGTGTGTTTTTTTCGGCAACATTGAAGTGTGAATTCGGTGGTAATTGTTTACTTATATGTGGGAACGCGCTGATGTCTCCCAAAATCAAATGATGGAGCTTCTTCGAAAGTTGCTATTTATTGCATGTTGTTTAAATTTTTTATTATGTTCTTGTTGGTAATATTCGTATGCTTTTTTGCAGGATATGTTCAGCGCGACAGAAAAGACATATTGTGTTTTTTTTTTTCTGATGCTTTAGGACAGTCAGCACACAGGTTGGAGATTACAATAAGATTTCGTGTGGCCAAAATTTTGACAGAGCATGAAGAATTAGTTGCCTTTTTATTCGCGGTTCTTCAATTGTTACGAGGTAAGTGATTTAACTTAAAAATTTCTGAATTTTTAGAAGATTTGTTGAGATCTACAAAGAACATTGGTAGTAGAGATTTCGTTCTTCTGTTTATTTTTTTTTTTACAGAATGAAAAAAAAAAAACCTCATGCAGTTTCTGGTAAGATGAAGGGTTTATTTAAAATTACACGAAAGGCTCTCTACACCTTCTGATAGTTGGTATGTGTAAAATATTTGTATTTATTTCGTTGAAGGGCTTCAGTCAATTGGCTCGATAACAAGCTGGGGCGAGCTCCGTTTTACAGTAATACCAGCGGGTTTGTGTAGATTTCAACGTAAATTTAACACCTGTCAAACTTGTTACGAACTTGATGAATCCGCCGTATAATTTTTATCGTCTTTAACTAAAATCGGCGGAGGCGCCGTAGTTTTGTTAATGTTTCGTTTTTGTGTATCATTACCGATCAGCGTTGTTCGATATCACATTAAGTACCATCGCATCTGCATCCGTTATTTCATTATCTCCATCTGTGTTGTCGTCCTCGTCTTCGTCGTTATCGTTTAAGTAAACGGTTGATAGCGATTTCTATTATTAAACTTTGGAATTGTTGGGTGTTTAAGTTCATTCGATGTGTGCTGCGGCGAAAATCCCTGCGACGAGCCTAATGTTTGTAATCTACTTTTCATCTCTGTTTCTTTCGGTTATTCTCGACTGGTTGGTCAACTGTATAGCTCTAATGTCTACGTTTACGGTCGGTGCAATATCTTGTAAACTTTTGTTTTAGAAATGTCACGGCATTTCTCTTTTTTGAAATTCACTTGTAAAATTAAAGTTTTGTCTGAAGTTTTCCTTTTTTTTTTTTTTTTTGCATTTAAACTTCTCGATAATTTTTCTGAGAAATGTATAGACAAAGTGAACTGTAGAAATCGATGTGTGTAGTTCGTGTGTTTATATTTCTCGCACATATATCAGCTTTAGGCCATGTTTTTGGAAAGAAAAAGTTTTCTGATAATGCACGTGATCGCGTTCGATGAATTATTACACATTAAGTTCGCAGCATTTTTTTTTAGTTCATTACGTTTTGAACGATATTAAATATCTGCGAGATGTCTAAATTTACGTATTTCGGACAAGCGATTTGTTCGGGCAGCTTTGTCACCGCCGATGGTTAAACTTAACGACCGTGCCGTTTTTATCACGACCAGCGCTTCGGTATGTTTTATGCTTTATCGAAAACAATTTTGTAACACGCTTATTACACGCCTTATCAGCGGCAAAACGTTTCCGAGAATTAATTTTTACACCGGTTCATTTCGTTGTTTCGTATTTTTTTGCTTTGCGGCTATCGTAGACTGATTTTCGAACAGCTCTCGGTGAGAACGTTGGTTTTTTAGGTAACAACTAGAGGCGTCACTCAAATTCTCATGTACTGCGGGAGATTGAATGGACACCGGTTAAACTTCATTTGATTTCATTCGGTTTTTTATTCGTTACCGTTTTTTATTGTTAAAAGTGTCGAAACGTAATCAGTGTTATCGTAGGGTTTTCCCTAATTCATAAAATTAACATAGAAAATAATGAAATACCGAGATTTACAATATAGAAAATTTATGTCATTTGGAAATTAATATGCGGAATCAACGGACTCGATTAGATTTCACGGACATACACATATGTATTAATCCCAGTGCGAATTGTATCCTGCGAAATATTAAGAACGATCCTAACCTGGTTAAAGGGTGTGTTCTACTGAGCAAAATTTCAACGCCATTAAAAAATACCTTAAAACCAACGGCTCTGTTCAACTATGACCAAAAACAGATTACCACCACCCGTGCTTCTTCATCGGAACCTAATGGAAGAAGGACAGCTTTATATCGGAGGTAACTCTGGTGCTTTTGCTAAATTTGGGATTCCCTTTATGCTAGAGTTGCATACTTAATTTTTTAATATTTAGAATACAATTTAGGAATTTCTGATTTTATTCGGTTAGTTTCTTATTAAAAATTATTTTTGTTCATTTGGTAATTTTAATTCTCTCAAACTTATATTTTTAAATGGATGTAAGTAAAGTGAGTTCCATACCCTTGACAGGGCGTCGGGATTGTGAAGTTAAGGTTCACAATGTACTAAGCCCAACGGCACTAATGAGAGTAGGGGGGCCAGTTCCTTTCTCTCGACCGCCTTTACTTTCCCAGATTTCTCTGGTACCCAATTATTTCAGGCTGGGTAAGCTTGGGAGCGATTTGGATCCGGGACGAGACAAGTCTCGAACCCGTGACCTCCGACTTGGTAGCCAAGCACCTTAACCACTAGGCTACCACGGATGATCTGAACTTAATGTTATTGCTACTTTCATCTACTTAGTTGTTTTCCTCCATATTCTTTCAATTTTGCCCATTCTGATTCCTAACGATTCCGAGAATAATGACTGCAATAGTTTTTTGTTTTTTTTTTTATTAAAATTGAATTGTATAATAATACACATTTTTTACTCAAGCGGTGGCTTTCTTTTTTCAAAAAAAAAAAAAAAAAATAAATCATATTTTGCAGTCTAGTTGCTTTGGTATCGTTAGAAAATTGTTTTGCTTCACTCGTGCTACATTTTTACTCTGCACAGTTAACGAATACTGTTAAGAATTTTAACGAAATTACTTAAAATACCGTTACAGTTTATACTTTCGATTTGCTATGAAGTATCCCAAAATGGGGGCGATATTAGGATTTTTAGGAACGCTTTGCAAAACACACATTAACGACATCGATGAAATAGCTTTTTAATATTTTATGATGAGTTTGCGCCTCATAAAGAAACCACGACGAAATTGTTTCTGTGTGAGTTTTCATTTCACAAAGTATCCCGACACTTATTACTTGTATGGAAATCCAATATGATTTAATAATGCGTTTGAATATAATGAGAAGAAAAATATACGCTTTTTAATAAGTATGTTGAACAAGGATTACGCGTTTAGTGTCCGTTTAAACTAGCTGATGAGCAACGACCGAACTATCACACGTACGTGTGATAAAAGTTTGTACTAAATTTTATGTATATTCGCTAATTAACTCTATCATTTTCAAATTGTGATAATATTGGATAAAAAATTTCTTACTTCAAAAATGAAAACGAATTTTAGATTTCGCCTATTTTTTTTTGCTATGTCATTTATGAACAGAGCGGTGACAACTAAAGGAAATTTCTTAAATGTTGAATTTGTTATACACATTTTTTAATTTATATCATAATCCTTAAAACAATTTTTTTTAGTTAAAATTCGCAAGCTTATATTATTCATTATCCGCATTTAAAATAAGTAAGTTTCTCTTTAAAATCATCTGCTTAAATGTTGCTTCTTTTTTTTTTTCAGGAAGTGGAGCTGGTTGATTGTAAATATTAACTTAATAGTGCGAGTAGATTTCTATATTTTAAATATCGAACCAGGTTCTACTCAAACAAAACACCGTTTGCTGAACAATACATCGTACATGTTTAAATTTAAAAACTGCAATATGATCCAATAGGAACGTCCAGAATTGGTTTTCGGGGCTGCAAATGTGTTGGCGATGACAAAGTAATGTAACATTATTTAACGGCTATTCGATCGATTCTGCAATTATTGAATATTGCCGCTTCAAATTTAAGAAGGCTATAAACTATTAGAATAAATTTAATTATAAATGTAGCAAACAACTAGAATTCCGTATATAGTATTTTACATATATATATTATATATGCTCTTTGTAATACACTTGTTCGTTCCCGAACATTTTTCCGAATCCGAATTCCCGAATGGACGATTTCACGAATTTTATTTTCCCGAATTTTTTTTCCCGAATGTAAAATTTCTCGATTCAATTCATTACCTAGAAATTTTTATTGAAATTATTTATAAAACAATAGAGTATGGACTAAAGTTTCTTAAATACGTTACTTCGTCATTTTTGTCTTTATACGTTACATTGTACCGAGCCACAATACCTCCTATACGAGCATGGAGTTCCAACCATTTGTGTTTCGGGCTGGCTTTAACTTTCCTACCGAGGTTGAGTTCGGCGACAGCGACTTCCGTATCCGCTTGTTCTTTTTATAGTTCTGTCAGAGCAGAGTACAGGTCGGGGTGTTGTTTGCCTACTACTAGACGAAAGCGGTTATGTCAACCTTCACTGGCGTTGTTAGTCTTGTGCGTGTTTGCGAGCGCTGCGATGTGTTGATTCCACAGGGGATATCGCGCAGGAACGACTCTGCATCGGCCTCTCGCTGGAACGCCGACCACATAAGTGCGTGCGAAGTATTCGAAGACAGAATAAAAATCGTCTGGACATTCGTCGCGTAATAAGTTGAAGACTCGGAGGGGAACGTACGCCACAACTAACATCATGTGGGTGAATATGTCTTTAAAGTGCGGTCTGTCGGATTATATTGTACGCTTCCTGGAGGCCTTCCGCCTGCAGTTTTCTGTAGACAGCTTGGCCTAGGTAGAGAACATGCAGCACTTCACGGGGTCGTCGGGGAAGGTGTACCTGCAGGCGTTAATGATTCCCAGTTCAAAATCTGTCATAATTCTTGCAGAGGTAACACTCGTGTATCCTAAACTCTTCAACGGCATCTCGAACTGCTCGTAGAACCGCGGCGTACTGTGATTCCTTGTCTTCCCAGTCAATAAAGCGTAGACGAAGGTATATCCTCGCCGTTCGTAGCACTCCTTTCCGTACGCCAAGGATAGTGAACACCTGCGTGAAAATGGTGGGACTAACCTTAAACGTCCCATCGAGGAACCACGTGGAACTCTCACACAGCAATTCGATATTCCGCCGCGTCGCAAAGATAAGTACTCTCTCCGCTTCTTCGTCGTCGTCTGCCTGCTCATCCTCAAAGTATTCTGCTCGCGAGTCGTACATCAGAAATGTTTGTCCTTGAAGCGTTCGCTGATATTTATCCGGTAGCACATGTAATAATTCGTTCAATGACTTCGGATTCGGAGGCAAATTCTGGCGGCGTACTCTCCTCATCATCTTCGAAAGCGCTTCTCGTTGAGGAAGCTGGCTGAGAATTTCGGCCGGCACAGCAGCCAGTTCCGTACGAAGCATCATGGCTGGTGGCTGTTCCGGATGAGCCGCGGTCTTTCACTTGAGTCACGACCTCTGCCTGGCATTGTTCTAAGTTCGTGCGGTAATTCCGCAGGTCCTCTAATAAGGACAGTCTTCTCCGGGCGGAGGATCATTGGTAACACAGCGCGCCGTACATTACTTTCCTCGCGGCTTCTGGCAGTCCCAGTATATTTGTTCTTTCTGCTTTCATACAGGTACCTTCCACACACAACTTAGTTCCCACTAAAGTAGCCATTTCAACGTTTGAGATACTTATGATGATCACTATCGGTATGAACGACAACCGACATCACTTTCATTAACGATCCATAGAAATGATGAAAATAAGAAAGCAAAAATTTTGTACGTTCTTGGGGGGAACCTTTCATTTCGAGAACAGTCGTTTGGGAGAAATTGTATTATGTCTGTAAAATTCGGTTCAGGGAATTTACATTCGGAAAAATAAAATTCGTTAAATTGTCCATTCGGGTAAACAACCATTCGGGAATTCGTATTCGGGGAAGTGTCCGGGAATTAACTGTAATGGTCAATAATCGAGTACGTACAAAATTTTTCATACAAACGTCTAAATTATACCGTGTTTTTAAAGGTTGTAATGTGCCCATTACATGAGCTCAGGATAAATTTCAAATAAAAAAAAGGAAATACAGATAATTTGGAATAAGTGGTGCCAGTGAGAATGCGCGCGTGACTGAAATTGTTGTTGGTTGTGGTAGCCAATCACCGATCACGAAGAAAAAACGATCTGTGTACCTGTGATAGGTCGATTCTAATGGTCACGTGCGAAAAGGCGGGAAAAATTGGAAAAAATCGCGAAAAAGATTTTTATAATAGAGAAGTCGCATTTTACTCTGGTAAAGTTAATTACTTATTCCTCCTTTGGTCAATCGTACGTTAACCATCAGTCTTGGGGCAAAGCAGTTGTGATCTGGCCTTCAAGAAAAAAGTTATAAAATTTTTGTCGCGATCTATCGATCTACGAAGTATTCGGTATCCTCTTAGTAGTAATGACTTAGAACTGTCAGGTATTGAAGTTACTAAGTCACCGGTAAAGTGTGCCGAACCGCGGAACACGAAAATAAAGGTCCGATTAATACCTAATATCAACATACCGTCAACCAATGGATCACGGATCACCACCGACAACAGCGTTACATAGAATTTTGTGTTTAAATTTAATTAATTTTGTACATTATTTCGTTGTCGTATCCATAATTAAATATTGTTGTGTTTTTCAGCGGTGGTCGACCGGTACCGAAAGGTAGGTGTAAAATCGCATGAAATATATTGATTACGAATAATTTAATATAATAATAATAATAATAATAATAATAATAATAATAATAACAATAAACACTAAAACAAAAATAAAATTTCAAGTAAATGAAATCCACGAAAGGGTAAAAAACTTCGTGGTTGGCATCCCTGAGGGCTTAAATTAGCAAACGGTATCGTTTCAAGGTTTAAAATTATAATTTAAGTACGCGACTGAGCGGGAAATTTTTATAGTACTTTAATTCAACGGTGTTTACATTATTTATAATTATTCACAATAATAAATTATATAATCCTTTTGACGGGATGTGCTTTATTTTACATAATCTTCAGGATTAATTTCTTGTCACTAAACCTTTTTACAGTGTTTATATGTTATTATGAAAATTAATTTTGTCCATTTTGTATATTTTCTCATTTCTTTTTCTTAGTGTATATTCCAATTTGTTAGTTTCCAAGACAAACTGATATCTACATCTCTAACTATTATTCTAAATATCGGCTTTCATTAGGAAAAGTAATTTGCAACAAATTATACATATGGCCGTTTTAAAAGTTAAACAAGTGGCGGCGACAAGCCAGCGGGTTTTCCCGAAAATTGCTTCGGAAGTTGCATTTTGTTTAAAATAGATTTTAACGTCGGCGCTGTAAAAGTTACAAAAAAAGGGATCGTTCCAAGCAAACTCTTCAGAGCGTTGTAAAAATAAAATTTAAAATTTGCCGCATGAAGCGTACTTATTTTAAAAAGGTTATCTTGCAGCGTTTTCCCTAGTTACGATCGCGCCATCGCACAATTATCATCATGTTGCCCCATATGGTATACATAAAGCGTAATGCGCTTGCTTATTAAAATATACAGATTTAACTGGAATGTAAATAACATTTTTCCCCGAGTTGATAATAACACGTACAGCAATGAAAATACTACTGCTGATGTATTTTGAAGCACACACGTGTAACCACTACGGATGGAAAGCATAATCCGGTTATTGTAACTAAATTTTTAATCGAAAAACTTACGCTACTGTTGTCGATTTATTCATCACAATATCACTCTGTACAATGTATATAGTCTGACCAACGAAACAAGTCGGTTCGAGTTTCGTTGCCGAGCACCAGTGTTGCTCAAAGACTAGTGTACTAGCGTAACAGGGCGCCCATTAAATAACATAATTCCTGATATTCCTCCCCTTCTCAGGAATTTTCGTTTCATTCCTGTACGTTCAGGGGTTCTTTTTTTTTTTTTTTTTTGTGATCTGTTTACATTTAGGCAGTCCGTCTGCTCTGATGATAACATAGCGAATGTTATATTTGATAGGCGGGGGGGGGGGGACTAATGACGGTTAATAAAAATGGGATATTTAAATATCAGCGGAGGTGTTTTAGTTTCTATAAAATTAGAAGAACCTACAATAGACAAATGTATAAATAATAAAACGACACAAAAAACTACTTATAATAAATCGCGTTATAAAACTGGAAAATGAATATCGACAAACTGATAATGGAGATATAAAAGTAAATGGCGTGATAACACACATTTCGACGATACCGATGACGATGATTTCGATGTTTTCAGCGACATATCAGAATATAGTTTAGAATCCAATGCGATGCAGCGCCTATTGAATGATTCTAATTTAGTTGAAAAAGAACTTTTTGTGTGAAATATTAAATTATAAATTTTCACATACTATATAATCTTACAGATTTTTATATACTTTGTGATCTTTCGTCATTTCATTTGAATTATTGCCGTAATTATCTACTATCCTTGATAGCACGTATTGAGTGATATCATTAATGTAGCGTAATGTGAGGATCCCTGATTTCGTAACATCAGTGAGCTTCGGTTGTTTTACGAACGGACACTTCTTTCGTTAGACAGACTAATGTAATATAAACTGGTAAGTTGTGACCGATAGCTGAGCAAACAGTGTGGTAATAATACAAACTGCGTAGAGAATTAAAAATGTCATTTTTACTTCAATTCGATCATCGTTTACTCTATTAGTGTGTTGTTATTCTCTCGGCTTTGACAAATATCAGAATCAGAATCGGAATATATATTCTATAATAATAACACGTGATAATAAAACAATCAAAAAACATGTAAGTTTTGTGAAAGCACGAGCAGCGGAAATTTAATCAGACACGAACCGATCTATGTTTATAATCACCAAACGAACGAATCGTGTAATTTAAAATCGCCAGATTGCCCCGTGTTTACAATTTTCGGATTATTGAGTTTGAACATGTACACAATAATAGAAATAATATTAAGAATTATAAATTTTCTTCGTATATTTATTTTATATAAATAACAATACACGTTTTTCACTAATATCCGCATACTATTAATGATTTCCATCATTTTGATTTAAATATATTAATCATTTACATAGATGTAATATAAACATTAATAAAATAAAAATTACACACACATGTTATATTGATTGTACTCGTAATAAAAAATTTTGCGTAAAATATTAATGAACTATACCTAAAAATATGGAGCATATTTCTTCGTTTTTCTTTTAAAGGTAAGAACACCCCAAAAAATCATCAATATTTATTTTAAATTTTTGGTTTTTTTTCATATTCTTTTCAGATTTTTTTTCAGATGTATGTGTATTTATAATAAACATTTTAGTTCTAATGGCAGGGGTTTAACCCCCAAACCACCTCCCCCGTGAACACGGTCTAGTACATTTAAGAAATCGAATTAACTTAGTGTTTATCGTAACTTTTATACTTTAACATATTATACACGTGATTAATTCATAATTACTTTCCGAACTATTAAAAGCGGGTAGTGTCTTCCAAAATGAATTCGAATAAAATTTTCCGCTTGCATTTATACTTACCGAGATTTATTTTAATTGCTTCTGGCAGTGAATTATACAACATGGAACTCGTATTATATCTCGCTTGCATTCTTACATGGTATTTGTTAAAGACAGGTAAAGTCTCTTGAGCTGACAATAATCTAGTAATCCTCGGTCGTGCTTTTACTTCAAATTTATCCTTATTATTTTGCACGTACAGTAATAGCTGCATGTAATATAAATTAAGTTTTTAGTATCAGCAGATCTCTTTATGCCACTAAATTTTTTACATATCGCTTTTTGCAAATACTTTATTGGCGAAAATATAAATTAAGTTTTTAGTATCAGCACATCTCTTTATGCCACTAAATTTTTTGGCGAAAGGTGATGATACTTCGCAACATTTCCCCAATGAATAATCTCGTACATAAGGGTCGGTTGATGATAAAGCGCAGTGTATAAAATCCTAAGCTGTTTATTATTAAAAACTTGTGTTCTAAATAATGGAATAAATAATTTAACTTTCTAAGCTTTGTCGATAAGAACGCTAAATGGGACGAACTCCATAATAGTTTACAGTCTAAGTGTATTCCTAAATATTTCATCTCATACGCTCATTCTGTAAATTTATCATTCCACTGTATTTTTAATTGATCCTACCTATGTTGCGGTAAATGGCTATATATTATGTATTTCGTTTTGTTTACATTTAGTCCGATAGAATTTACATTCATTCAATTTCGTACTTTATTTTTCAGTTTGTATTAGATTCTATAAGATATTAGGAAATCTGGAACTTACAATGAGATCAGTATCATCTGCGTAACTGTAAATCTTACCAGAAACTTTTAGGGTACATAAATCGTTAACATAAATAAAAAAAAAAGAGGATAAAACCCAAGATGTTGTCCCGTGACACGCTAAACGCTTGTATGACACTGTTACCGAGGATGTGTCATTTATTTTTGTAACACATCTTTTGTATGTTAGGTATGAATGAAACCAATCGTAAATTACGCCGCGGAAATCACATGCATATAACTTTTTGTAGAAATATTTTATGATCAATCACGTCAAATGCTTTACAATAAATTAGCCCCTTATTAACAATCAAAAATAAATTTAAAAATTATTTTACACTTTAATAGAAAATAGCTCAGTTTAAAGAAACGTTTTGCGGGGGCTCTATCATCGGCTAATAATATAGAAGAGGAGTACACTCAATTAAAACGACAGTGTGTTTTTAGTTTTAATTGAGTGCACTCCTCTTCTATATTATTAGCTGATGATAGAGCCCCCGCAAAACGTTTCTTTAAACTGAGCTATTTTAATTCCTATTAAAGTGTAAAATAATTTAAAACTTATCTTTGTTTCTTAATAATAAGGGACTAATTTATTTAGATATTTATAAATTTTGGCACTCAGTTTATTTACGGTTAGCTATGATAGTACTCCGGAATTATTACTGATAAAATTCAATAGCCTTGCATCCAGTTTTCCACCCTTCCGGTTACAACTGCCATAGGCGTACCCAGACCACTTTTTTGGGGAAGGTCGATCTATTTTTAAAAAAACACATGACCGAAAAAATGATTTTACTTAGTAATTATGTTTTATTAATAATTTCTTGTACAATAGTTCTAAATACGTAAGAATTGGGATTACTTCTGTTCGTTTTCACTTTGAGAATAATTTACACTAATACTGTCAGAATGCCTGGTACCAAGACATCTTACGGCCGTAAAGCGGCAATACAGCAACGTAAAAATTCATTTCAGGGGGAGTTTGAACCCCCAAATCCCCTCTCCCTCGGTACGCCTATGACAACTGCCACAGCTGAAAGAAGTTTCTCGAAATTAAAACTGATAAAAAATTATCTTAGGACTTCAACGGGGCAGGAACGGCTTTCAGACTTGTCTTTATTGTCCATATAGGTAGGAAATCTAGAAAAGCTGAAATCGTCTTCATCTATGGATGATTTAATAAATAAGTTTGTCGAAAAAAAAGGCGAAAAAAGTGTATATTTGATTGAAGTGGAATTGTTTGGATTGAATTGTAACTTACCTCTTAGGAGCATTTATTGTAAATAATAACTTGTAATTAATAGATAATTATTTTAATTTAATGCGAGCATTTTTGTTTCTTTTTTGTGAAAAATCTTTACACTTTATTAGGGCCCCCCAACAAATTTTGATACAAGGCCCGTCTAAGGCAAACTACGCCACTGATCTCAATACATGATTTTGACCACATTACAAATAAACTACACAAATCTTTTGCCCTTTTCAGTTTGCAGCACGGTTACCCAGCGTTCCGTTCTGTTGTTTGAGGTTCATTGTTACCTTGAGATATTCTGTTGCGATTGGTCTTTCAGCCAGTCTCAAAAGTGAATCCGGACTACTTCCCTTATAATATTTCACAAGGAAAATTCTCAACTTTCTTACGCTTGCACCCTTGTCAATTCAAACTTGCCCGATAATTGTCTCTACAGCTTTCTCAATCAAAATTAAACCTTCATACGCACTCCTAAGTACATGATGAAAATCAAAAATAACTTCGAATCTCTTTAATTTAACAAATTCATTCTCAATCTCCCGTTTTCTCCAATTTACATAAACCTTCCCTCCATGACTTTTTCAATCTCCCCAGATACTGAACCTAATTCATCTGTTCAAATTTTCATGTCCACTCCACACCCTTCGGTCAACACATTTTTTTTTTTTTTTGAAAATGCTAAATATGCTGACTCCAAATGCTGTTTTGTTTATAGTTCTAAATCTAATGGTCGTGTTGCGTCAACCTTTTTGTAGCCCCTACTATTCACTAATTCTGACTTTCAAAGCACTGTATTTTCTAGTATCTTTTGAATTTCTTTTCACTGCGCCGTCTCATTCTAAATAATTTATTCTTACAGATTCACTCGGTGCCCTGAAGACTCTCTGTAACCGTTATGCAGATAAATTTCGGTCTCCTCGGTAGTAATAAGGCCGTCGATCAGACTGCTAAAAAGGTCTTCCCCTTGCTTTCTCATCCATATCCTCTTCCCCCTCTCCAACCGACGGTATAAAAACATTCTTGAAATCCCTTATGATTAAATCCTGGAATCGAGTATGGAGGGTCTGAACATCGAAATCATCTTCTGCCTATAAAACCTACTCCTCTATCTCAGATTTCCCCTCCATCAAGACAGAAAAGTATTACGCTAACCAGACTTAGAACTGCTCATTTATAGTCCTTACCGATTCATATTTTTACAAGTATCGATCCTCCTCTCGTGTCTCTTTTGCCAAAGAAAACAACTTTCTATCACTTTCAAATACCTCGCCACGTTCTTATCCATCTTAGTATTGCTCGCAGCCCTCGAGAAGCTCATTTCTCACCACAGCACTGTTATACTTTCTGTCATATCTTCCGATTTTTTCATTCGCCTAACCTCCTTAATTTCGTTCTAGTATCCCTTCTAGACCCTGGCGCGTATGGTCCGTTAGAGCGATAGTATTTTAAATAAATGAATAAAATAATTGCCGCGCTTCATTACAAAAATAGGGGAAAGGCAAGAACCTTCACGTGGTGTCGCCGAAAATTCAAGCTAGCGCGTACCAATCTTGCCGAAATCAGGACTTCGGATTTTTTCAGTCAAGCGAAGAAATCCATAGACACGAACACAGCTTGGTCAGCTGCTGCCTTGATGTTGTACAAAGCTACGATTTTATCCGGCGTTAAAGCATGCAAAATAAGCGTGTGGCAGAATAAAAGACGCATAAGTTTAATTTTTCAGTTTTTAAATTAAAAAAATTGAACCAAATCCTTTTTCCGCGGTACCTCTTTCAATTTCTATGCGTTGTGCATAAATTATGAACATTATTTCTAAAAATTAAACAATCTGAGAAATTCTTTTTTTTTTTTTTTTTTGGGCTGGGAAACAATTAGAAAAGGAAGAAATCAATTATACCTTTATACGATATCAAATGTTGTCAGGAAAAAGGAACATAATTAATAGGAACAATGTGTAGAGAAGGAAAAGAGATAGGAAACATAAGAGACGCAATATGGAGTAGAAAGACTGAGTATCAATAAAATAGAATAGAAAGCAGAGCACTCAGCAGAAAGAGATGAACACTTAATAAACACACGATCAGCATCGCAAACATGCTCTTCGTTTGAGTGGAAAATACGGAGAAGAAACAAACGAAAAACGAAAATGAAAAGAAGATAATATGACTAAAAACGTAAACGAATAATAGAGACAACAACAGAACGACGAAGTGAAAGAAACAGAGAAAACCATGGGTTAACAGGAAGACTAGGTTGGACAGACAGATAAAAAGAACAATTGTTAGAGAAAGAGGGAACATACAATATCCGATACCATAATGTAAGATGAATTACACAGAACCCGAGCTAAATAGTATGCACAGCTTTATTGCCGAAGATGCCCGAATGACTAGGAACCCGTAGTAAATATCAATATAAATGGAATAAACGGAAGAAAGAACGCGGATAAGTAAGCGTATGCGAAGTATGATAAAATCAAAAGAATGATCAATTTTAAAAGTATCGTTTATGCGGAGAACGGCGAAATAAAAGAGCAGAGTTGAGTTTTTTCAAAACAAAGATCCAAAAATGATTAAAAATTATCACGCTCTAGTGATACTCAAAACAGCGTAAATAAAAGACTAGTTGATTTCCCGTCAGCATGGGCTGATGAAAGTATTAATGCTGAATTGTTCATTGTTGGTGGTTTTTACTCTTTCGATTTTTTTGATTATTTTCCGTATATGTAATATTAATATATTAATAATTTAAAATGATAAAAAATACAAATATTGGTAATATTGCGAAAAGAGAACATTTATTATGCGACGTATAATATGTGAGAATTCAAAAATTAAAAGATAAAATTGGGCAAATTTCTTCTAGGATTCGTGAGAGCTCTGTATTCTCTGCGATCGGAAAGCAAATGTTTGGTGAATTCTGTTGTCTTTCGCCAGTTTTACTGCCGAATATTTAATATTTTTGATATTTAATCGAGAGAGAGAGAGAGAGAGAGAGAGAGAGGTATTTCGAATAATTCATTTTTTTTAAGTAGTAAACGTAGCACCGTTGAAGGAGAGCGGGGGTGCTGTGAAAAATAAATAAATGCCCAGAAAAAAAGCTTAACAAGCATAAAATAGAAATCATCGCGAATACGATGATTGTATATTGTCGGGGAATAATTCGTGCTATTTAAAATGGGCTTGTTAAGAGAGGCTGAAGTTGGGTAAATAAACGAACGAGAGAGATTAATGAAGCCAACGGTAAAGAAAGGAAGTATAATTAAATAATATGGGAAAATATTTAAAAGTAAATGAGTAGTATCAGTTTTTTCCTCGGAACAACCTTGCGTCGTCAGTACGGCAATAGTTGAAATTTATCGTTATCTGCGTTTGTTGTTTTTTTTTTTCTTTTCGTGAAATCCTTACGGGACCTTGTTAAAACGGCGGTATCTCATCTCTGAAAAAGATGAAACTCCCTCTATGTACGGGCGGCAAGTGTCGAGGATGGAAAAGTACGAACACGGTATAGAGTAGCAAAGTGAAGTGACGAAGCAGCAGAAACGGAGAGACAGCGAACGAGTGTGAGCGAGGCTAACGAAAGTGGTAAAAGCGGAGGAAACGTAGATAAAGAGAAACGAAGATGAGTTGATTAATTAGAAAATGCCAGTTGAGTTATCGCTGCAGCTGGACTAAGATTGATGCTAGCTTGTACTGAAGGCTGATAGGCGGTCTTTAAGGGCTGCTTCGGCTGCTTCCCGCTGCATCCCGACTACTAAAACGCCTTGATTATCCGGAAAATGCTATTATCACCCTCTGCATTATTACTAGGCCGTATCGAAGCGGCACGAAAAAAGAGATATCGATAAAGAAAAATTAAAAGCGCGAAAAAATAATTTCCACTAAAAACGGCTCGGCCACAACTGATGCTGTTCCGCTCGGCCTAGCCGGAATTTTATCAATTTTATTAATGCAGCCTATTTATTTATTATCGCTCGCCGGCCGTTTCCAGCCTAGAATAAGATAACCAGCCTGCGAAACATCCAGCCTGTCACACACTGACGACGCTTCGGCAATTAATAATAATGACGGCGCTAATGATGATAATATTCGACGGCCATAGTGACTGATTTTAAAAGTTAATTACCGCTCTCCCCTCTTTCAACATTCGCCTTCCCTTCTCCGATTTTCTTTCTAGCCAATTCGTTAAAACGCAACAAGCACATTTAGTCTAGAGTACGTGTCAACATTATTCTCTAGAAAATTGTCTCGATCTCTCCCCTTCCCACTTTATATCTGGAATCTGCGGGGGGGGAGAAGAAACCTGAACATTCGTAAGCAATGAATGATTTAATGAAAAATGCGTGCCGCCGCGAGAAAAATAATTCTGCCTGGAAAGCACCGTCTTGGCGAACGGGGTTCATTTTTTTCCTATTCAAACGCGCAATTTAATTTCGAAATTGCGAATAAAACGATTTCTCCTGGTATTCTACTTTTCCAATATCAGGTAATCCACTGAAATGATTACCATCGACGAATTTCTGTTTTCTAAAAACATCCCCCAAGCCGTAATTAAACAGGTATTCTATAGAGCACTATCCCTATTTCCTATTCTCATGTTACCATTTACACGGATGGTTCGATTCTGTTGGAGCTTCCTTCATCCTTCTTGATTTTGACTTATCAGAATCTTTTCGTCTTCTTTATTTCTGTTCCATATTCATAAACGAATTATTGACTAGCCTACGTTCTATTATTATCATTTCCCCCAAATCCCGCAATTTTTTAATTAACCCGGACTACTCCCCTTAAGCACTCTTTAGGCCATACCTTCTCCCCTTCCTGATCATTCGTATGACACTTTGTTGTCCTCCGTATACGTTCGTTAATTCGTAATCTTTCCTCTCTCCATTCTATTATTATCGATTTGCTACGGGTATATCTCTCTTGGGCATATTTGGTAATGAAGCGGCTAATTCCTTGGCTCAGGTTGCTGCTTCTCCCGCCTTTCTTTAAAAAAATCCATCCGCTAACCTCTTATTGATATTTAAAAGCTTCCATATCGGCTTTAAGTCGGACACCTGCGCTTCCTCCATTTCTAATAATTATTCATTTCATCTGTCTATTCAGCCTACTACTCTTCCTCATCCCTCTCTTCAACGCTCTGATGTTGTTTCAGACGCATTTTGGCCATTCTCTGCTGCCTTCCTCCAGATTTCGCTTTTCCCTAATTTCCTCCCAAAATTTCCGCTGCATCCTGATGATGCAATTATTTGCGAAGCCGATCATGTGTTCTTCCAGTGTGTGCTCATCTCCTTTTGCGGAACGTTCTGCTTTGTATTCATGTTTGTTGAGGCTTGGGCTTCCTACTCTCTATTGTGCTTCTTATATCCTGTCCCTTCCTTCCGAAATTAATTATTCCTGCTATTTGTTCCTTTTTTATAGAAAGATTTCTGATCGGATGAAAATGTTATCGACTTCTTTCCTATTGATTTCTGGGTGAAGGACCTTGATTGACGAAGAGATTTATAAAAAAAAAAAAAAAATCGCGTAAACTTTGACTAGAATTTCGTTAATTAGGGAGAAAATAGTTAAATGAATTTTAGTCAGAGATTACGGCTGAAGAATGGAGATAAATCAAGGAAACGGCAGTTTAAAGAGCAAGTAGCAAGAATAACGAATAAAGCGCTTAATTCTCGGTGGAAAGTGGAAGAAAAGATCAGCATGCAGTATGGTCGCTCTTCTACGTTACCGTTCTCGATGTGAAAACAGCTAAAAACGTCTGCAGTAGTGCTCGAAATAGCTCAACGAAAGGGGAAGAAAGATTTCCCAACCGACCTACGATCGCGTTTGTGTTAGCAGTGTTCACGATGCTCTAGATGACTTTATTCAACATGATGGCGACCCTAGCGACGGAGATAGATGAAGAAAGAAATACCGCCAAAGAGTCTGAAGTTCATCCCGCAATCGGGAGATCATTGCTGATTATTAAGATCTTAGACAGCGATTGAAACTGGAAAGCGGAAAGGTATTGAAAGTTTAAGGTGATTAATGGATGGAAAGACACGCTGAAGACGGAAGGGCAACTGCTAGATGATTAGAGTGCCCTATTCGATTTCAAACATTTCGCAGGTTTATGCGAACGAAGGTTTTCTTCCAAGAAATCCGGTCAGGCGGCATCTCATTTTGCGTGGATATACCCTTTTAAGAGAAGATGGCTGTTGGCGAGCATCGTGAAGTACGGATTTCGCTGCTTGGTGAAGTTCATTATCGGCAGTATACGTGTCTTTCATAAGCGTGTACAGCAGGAACTACGTATGCTAGACTGAGGTCGCGGCTTTTCTGGTATGACACGGTAACCGTTGACGGTGGAGACTCGAAAGTAAATTATGTCTTCGGTCGCGTTTTGAAAAATTAGGCACAGCAGTAATTTACTCGGACGGGGACTGAATTTCCACTGTCTCGGGAAATCGGGCTCACTTTTTTATCTCCTGTATACACAAGATTTGCCTGTAAATGATGATAGTACCACCACTGCAACATTTGCTGATGATACCAATGGCTGTCGACCAGAATCAGGGTGATGGTACAAACAAACTTCAGCAAAGGGTTGATTCGGTGTATAAATTGACTAGAAGGTGAAAGATTATGCTGAATGAGTAGAAATCTATCCACGTTCTCTTTACACTACGTACTGCTAGTTATCAATACCGCATATATCTTGGTAATCAGACACTTCCACAAGTTGATTCTGCAAGGTATTTAGGTACGCACCTGGATAAACGTATGTCGTGGAAAGTTCATGTCAAAATGAAAATGCAACAAATTAAAACCAAAGTACGACAATTGTACTGGTTAATCGGCACACAATCCGTACTGGATACGTCCTGCAAACTATTATTGTACGAACAAATCATTAAACTGATTTGAACAAATGGAATTGCCGTACGTACTGCACGTTCCAATCGAAAAATGATCCAGCGGCGTCAAAATATAATCTTACGTGCTTTTGTAGATGCAAATCGATATTCATACGGATCCCCAGATGGCTACCGTCGCCGATGTCATTAAGGAGTTTGCTCAGATACACGAGCAGCGTTTGCATAATCACACAAATGTGGAAGTAATACAGCTACTAGATACCGGCTATGACACCAGACGTCTTAAACGCAGACATCCATTAGACTTAGTGATCTAAATATATTTTTATGGGGTGAAGTCACTTGACTTATACTCCAAATAAAATTTAATTGTTAAACACTTATTATTAATGGTACCGATTTAATTTAACGGTTAAGATTGTACCTTTATTATTAATATAAAAAAAAAATTTTTTTTTTAAAAACTTTTACAATTAAAGTCGTTAAATAATTTATATCAACCAATTAACATCGATACTAAAAGAAATAAATAATTTAAAATTTGAAAATATAACAATTATTCTCTACAAAAGGCAATTATACCGTACACAGCTTTAAATATGGACTAATTTTTAAAAGAGTTCAAGTAAAAATTTCAAATTATTTAAAGTAAATTCGTTGCAATCACTAGTTGTATATTACCCGTTTTTTTTTTTTGTTTTTTTTTTGTAGTTCCGCTAGTCGGTATTTTGTAACGTAAATTAAAAGTTCCATCTGCATTGTTATGTCTTTTCTATTGCGTACCTGTGTTTCGATTAACTCTAACAAAAAACTCTCACGGTATTATTTGTCCTATTAGGAGAAAAAAAAACCGATAATTAAAAAAATGCACAAAATGTCGAAATTGTAAAAATTCGCTAAAATTTCATTATAATTACGTATAATTACACGAGGTACGCTTAAAATATGATAACGAATCATCACGAACCATCTCATTGTCGTACGTTTATTATATGCATTGAACTTTTGTTACGCTTTAAATATTAAGATCGCTCGTTCGTTGTTTTCAAGAGCCGACATATCGTAACGTAATATTCAATTTTCCGTTGAATTCACCGTCGTAATAAATCGACTTATATTAGTATGTGAAAAAAAATGGAATGGTTTTACTTTGCGGAAGAAACAAGAATTTTTCAGCTTGATCCTAATACTACGGTGGCTGGATTTAGTTACAATTACAAAGACTGCCAAAAAAAAAACAAAAAAAAAACAAAAAAAAAAACAAACTACAACGCTATATTAAAAATTATCTTGGTTTTTCATCTGATAATTTCGTAGAACCGAAACCCGGAATAGGCCTTTTGTTCGCGATGCCGTAGTAAAATGGCTCAGAACTCTTTAAAATTTCTTATTTAATAACTGTCAGTATCATTATTATTATTACTCCTTTTTTTTCGATTCCATTCGTAGTAAGACGTATCTCAAAAAGGGAGACCAACTGAACTGTCACTCAACAACAGCTAACTGATTACAAAAGATGTGTTCACAAGGGTAGAAAGGTCTTTTTAAACCTCTAATAGTACAGTGGTTTACGATGACGTATCACAGTCAGAGGTGATGCAGTATTACTTTTAAAAAATTTCTTTCTTTTTTTTTTCTTTTCTGTACATTACTTCCGCGCATCGTTTGGAACTTGCAGGGGTTATTACAACTAAATGGAGTGCAGTGTTAGATTTTATTTATATTACTCGTTCTAACGAAGTTACGTTTGCTATTAAAAAAATGAATGTGTCGCGAGGCTCAGAGCAGAAGTGAAACTTCAAAGGCGTTTTCGCCAACTTCGATTTAAAGTTATAGTATTAGTAGCAAAATTTACCAAGAACCAAATAGGGGGGGGGGGGGGGAGATCTGTGGTTCTCATAAACACACATATCTATAAAGTTTCAGTTCAAGAAAAACGAAAACAAATAAAAAATGAATGCATTTGTTTTATTAATGTTTTTCATTGATTGTTGGATTTTATAAAAGATGCTTATAGTGGTAAGTAAAATATGAAATATCAGTTTCTGATGTATTTTTTTCTTCTAGTGGCATTTCCTTGACACGAGTTGTTAGCCTACATTACATTAAATTCAAAACAAAGAAATTTGATTTTTTGCAAAGAGAGAAAGACATGTAATTTCTTGCGCTTTTTTGAACTTCTTTTCGTCAACTTCAAAAGTTTCGTTACGGAAATGAAGCGCGGTTTCGTTCCCGACAAATAGCGCGATCTTTCCATCGATATATCACATTCCCGGAAAACAAACATTTTTTTTTTCCAAACTTTCGAGCGTTCGGCGCCCTGAGGACCTAAATAGAAAGTTGTGAGCTCCGTTATAGTTTTCCTATAAGCGGTCCTTTATGCATATATGTTTAGGATACGTTTTAGTTTCCTCAACTTTCTTACTTGGGCTATTGCTTATGTGACATCCATTTTTTTTTTTTTTTGCTGTTTTTGGCTCAAAAGGGGGTTTAAATAATTTTTTAACCGTGATTTTTTGATTTCATTAAAAAGCTTCTGCGTTTTGTTTTATATTTCAAATTTCACTTTTAAAAGGTTGTGCGGGTGATGAGTTATGAATTTTTTAAGGGTGATTTTTGAGGTGATTTTAAATTCAGTATTATTGGCAGTTTTTTTGTTTTTTTTTTGATTTTTTGACGCCCAGAGAGTAATCGGTTAGCTTGATGGATATTGTCACAAATAGAAGTTTAACTGTATATGATGCAATCTTGAAGTTTAGAAGTAAAACCGTTCGTGAGTTATTGCATATTTTAATTGAATACTTTTGTCGTATCTAAACCATTTCATTAGGATTCCGTTCATTATAAAATATTAAAAATTACACAGAGTTTCCTTAAAAACGAATGATATTTTAATTGAATGCACGTGTAAAAATAAATTTTAAATAATTTTTATTCATTGCTTTTTAGAAAATACGAGCGCAGACTGTGCGCCATCTTTTATGTCGCTGGTACACAAAAAAAATACTTCAAATTTGGATTAACTATTGAAATTAATAGAACGTAAATTCGGGGAACTGTTAAATAATTTAATAAAATGAAACGCGTTCATTTTCGCAGAATAGAGCTGAACTAAGAGTGTATGCCCGGTATTTCACACTTTTCGGATACACCTAGTCGCGTTAAAATCGATCATCATTTTTTCCTCGGCCAATGTGAAAAACTCAGATCTTACGGGCTCCTGCGTTTATTCAAATTTTGATGGAACACGTTTTAAATAAATATTGAACGCGAAAATTTCACGAAGTCTTGTCTGCCACATAAATGTTTAGAAAAAGTGTAATTTTTGATCTAGAAATAAATTAAAAATGAAAAAATCTCTCTGAATGTGGCAAACTTAAATTTAAACCTTTTTTTTATTTTTTTTTTTTTTTTTTACGAGTAGCTAATGCCTTTTAGGCTATTACTCGATTTGTGAATTATCTAAATATAGTTAGAAATTTTTTTATTAATTATAAAGCCAGTAAGTTCTTGCAGGCAGTTTACATCCGGAATTTGTGTATTCAGCTGATTTCTGCGATTTAAACCTTCTTTCGTGTTCTAAATCGGAAATTACGAGCGAAAGAAATTGAATCTTATTTTAAGACAAAATGCTGATCTCGATGCAAAATGGAAAACACATGTCTCTCTTCACACCAGGGTCAAAGACAACATTTTTCAAATTACTCCGGCTACATCAGTTACATGAACGAATCATATCGAAGTTTCGAAAGCTTTATTCTTCATCTGTGCGACAAAATTCATAATTTGTTCATAATAAACAATGAACATCGTTTAAATTTCAATCTTCTCGCGTTCAGATAAATATGCAGTTACGGCTTTTTAGAAAACGCGGAGGCCAGACATACTCGTCATCATTGTTTCCTCAACCATTCGGTTAGTGGGCAACATAGCTATCCAGTAATTTCTGGCGCCGGCCACAATTTTTTCACTTCAGCATAGCTTCTTTACTTTAATATTCCTTCCATAAACTTGACTCGACGAGGTCTTCCTTTTGGTCTATTGCCGTTTAATCTTCTTTCAGTTAAGTTCGTTATCTAAGGAAAGTGTCTGATTAGATCACGAATCATATTATTTCTTCGATTTTCTATTGCTGTCATTATTCTCGATTCAAATCTTCAACTCTTTGGAGTACTCCTTTATTTGTAATCATCTCCGTCAAAGACAATTTTTAAACATTTTTCTGTAACACCATAATTCAAAACACCTGCAGTATTCATCTCTTTTCAAAATAGTCCAGGATTTGCAACACCGTATGGGGGTGCAACGCTCCAAATATAGGTTTTGACAAGTAGTTTTCTTGAGTTTAATAAAAAAGATTTTGGGAAGTGAGCAAAGTCCTCTTTTTATTAAACGCGTCCTTAGCCTGGGCTACTCTCTTCTAATCTCTTTTCCCGCCTTCCATTGTGATTAAGCTTCCTAAATAACAAAATTCCTTTACTTGTGGCAGTTTTTGTTCATTCAAAGATATGTATTTGTATCCGTTCACTCTTGTTTTAAACCATCCATTATTTTAGTTTTATTTACGTTACTTTTTTTTCATCTTGTATTTTTCAATTAGTAGTGTATTCAAGTCAATGAGTAGCTTGTTGTAATTCTTTTTCACTTTCTGCTATTAACGCTATGTCGTCTGCATACCGTATAGAATTGTGCCAATGGTCTATTAACGTTGATGCCAACTTTTCTTTAATCTGCAAATATTTTCATTGCCTCTTCTATATATGTATATGTTGAAAAGAATTGGTGACAGGCAGCATCCTTGTCTAACTCCCTTTTTGATGTCGCCTGTGGTATTATTATTTATTATTACTTTCTGATTTTTGTATAATTGGAACAGTAATCGTCTATTTGTATAGTCTATGTGCAGATCTTTTAAAACCTTGAATAGTATATTCCAGTTAACATTATCGAGTGCTCTTTCGATATCTATGAATGCTATATATATATATATATATATAACAGGGTGCGGCAGCATAACTTCCTTTTTTAAAATGCGTCACTTTTTTTATACTAAATTTTGTTAAAGAGAAATAATAACAGAAAATCGAAATACATACTCTAGATCCCCCATTGGGCATTTCTTCCCTTGCAGTTTTATTTCGATTTTCTGTTACTATTTCTCTTTAACAAAATTTAGTAGAAAAAAAGTGGCGCATTTTAAAAAAGGAAGTTATGCTGCCGCACCCTGTATATATATATATATATATATATATATATATATATATATATTCTTTTATTACTGATCTATCCAAATTGTTTACCTTTTCCAATTGCGGAATTTATGTCTCCGATAGCTCTTGTCCGTCCTTCGCAACTGAAAACATTCTTTTCATCAACACTAACAGAATAAGATCCTCCTATCGAAATAATTTCATATCTTAATCCCGATTTTCAAATGTTGCTAATAATGTTTCTTAAAAAATAACTTACGCGTATGTAACGAATTTTATGCCATAGCCAGCAGCAAAAAGAATATTTTAAGGATTTAGATCGTATCCGATCCCAAAAAAAAAAAAAAAAAAAAAAAAAAAAAAAAAGGAAAAAAAGAAAACAGACTTATGGATCGCAATGAAATGAACGTAACTCGTACACTTCGTCACTGAAATCGGAAAGCACAACTTCCTTGCAAATGTGAGAAATACCGATCCGATCAGAAGAAAAAGCTACTTAGATATTAAATCCAACCCATTCTACGCCGTTTTTGGAAGTTAAATTACCGGCGACAAGATGGAAATACTTTTTGAAGTCTTTTTTTTACCGACATTTCAAATTCTCTGTTACGATAAAAAAAAAAAAAAAAACTTCCACTGCTTCGTCCAACTATTTCGTCTCTACGCTTTCCGAACGCACTAGAGCGGATTTTCCTGCGACACAATCAAAATCGATAATCGCGAAATAATTCATAATGATCGATCAGTGATGGTTTTGCAGATACGGTTGATTAAAATATTAGTTTGTGTTTTTTTCACTCGTTTTCCGAACCTGGTACTCTACGTATAAGAATGAGAAATTAAATAATCGCATTAAGACAGTTCCATTGAATCAATTCGAAACGGAAAATGTGTATATGCGCTAACGAGACCATATACAATTAAAGAATTCATTTTCAAACAGTGAGACCGTATAATACCTGATGTAGAGGCAGTTTTTTTTCTTTTGTTTTTTTTTCCGTGTCATTGGAAAAATTTTTCTTATGCCAAATCAACGATACGAATAATATGAACGAAGTACGAATAATTCTTGGCCCAGATTAGACTGGAAATAAAGGTTTCGTATGAAGGACTCGAATTTTGTACTAGTAAAAATTAAAGACTCGAGATATAGAAGTATATTTGACAAGTTAAAATTCACAACAATTTAGCTAATTTATTTATTTATTTATTTTTTTTCTAATTAATCGTAATGAAGACTGCTGGATTTTTATCGGTACCGCAAGTTAAAGGTTTTATGGGAAAAACGAACGTAACGAAGGAAATTGTAGTTAAAGCGAAAAAGACGAATGAAATGAATGACTCGAAGATGAGGAAATCATTACGGTCGCGAAAATCTGAATAGAAAGATCAAAAAATATTGCGGATTGAAAGAATATCGCTGTAATTTAGAATGATATTACAAGAGGAACATCGATATATATATATTAGAGATAAGAAATCGATGGATATGTGTAGCGGATCAACGAATCGACTTGCTCACTGCAGCCAGTACTACCTGCATGAGATCTACAGGAAATCGATATGAATATGACGAGAAACGAGTAGACAATTTGGACGTTAAAAAACGAATACAAAGCATTATGAGCTCTATCGGACATGGAGAAAAAGATGTGAAATAATGGCTAGAAGGACGCTGTAGAGTCGGAAACAGTAAGGAAATTATTGTAGTAACTGGAAGAAGAAAGGAAATGGCATGTTGAATAACTAATTAACGGATTCAGAATGATACGTGTTAGTGAAGGTGACATTCACTTCTTCAGTACAATCGTCGGTGAAAATATTAAGGTTAGAATTAAGGATGCCATTGAATTCATTAACACACCATCAGATCGAGGGATGGAATACTGACCTAGGTGAAGGAAGCTTGAAAAGTTTAGGATAAAATACGGAGGGACTTATTAAAGGAAAGAGGGGATGTAGGGAAAAGCTACCGAAATGTTCCCCGTGCAAGTTGAGCACTCTTGTAAAATGAACCAGAACATGTTTAAAGATATCACAACTTGTAGCGGTTTTAAGAATTGCTCGTTGCTACTAAACGAGCATATTTTTAAAGAAAAAAACACTGAAGAACTAGAGAGATTCGGCAACTTTTAACTGTGGAAGTCATGATACGGCCTCGACTGAACGTGTAGAACAGCGTCTTATACAGCCTGCATAATAATCTAATAGCGGCTGGTTTTTGCCGCGAGCATGATTTGCCGAAACTAAATTTTAAAATTACACGAGAAGAGTCTTCTGGCGGCGTTATCCTACATAGGTATTTATTTTTAAAGTGAAGAGAAAATTTCCGATTTCGCCGAGTGTAATCATCCGATTAGTATTGAATGAATTTATTGTAATTAAAAAAACACAAACCTTTTCTGATAAAAATCATTACTAAAAGAATCAGAATGAAGATATTTTAAAGCGGAAAACAAATAGTATTTGCATTCTAATTTCACTCTATTCATAATGATTTTATCATAAAATGTTCTTACAGTTCGTTTTTCAATTACAATGAGTTTGTTCAACATTAATCGAACGAACGAATTAAGTTCAGCGAAATTTAAAAAACAAACGCCTTTTTATTATAACGCCTGCGGCGAACGATGGCTTTTTCCGGTTCGTGACAAACAACTATGCTAGAATCTTAATCGTTCTTATTAGTATTTTTTCAATATTCACCGCTTCTGGCCAATTGCATATTCCTTTTCCCGATACCGAAAAAAGGAGTATAAATCGATCAATAACAAAACTTCTTCACTCGATGGTGTATTATTTATAAAAAGTTTTCGGAGCTATTTTCAGTTTCTTTGAATTCTTCCGTCCAGGTATACACATGCACATAAGTGTCTATGCAAAAAGTAGAAGTATCGTCATATACCGAATGACTAGCGGTACATTGTAATTTTCTTTTCGCTTTTAACATACCATCAGAATTAATTGATGGATTTTTTACTAGGAAAAGTGAGATCTACGTCACAACCGGTTGAGCGGATTTTAGCGATTTTCGGACGAACTTTCGATGCAAACGTGTTGATTGAAAGCGGGTTTTTTTTAAACGCGCCTGTTGTGTTTCAAAAGCTTTAACTCGATATTTTTAACGCTTCATTGATTTCGTTTTAGTAGCACCGCTCTTCGAAACTGACTGAGAATCATCATTATCGATGTTATTTTATTAGCTTCGGCGTTACAGCGCGAATATTGTATAAATAACGCAAAAACTTATTCACTCACACTACCGTAGTTGATGGTGACGGGGGGGTGGGGGTGGGGGGGGGGGGGTAAATTTATGGCTAACGACATTCCTTTTTCGTTACGATGCGTCAAGTACCAGGGAGTATTAACGGGTAATTAAAGAAATAGTTTCTTCGACGACGTTCGCTGTTCGGAATTAAGTGAGCCCGAATAACAGAGTTGTCGCGAGAAACAAGGAGCAGACGACGCTCTACAGCGTAAGGGTTGGGTAGGAATTTCGAATTTATATTATTCCGTGAAATTTACTCTTTTCAACGGGATTCCCCGGTTCAATTTAATAAATGAGTTTTTGGGTAAATTTGTTATAGCGACTGGGTCGGCGGCGGCCTGTTGCTTGCGGACAGTTGCATGACTAGCGCGTAAGAAATAATAAACAATACGTAGGCAAAATTTATCGTTGGCTCAGTTTTTACGTCAGACATCGAGGAATAAAACTGTTCGTTTTATGAAATTATTTGGATAACTCGGTAAAAGAATTTTACTTTTAATTTTTCCTCGGAACTCCGTACCTTTCCGTCGAACGCGGTAATTACATCGCGGCGCTAGGAGATTTTTCTTTTACGAGTGTCTGAGTCGTTTGAAGTCTTTTGAAAAATATTTGATTCGCTGCCAAACAATTCGTCTTCTTTCTATCGAGTTTAAAAAACGTTTCGTGATTTATTACATACATAATTCTCCTCTCGCTATAGCAATTATTAACTTACTATATTTTATATAAATATATATATATATCTTATATGTACATATACATATGTATTGCCGCATTTTCCGTATATTGTTTTTCTGTATTATTCTCAAGTTCAAAGTATTTCTCCGTCTATATCGAGACGCGCTAAATTATAATTACGAAAATTGCGTATTGTACTATGTTCGGGATTTTAAAAGGAAATTAAAATAATCCAGAACACATACGCCTATTAATAGCAGCTGCGAATAAATTTATTGATACGAACGTAAGCCAGTTGCTTAAAATAGTGTCCATTATTTATTAGCGAATAACGATTTTCAAGTTGAAAAGTCCCAGCCCCGTGTTAAATATCTATTGAAAATTGTACTCGATAAATTGCTTTTATTAATAATGCCTAAAAATTTTAATAAAAATTCAACATATCGCAGGTGAGCACCGATATATTATATTATACAGAATAAAGTAATTTTCTTTCTGAAAATGTTATCGTTTACTTTTCATTAACTTTATTTGATTATTGCCATGGTAATGGAGTATGTAACACCGAAACATTTCGCGAGGCTGTTTAATATTTTCTAAATATTAAGTATCTTCTGTAATACGTGTTTTTATGCGTTTTAATAATGTATAAAACAAAAAAAAAATTGATTCAAACAATTCTATTTTAAATTTAAAATAATTTTCTTCCTTCCCGAATGATGGATACCTGCTCAGATCTAAATTTGCAATTATTTTTGCGAAAGAAAAAAATGTATTACTATAAATTAACGGGAACTACTGAAAGCAAATCAAAGGAGAAATTTCCGGACTGATTGACTGCAATTTGCTGAATAAGCATAGAGCTACCATGTGATTAAATTATAAGCAACAGAACGTGAGGCACTGAGAGAATGCGGTTGAACTGGATAGCGAATAGACGGAGAGGTAAGCAGAAAAAGTCTTCAGTCAGCACTTAGTACAAGTATGCTTCCAGTCACAGCATCTTAAACAGTTAATCCTTTCTGAGAAATATAAAAGATTGTGTGTAAAAGTGAGAGTATATATACATGTGTGCGCACGTTTAACGTTTAGACAACTTCTGCGTCAGATATGAGTCATTAGAGTTTTCCTATTGACTCTCCTACAACGTTTAACAACCGGCTGCTCCTATCACACTTTTAAAATGATAATTTTATCTTGTAGAAAATGGGTCAAAACTAACTCTTCCGAAAAAATTATAGAAACTATTAAACCCTAAGTCTAAAGGATACACCTTTCCAGCTCATATATATATATATATATATATATATATATATGGGGGAAGGGGGCACATGCATTGTGTTTGTTAAGTCAAAATCTGTTTATAAAATACTTCCGATTAATGTGAACTAGGACCAATTAATTCTGAAACATTTTCCGAAGTAGTTACCGCTTTGAAACTAAGCCTGTCGATCGTTTCATCTTGCAAATGAGATAGAGTTTAACGTGATCATATATAGGCGCGGCGGAAGAAGTACAGACTGTTCCACGTGTTCAGGTTCTATTCAGTTTGAAGGTTGGTTTTAATGACGTTGACAACGTAATCGAACATAATTTATAAAAGAGAGTTACAAGATACCCGTGAGAAAATTTTTTGATCGCATCAGTAATCGCAATTTGGTAAAATTTTTATTATACTTTTTAGTATATACTTATTCAGTTTACAATACGGTAAAAATAAAAATGTTTCAAAAAACGGGAAAAAAATTAAACTTAGCATAGCAGAGAGATTATTATTTTTCTATATGGGCGTTAGATTGTGTTAGAGGAGAAGAAAAAAAGAAATCGCATAAAAAGAAGAAAAATGTAGCCATACGACACATACAAAGTTAAGTTAACTAACGAAATTGAATAGGAGGTAGAAGAAATTCCATTAATTGTAATGGTTACGCGCATAAACCCCGCGACCTTAGCAATCTAACGATAGTGCTCTTACATGGAGTGTCCGTTGAGTGAATTAGTTGAAATTTTGTAGATGGCAACGTAAAGAAAAATAAATAAAACAAAAAAAAACAACAAAAAAAACGCGTTATTGAAGTTTGAACTGTCGCGGACTAAACACTATCGCTGGGAAACGATTTTAAGGGATCTACCGGGAGTGATAAAGAGCCTTCAAGAGCTGCGAGGGGAGAAGGGAATTGAAACGGACAATGTTAGCGAATGCGTTTGGCATATTAAACGGCTGCTCGAGTGTATGATATAATAAAAAGCGAATGATTGTATAATTTTCTGTATGGATGCGGTATTTATCGTTTGTATATGGCAGCGAAGCGAATAAAAACAAATAATGATGGTGAATAATGAAGAAGCTTATTTTTAATAGCGGACCAATGCAGCGGCTGGTGTCTGTGTCGTGAGAATAGAAAAATGTACACGCGCGATAGTATAAATAGAATGCAATGAATGAACGTTACGGAGAAGAAAATGTTCGAGTTTGTTCCAAGATAGGTTTATCGTCCCTATAAATCGTACGCAATATATTACAATAGAATAATCTAATGTTATCTGCGTATACATAATATTTCAGTCAACTAGTTCTATTAATATTCTCCTGCTATAATAACCTTCTGACAATCACTACTATTCTCCGTTTGCATATCGAACATTTTTCTTCTACTTTCTCCTTCTTTGTCGCTCGTTATTCATTTCTCCCTTTACCCGACCAATAATCATTTCCGTCTTTCTTCAATCACTTGCGCGTTTTTTATCAAAATATTTTTCTGCACCCACTTCCCCACATACGCATGCCCAAATGCGTCTATACATCATATTACGTTCCACCCTCTTCTAAATGATATTTTCGAATTGATTTTACTGCAATCGGTATTTTTACTTTCATTATCATTATTACTATTATTATTATTATTACTACTACTACTATACTAAATTTTTATTACTTTTATTTTTAGTATTTCCAGTTTTGCTCGGTTTCATATAAAATTTGCGTGCTAAAACGAAAATAAAGGAAAGTGTTGCATGTGTAATTTTACATGGAATTTTCAAAATAAACCATTAAATGCGCAAAAACGGCTAAAGGTTTACATTTTTCTGGACAATCAAGCCGGGAAACTTTTTTCGCTATTGCAATTGTATCGTGTATTTTCAAATGAAGAAACTTCCTTTTTCATAATACAAATCAAATTTAAGCAGCCTATTAATTTAATGGTAACATTGTCCCTCTGCAAAATCTCTTTAATCCAGTCGGTATCAAACATCAATAATATCAACTGGTAATTCAATACTTTTTAATAATTTTTTTTTCGGTTTGACGATGGTAAATAAAAAGGTTACGAAATAAAACTAATGCTAATAGAGGCGTTTCATTGTCGAGCATGCACATAGCCGCGTATAGATTACACTAATGAAGAACCAATTGCGGACAGTCTAAAGTAGTATTTTTTTTTATTTTTATTTACTTCAGCAGGCCACTATGAACGTAAACATAGCGCAGTAATAAGTTTTTCTACATTTCAATATGCCGCAATGGAATACGAATTCTGGCTGAATGAAGCGCGATTTTACGCCTAGTACGCTTAAAGAATTCCTTAGTCTAGATCCGCTCCATGTATCGAAGATGTAGACTATCTATAGACTGACAAATGTAACTGAATTTCACTCACGTTTCATTGTTTTTATAATTTTTTCTATTAATGTAACAATCTGAAAGTCTGATTTACAAATTTAGATTCTGAGATGAGTGGAGAAAGAAAACGCTAAAGGTTGACGTGAGGAAATTATCAATAGAGATGGAAAGGAAAGAATGAAGAAAGTATCACGAAAAGTAGGAAGACCTAAAGCTAAAATTTGCGAATACAAAAGAAAACGTTCATTAACAAGAGCTGAGCAGTCAATGGATTCACGGTTCGCCTCACATATATATACAAGAAGGACCAGCTTGTGGGGCGGCAATAGGGAGTAGGAGGGAGGGAAAATCTAAACCGATAAGCGAGAAGAAGAGAGTTTCTTCGTCTAATTAAAAATGTGCTCAAGGAACGAACAGGAACCAAGGCTGAGTGCAGGGAGCAGACTGTACGGGAGGTAATGAGAAGCACGATTAGAAAACAGAAAAAGATACACGGTTAACCAAAAACCAAGCTAGGAAATTCGCTACGTCATTTCCCCTTATGTTAGAATGACTAAGAACCTGTAAAAGCCTTCTTGAAGAACAGAACGTGATAACAGCAAAACGAAGATGAAGGGTCGAACTGAGAGAATGGAAAGAAATGAAATTGCTTGAAGAACGCCTTTGAAGTCGAAAACAGTGAGAAGTTTGTTGGTTCCATGCTAGTTGCAAAAGTAAATGGAGATTGACTCAGTTGTGAAAAGTGTGAAGGACTCGAAATGAAAAAGTGAGGGAGAGGTAAACGCACTGCCTACAGCATCGTTAATTTTAGAGACATTAGTAAAAAAAAAAAATGACCACTTTAGAATATGGAAAAATTCATATTTGATTACATTGCAAGAGATGGAATCAGCACGAAGAGAAATAAAAGAGAATTCTGGCTGACATGTTGTTAGGGAAGCTTGTTGTAGGAAAAAACATAGGTTTCTATAAAGAACAAAACGCCGGAGGTTTCTAATATGTGTACACCTGCGGAGATGAAATAGAATGAAAAGAGGGGAGACTTTTAATTAAAGAATATTCAAGCAAAGATGTACGAATTGATAGAGAGAATTGTAGATATCATTTAGATAGAACAGCCGTAGTAGAAGATTGGCAAGGATTCTGTCAAGTTTGGATAGAAGCATTTTGTGGGAATTACCGCGATAGAAGAAATTTCGAGCGGGAATTACAAATTTGTAAGAATCCGGAAAATGAAAGCGTCACTTTCCGATTTTTGGGGAAATGAAACTTTTAGAAGATCAAGTTTTTTAAAAGTGGAGTTGCGCAAAAGTAGCCATGAAAAGAGAGGCGGCTTTAACGTGAATAGGAGTTATATTATTATAAGTATTTTTCTTCCGAAATATAAACTGACAATAATAAGTAATTAAATGAATGTACAAAAATTTCAGTTACTAACTGTTATAATTATGTTAAAACCAAATTTTATTCACTATATTCACATATGTATAACATTAATTATTTATAAATAAGTTATACATATGTGAATATAGTGAATAAAATTCGGTTTTAACATAATCATTTTGGACATTCATTTATTTACTGAAGAGGAGTGTTAGATGAACTATATCGATTACTAGAATACCATTATAGAGGGATGGAAGGATAAAACAATACAAGAAGATTAGACGAAAAAAGGGTGAGGTGAATGATGGAGAGATAATTTCAAAGAATAGGATTAGGAATTACTTATCTTTTTTTCTGATGTCAGTCACATCGTTGAGCTAGTGTAGATAAGGGCTTCATTTGCTAAGAAGACAGAAGAGGATCCGACAGGAAGAGAAGTAACGTCAAGGAAATAAATATTAAATAGTGTAGGACCGAAACCGGATTCATGGGGGAGACAGTGACAGACGCGTTTAACGGGGGGAAGAAAAGGGTAGAGAGAAAAAAAGTGTTATTTTGGAAAAAATTCTGAATAAGGGTGATGAAGATGTCAAATAAATGATAAAAAAGAAGAAAAAAAAACATACCTAACGAACGATAATAATAAATTTAATATAAATCCTTAAAATTCTTTATGTCCTCAATTTCTCATCTTTTCCTTATATAGTGCACAATTCTCTGCGTTGGGTAAGTTCCACTATTGACATGCCCAAAATCCGTTCCAAATTTGATTATTGTTCTTTTATTTGTGGTAGTGCGTCCAAGACACGTCTTTCCAAACTAGATGTAATATAAAATTCTTGCCTTCGTCTCTGTCTTGGCGCTCTTAAATCCCCTCCAACCCCTCTTATTCTTGCTGAATCCAATTCGTCACCCCTATCCATTCGTAGATCTTATTTAGGCTATCGTTTCCTTGTTAAACGTCTTCCTCTCACATCCTCTACTCTTGTTCAATCTTACCTTTCGATTTATGACAGATGGCGCTTCACTCCCAGCAAAACCCCTATTCTGGCTTTTATTTCACATCGTCTCGGTTCATTTTGGCCGTATATTATCTCTTTCAATAATCTCCCTTATTTTTCCTTCGACTTCGCTGATATCTGTCAGCCTCCTAAGGTATTTATCCTTCCCTCATTTGCAAAAAATCTCCCCTAACTACAGCACTATCAATTCCCTATTTCCCTCTCATGTTACCATTTACACGGATGGTTCGAGAGGGCCTGGTGGTGTTGGTGCTTCTTTCATTCTTCCTGATTTTAACCTATCAGAATCTTTTCGTCTTCCTTATTTCTGTTCCATATTCATAAACGAATTATTGACTATCCTACGTTCTATTATTTCCATTTCCTCGAATCATTTTTCCTCTAAATTTGTAATTATCTTTGACTCTTTGAGCGCCCTTCAAGCCATATGCTCTCCCCTTCCTGATCATTCGTAGTCGTTCTCCGTATACATTTACTCATTCATAATCTTTCCTCTCTCAATTCCATTAATATTGATTTGCTGTGGGTACCTAGTCACTCGGACATATTTTGTAATGAAGCGGCTGTTTCCTTGGCTCGGGCCGCTGCTGCTTCCTCTCGTCTTTTTTTTTTTTAAAAATTCCATCCGATAACCTCCCATCAATTTAAGCTTTCATATCCGATTTTGGTCGGACACCTATGTTTCCTCTTTTTCTAATAATTATTCAATTTCATCTGTCTGTTCAGCCTACTCTTCCTGCATATTCATGGTTTCTTTTGCATCCCTCTCTTCTTCGACATTCTGATGTTGTTTACATTGTTCGTATGCGCTTTAGCCATTCTTTGCTGCCATTATCTAAATTTCGTTTTTCCTTGATTTCTTCTCCGCACTGTCCTCTCCATCCGGATGATGTAGTTATTTGCAACGCCGATTATGTGTTTTTCCAGTGTTCATCTCGCTCCATGGAGCGTTCTGCCTTATATTCTTATTTGCTTAAGTTTGGACTTCCTACCCCTTATTGCGCTTCCTATATCCTGTCCTTTCCTTCCCCACTAATTATTCCTGCTATTTGTTCCTTTTTAGATAAAATGTCTGATCGGATCAAAATATAACCGACTTCTTTCCTTACCTTTTGTTTCTGGGTAAAAATCCTTGGTTGACGAGCCCCCCCCCCAAAAAAAAAAAATTGAAAAAAAAAAATATAAATAAATTTCAAGTACACACATACACATATGTCTCCCACATATATGTACAGGTATCGCGAGAGCCTAGTTGCTAGAGCGCTTGGCTTTCTTTGCGGAAGTCTAAATTCCACACAGAAATTATTACAAAAATTAAATAAAATAACCGCTAATAGAATCATACAGAAGGTAATGGTAAACCACCACGTACACCGTCGTATGCACGCTGGCCAGTAGGCAACAGACACACACGGGACTGCATTTGTAGCGCGATAAATCAAACAGTCACAATATTAGTTTCAAGTGTAGTATTGCGTGTGCACCGGCGTTACATATAACAATTGCCATGAACACTATCTACATCTGTACAGCTAGAATATACAAGTAGGTAGAGTCACGATACCCGCCCCGGAGTGACCGACACAGAAGAAGACATATATACATTAATGACAAATAAAAAAAATAAAAAGTTACGTAAAATACGTAACGAATGTTGCAACAGAAATTACTCCGCAAGCCATAAATTAACTCTTAGTTTTAACAGAATGACATAGTCATATGGAATTTACAGGATAGCTATCACCCGTTGCCAAAACAGCACCGAATATAAACCAGGGCGACCTGGACGCTACTCAGTTGTAGTTATGGTCTTACTGTTACTTCTGGTTAATATCTTAATCACCCCACTAGTTTCTCCGTTAGTATCCCGATATCTACAATATATTTAGTAATTTAGTTGCAGCGGTTTTAGCTCCTTTTATGCAGCACTCATTCTTCTCAAATTTTTCTGATTAATGCCCTTGCTGGCAAACTAAAAAAAAAAACACCCCTGGGGCGCAGAGATTGTGGATCGAGATAAATGTGTTAAACGATACGAATTCCTAAATACAGAAAAATGAAAATTGCATGGAAAATTTATTATCTCCTTTTTGCTAACAAATCCATCGCCATATAGGTGTCTGTCTCGCCTACATGCGTTACGTGTAAACTAATGAAAAAATTCGTGGTTCGCCGGTTAATACAACACCTGGAAAAACATGGTTTCACTCCTGAAAGCCAGGCTGAATTCTGAAAATACAGAAACACCCTGACATATCTGTGTAATTTACGGCAGAAAATATTGAACAAAGTTAAAAACAACCAATTCTAGCATCGGTATTTTTTGATATCCGGGAGGCGGACGATACTGTCTCTGCTGATGTAAAATTACATAGTTGTTCATAAAGATAGAAATAGAAAAGGCCGGCTAATTTAATTTACTTACAGCTTTCTTTCAGATCGAACCATCAGAATTCGCTTAGAGGTTATTCGCCAGATTTTATTATCAAAAACGGAGTAACGCAAGCTGGCCTATTAAACCTACATGATATATAGTGCTTTCTTGTTTTGACAAAATACTGTAACCAAATATATCGACGACGATTTAAATGCATATAAACGGCAGGCCTCCTGTACACTCAAAGCTCGTTAATACTTGGACAATCTATAATCGTGCAGTTTTAGCAGATGTCCAACACCCAAAAAACTGCTTATATTATTTTTACGCGAAAACTAGCATATTCGGTAAACCCAAAATTAAATAATTAATAATTCATTTCCGAAGCGATCAGAGGCAACCGAGTTCTTTGGATTATAGTCTGCCCCTAAGTTAGGCGCTAATCATTGCTTAATATCCTTAAAATAGTCAGAAACAAGTCCTGCTCCACATTATTTTGCATACATCATACCTTTACTCGTATTGGACTGGACTACAACCTCGTTGTTGTCTATTTATCTGCCAGTCAGCATCTTCTAAAAATGCTCTGGTTACGATTCGAAATACCGGACTTTGGATTGTGTTTGCAAGTCTTCCCAACTACACCGATGACTGGCCTCCGTTATCTCTCCTCTCTCCGTCTATAGAGGGAAAAATGCTAACTGTTGTCGACCACTAGTAGCATCCAAACTTGTAAACATTTACAACAATTTGGGCTCCAATTTCCCTTCAAAAAAAAACACTGCACAGAATTATAAGTAAAATACGAAATGTTATTATACCGTTTTAGAGCCAGTTTGGGACCTATTTTCGGCAGATACTAAAGCAAAACCGAATAATGCGATAGATGAAATGGCTACAAAGTGCGTTACATCGGCTGCCTTATTCGGTTTATTATTTCACCGACGCTTCGAAACGAGCTTATTCCATTAGAAATAAAATCTACTCCTTTAATCTTCCCGGTTAGTGAGGAACCTAAGTGGGAGTTCACAATAACAATTAAAGAACAACAAATAGGGCCTGGTCGCGTTATTTTAATTTTTTTCCTCATTAACGACGAGAAATTCAGTCTTTTAAGATTACAGAAATGGAAATTATACAGTAATTTTCAGTGGTCGTAAAATTTTTTTGTCAATTACTAGACAAAATTATCGTGTTTCTTAAAACAAAATTACCCATATTTGTTTATGTTTCAAATAATTATATTATTACAAAAAAATTAAAAAAACAACAAAAAGTACTTTAAACACTCGTAACTAAAAAAAGTAATTAATAATGGAGCGCGCATCAAGTAAATAAAATAATACCGATTTCTTTATATTAAAACAATACGCGCCGGATATCAAAAATAAAAATAAAACAATTACGATGATGAGTCTTTCAAATTGTCGCTAACAGATAGTACGTAAAATAAGAAAAATGTACGAAGGGCAGAAAAAGTGAATACTCAGTAGAAATGCAGAGTTACGACGTCGTATAAATTTTACTAGTAATAATGAAAGGGGTAACACAAATACTGCGATTTCTAATTGAAAAAGATAAAATTGGACAATTTTAAGCCTTTTAGAAGTTTTCAAATACGGAAAAAGGTATACAAATTCTTTCTACGAAATGACACGTATTCATACGTAGTTTTTCTTTTGGAAGTTCACGTGTTCATGAACTTGTACAGATCACCACGACACTGACTGATGGTCACATTCTAATGTTTACTTCAGATAATCTATCGTTTGGTACTCTATACGCTATATTTTCTGACTCGTTTTCAGCACTACGACACATCAAACTGTTAAACTCTCTATAATAGCGATTGTAGTTCAAATGTTCAGTATGCTACAATTAAAGAAACGAAATACCGAATCGATCCCGAGATATAGAGGTACGTATATGCCCGCAAGCTGTTCACCGTGAGGCTTGATACGCAAACATACTTTTCGGTAATCATGGGAGCAGACGACTATGTGCAAAATATTCTCCGTAAGGTAACTTTTGGAATCCTTTTTTTTTTCTTTTTTTTTTTTCCGGCGCAGCCGAGTATCCTTGGAAGCATTAAAAGCGAATAATGGTAAAGTCTATTGGCCGAGATTGGAAACAACGGTAAAAATGGGACATATCTTGGACATACAAGTACAGTTACCCACAGATACTCAGTGGCCAGCCACCGTCCGTACCTCCACCATATAGTTTTAAACCTGTGTCGGAAATACCGTCATTACTTGTACAAACTGAACACAGATATATCGTTCGTAATATCTGTGTATACCACTTAACACCGACTTTTTTAATCAAAGCTGAAATAATTAATAGCGTCTGAGTGATGTTATAAATATTAATATAACAGCCATGTGGCATTAGCTGTTCGTAGAAAGAAAAACAGGCCTTTTATTATTTACATCTGGCACGCTGACCATTAATCCGGGGATTTTATTACTGAACATTGATAAATTAGTGCATCTAAGCTGCTCCGTGAAAATAATTAGATCCGGATCACATCTAGAATGACAACAAAAATATGGTATAACGAATACACACAATTAGTTCAGATCCATCTTTAATAAAATAGTGATCGATACGGAATGTTAACCATCATCAGCTTCGAGCCAGTGTTGCCCTTCGTTGAATGGGCACCCACGTCTTACCCATCAGTTCTTTCTCAGTAACAGTTCGGTTCCCTCATGATGCCACTTTCCATTCACTATGCCTCATGTATTTCCGCAGTTTTTCACTTTCTTCCTAAAACTTCCGTTTCATTCTACGACCCTTTTTCCTGATCGTATCCTGTTCCTCACCGACTAAGCAGTGTAAATAAAATTGAAATGAAAATAGAGTCCGACGGAAACTAGGTTTTAAGGCCGAAACCGAAACCGAAATCGAAAGTAAGTCTTTATTTTTAAATCACATATTAATTATTCAGTCATTGATATTTGAAGTAATCATTAACATAACATAACATCACTCCTTATTTCAAATAAATGATTTGTGCTTTTAATATTATTTATAAATAATAACATAAAATAAAAGGTACAAAACAATTTTACTTCTTTTTACCTAATATGTTTAGTTACATAAAACAAAAAATACTCGTTTCATTTTAAGAACAAAATAATTTCTTCTAAACTTTGGCCATTTTGCATGGCACTCTTGTTAATGAACTACCAATCTACAATCTACGTATAATTAAAATTAAAAAGAACCAAGTACAACAACTAAATATTTGTAATGCAAATAATCCTACTTGATGTATTAAAAGATTTTTCTCTCTAACTAAAATAAAAGGAAACTGTGAAAAGCTTCATTGAGCTACAACTATTATTAATTTTAATGGACTGATAATTATCAGTATTCATAATTGAACAATCTAATATTATAAGCGAGAAACAATAATTTGACGTCAATATTTTCGCCTCGGAAATTGCTTCTTCTGGCAGAATAAATTTGACCAACAGCACTAAATAGTTGCTTACTGGAAACACTGGTCGGTGGAGCTGACAAGAATTTCAGTGCAACCTTTCTCAAAAAAAAAAGGAATGGACTAGAATTCCAGTAAGAATAAATATCTGCGTTTCTTTGTAACCTCGCTTCTGATGAGTAGACTTGAATAATTTGCTTAGCTTGTGATAAGCGATCACCATCATCCACATCAGAAGTTTCTATTAATCAAGTAGATTTGTCATACAGCCCTTCTCTTTTTTCGGAAGACACGTTGACCTCCCGAATTCAGTTTCGGTTTCGGCCGTAGTTTCGGCTGGATGGTAGCCGAAACCGAAACCGAAAGTTCGGTCGGACACTAAATGAAAATTTTAAACTGTATGTTCGTCGTACTGATGATAGATATACTTTCTTCTTATTTCGTATACAGTTTTGTGTTGAAATCAAAGGTTTTCAGCTGACCCCGATTGACGCGGTATAATTTTTCGGTAACATCGAAGTATAGATTTTTTCCACCGCTTAATCAAAATGAGGAGTAGGCTCATTAGTTGACTAGCCATGTTTCAAAAAAGTGGTCCCGATGAAGTTTTCGGTGGGTAAGTAAGAAAAATATTTACAGGCCGGACTCTAGTGAAGGATGGAAAGCGATTTGAAGATCCGACTGTACTTGTCTGTTAGTATTTTAGAATATTTTCGTGTAACCAAGGGCGTCGCCAGCCGATGAGCCAGGGAGGGGCAAGATGATAGAAAGGAGCTATGAGTTATAGGAAAAATAGAAAAAAAGGCTTAATATTTTATTAAACAAAAATAAAATCTTAATTAAAACATAAGTTTTCCAAATTGCCCATGATTACGCGCCTATGAATACCCATCAATGCCAGTTGATTAAAAAGTTTCAAGGCTCCAGGGAAGGCAGCTGCCCCTCCCTGCCCCCCGCTGGCGACGCCCACGCGTGTAACTCTCTGTACAGGTAGCGCAATGAACCTTTTTTTGGCACTGTTCACAAAACAGTTTTTTTTTTTTTTTTATTTATACACTATTACGAGCTGTCCATCAAGGACATTTAGTAATACGTGTGAATGAACTTAAATATGAAGGGAGGAGTACCCAACGGCACCTACCCGATTACCCCTACCTTAAACAAGGTCCTGCGGTTTCTGGCGTTTCAGTCTTCTTACACTATCGGTAACATCGAGCAATCCTCTAGCAAGAGTGTTCGGATGAGAATCGAGTCTGTCTGCGTGTCTTTTAGCATGAACTTTGATGACATCAGCCACATAATCTACACACAAATCTCGATGTAAGGTTAGATTAGTAACATACCAGGGTGCCTTGGTTATCAACCGAAGGATCTTATTCTGAGAAGTCTGTATTACCTTCAGGTTTGACGGTTTAGCGCAACCCCAAAGTTGAACCCCGTATGTCCAGATGGGTTTCAAAATAGTTGTGTATATTAGACGTTTGTTGTCCGTTGTCAGTACACTGTTTCTCCCTATCAGCCAGTACATTTTTTCTAACCCGGATATCTAATTCTTTCTTTTTAACCTGTATATGGTGTTTCCATGTCAATCGGCTGTCTAAGTGCAAACCTAAATACCTGACCGTTGCTCGCACAGGAAGATCTATGTTATTGATCTTAACGGGTGGGACTTCAACTTTTCGGTTAGTAAAACGGATATTCACCGATTTGCTTTCGTTTATCCCGATTTTCCATTTTTTAAACCATGTTTCAGCCTTCATAAGAGCATTTTGAAGATTGTTGCTAGCTTTCTTCGGATCTTCATGTGATGACAGTAGTGCCGTGTCGTCCGCAAATGTAGCCATCTGCACATTCTCTGTCGCAGGAAAATCTGCTGTGTATAACAAGTACAGCGTGGGGCCCAACACTGAACCCTGAGGAACGCCTGCTAAAACTGGATGTATTTCTGAGTAGGTATGTTCGTAACGCACTTGAAAATGACGATCTTCGAGGTATGATTTTAGCAACAGGTAAAGGTTACTCGGGAACAAACATTTTAATTTGTATAATAAACCATCGTGCCAGACTTTATCAAAAGCCTGTTGAACGTCGAGAAATACCGCGGTACATACTTTTTTTATTTCTAAACTATTTTCAATTACACTAATATGCAATTGATCAATCGTGGAATGATGTTTTAAAAAGCCAAACTGATGTTGCGGAATTACATCAGTTGACTGTATATAAGGCTGTAACCATTTCAATATTAATTTTTCCATTACCTTCGATAAAACAGGCAACAAGGAAATCGAATATTAAGACGTTACAGAGTAGGGATGTTTACCAGGTTTCGGAATCATTACGATTTGCGCAAACTTCCATTGTACCGGAAAGTATTGTATGCGAAATACTGCGTTACATATAGAAGTGAGCAATAGCTTTCCGCTCGGAAGTTTATTTAATAATTCAGTGCATATTAAGTCGAAAGCTGGGCTTTTCTTCTTTTTCAGCGTTTTAAGCAGACACCCAACCTCGTGAGCAGAGGCTGATTTTATTGCTAAAGATGGTCCACATGGACTGGTTATAAATTCATGTATTTCCCTGTCCGTGTTTGTCTGTATGTTTAGCTTAAACACGGTTGCCAAGTACTCGGCAAATAAATTCGACTTCTGTTTATGATCTTTCGCCCATGACCCGTCACCATGTTTCATCGGAGGAACATGTTTATTCGGTTACCTAATATTTTTGGTACACTTCCACAGTGTAGTTCATGATCAAGTAAAAAAAAATCACGTGTCAGTTTTCGTATATGTTTGCGTAAAGCGGTTTCTCGTTGTTCAACAACCGATCTTTATACTCGATTGCTTTTTTAATTATTTTATTCGCCTAATGCCGCATCCGATTCGGATCGCATGTAATGAAAAAAAACATGTCTACTTTCCCGTTTCATCTATGGAAATAATACGAATAACCGCGCATTTGCGAAATATTTATTTTTATTTCGAAATCCGAGCTCATCTCAAAAACCTGGCTACTGCTTTTGCGCCTACAGTGCCTCCCCCCCCCCGGGTGACTTCCACCGACAAGTGTGACAGTAGCGGTAGAAACAATAAACGGTTTCCGGGTTGTCCGTTGCTCTGGAACAGTCAAAACTCTATGAAGCCTTTGGTACATGTAGGGCGGAAAAAAGGTGTCGCGAATATTCAGCCATTTCTGACGCGTGTGGTACGGAATGCTAAAATTAAATAGTAATAAAAAGACTTTTATGCTATTTTTTCCCTCGCTGTGAATGGTTATATATTTGAATTATAACGATAAATAAAACTTAAACAGTGGATGTTTACAGCGACATTTACAAGTTCAATCTGTCAATAAGCAAAAACGATTTTTTTTTTCTTTTTTTTTCTTTTTTTTGACTAGGTCATCATCAATATTTAAATTCGGACCGATTTGCCGGTAAAAAGTAATCGTTTATTGTTTACAAACGATTATCGTAGTTAACCACTTTACGTGCCAAAGTTTTGTTTACAGTATGCGCGTGTTAATAAAACTGCACGCTGTTTGCTTAGGCAAAGGAAAATGGGCTGAAATTACTACTTTTCCCAGTAACTCTTCGCAGGCCATCTCATACGTGACACTGAAGATTTCTCTTTCGAAAAAAAACATTAAATGCCCTTTACCTATGTTGCTTTTTTCTTCTATTTTCCCTTTAAAAAGAAAAGTAAATAAAAATTAAAATAAATGAAAAATGAGGTTGATTCTAAATACCGAAAATATAAATTAAACACGCTTCTTGTTCTAGGAAAAATAATTTTAAAAAGTTCCACCAAAATCAGATGCGATGACTAAAAGCGAAGCTTGTTAAATATTTTCTTTCGCACAAAATAACTCTGTATAGTGTGAGAAGAATAGAAAAATTCTTTTCAAATATAACCATAAAAAAAATAAGCCGTTTTATTTTTTATTTTTTTTTTTTTTAATTTTTTTGGGCGCGCCAGCGGCATTGACCCAACAACAACAGAAATTAAGGAAGGGGTTAAATAAAAAGACGATTAGAAATAGAGGTTAGGAAAGATTGGAGTACAGGGATTATATCTGGAGATGGAAAGGAAAGGACAAAAGAAGAATTATACGGAGCAGGAAGACCCAGTGCCAAGATTTTCGAGTACAAAACAGAGCGCTCGGAATCAAGGGCAGGGCATTCAAAGAAGATGTGGTTTGCATCACATATGAGAGGAGAGATGGAATTATGAAGGGGACAATCGGGAGAAGGGGACAGGGAATAAGCCGTTTTACTTGATGAAGAATTAGTTTTTTAACAGCGAATAGTAAATAAATATTTTCTTCTTTCTTTTTTTTATGGGTTTGTCAGCGAAGACATTAGCCGAAGAAATGGGAAGGAAAAAAAAATAAATTTACATTCTTACGCGTTTACGGACAGAGGATAAAAATAATTCGAAGGCAGGAATAACGTAGAAGCAAAAGGAAATGAGAGAATAACAAAATTCGGTATCACAGCCACAATGAATGTATGTGGAAGGGGCGTGAAAAGAATAAAATGAAGTAGATGCAGATGAAAAGCGAAAAAATGATGCAGAAAGGAGACTACGGTTAAAGCGAAGGCGAGACAAACAGCAGAGATTGTAAAGCGTTTAAGAGAGGGTAAGTATCAAGAAAATCATTAACGGGAAGAAAGGTACTACTGGAAGGATTGGAAAATGGAGAACAAGAGTTGAGCCATAATTTGGAATGAGTCGATTAAGGAAAAAAGAGCAATATTATAAGTCGAAAATGTGCCCAAAAATTTGCCACTGGAAACGGAAGAAGAGGCTAATGAAAATCATCCACTAATTCATTACACTCAGTGCCTAAATCAAATTAAAGTATCAAAGTATACTTACAAAATTGTACAAAATAGAATACTCTTAAATTTAATTGAATAATCGCTTATGCGCTAGTGTCGCGCGAGTAGCGAAATATAAACTAATGTACATAGCCTATAGGACTAATTTGTTTCTCTTTTTTTTTTACTATTATTATTATTACTATTAAATCAGTGTAGATACAGATAATTAATTAAATAAAATGAAACTCTATTTTTGAAATAGTTACCTACATGCTTACAAACTTATTGCGTACACAAACACGTGTGGATTACATATTACAATTTAAAGATACAAAACACAAAAATTAAAATTAAAATGATAACTTCTATCTTTGACGCATTGAATATTTGCACTTAACGGCTATCACATTTATACCCCTACCCTTGATAACATACTCAACACTCCAATCACAATGTGCAAAGTTAAATCTAATTACAAAAACTAACAGATACAGTTAGGGTAGCACGAAGAATTATATTGAAATAAAATAATTCCAACATTAAGAAATAACACCAACAATCCACAGAAGATCGATCGAGTAGAGGAGGAAAAGATAATGGATGAGGCGGAGCGATAATCGAAAGAGGAAGCAGATTTAGAATCCGTGATTATGAGCACTTTACGGAAAACTAGTGACAAAGAATTACTTGACCGGGGTGCAAAAAGAGCAGCCATTCTCCGGCTAGCGTAAAAACTTTAAGCTAAAAATATGGCATCTGAAGAGGGTTCATCAATATCGGATATTCTGAACAGGCTACATAGCTCGACATTTCAGCCGATAAATAAATTATACTCCGTTGAATTCTATAGGAAATAATTAAAATACATATACGGGTATGTTAGTATAAAAAATTAAAGGGGGTGCATCGCACAATTTATCAATAGCGAATATTATTTTAAACGCCTATTTGTGTATCTCTCGATATTTAAGCCGACAGATAAATTTCTAAAAGAGGTAATTTAAAAAAAAAGGAATATATACATACATGTATACAATGGTACTGTTTGTGTCGGAAATATGCTATGTCAAAGACTTAACCAAAAACATTCGTTTAGGACTGTTCAATTTCGGATTGGGATTTTTGAATATTAATTTTACAAAAAAAAAGTTATTAAAAACAACTTTAAAGGCCTCGAATATTTAAATTTCACTAAATATAATTAACCAATGAATGCGGTGCATATTTAAAGAGACTAGCTCTGCTAAATCAGTTTCGGCAAATTTTTCTAGTTAAACTATTAATAACGAAAAAAAAAAAAAAAAAAAAAAAAAACTTCAAACGGCGATGGGTTCAGTTACAGCCGAATTGCGATTGAAAATTTTGAAAATTTCAACAGACGAACAAGATGCAAACGATATTTCACTTTACCCATTTTACTATAATAAAAGAATTTAAAACAATCTGCCGCTATCAGTTACGCATAAATAAAAGACGCTGAGATATTGTAATTGAATCCTATAGCCAGCCTCTCCTAACTTTAGAAAGCATTGGCTTGAATGAATCCGCCTATTATCTATAAGCACTGTGGAATATAGTCTCGAAAGAAAGACGCTACCTCAGGTAGGCTAACCTGTCAGGGGATAATTTTTTCTGGGGTGCCCCGCAACAAAATCGAACTTTAAAAAAATAGTAAATCGAAAAATTACAAACATGTAAATCAGAGTTTCGAATAAAAATATTCCCGTATTCGTGGCGAAAAATTATTTACGCGATGCATCATACGAAGTACGAATTTAATTATCGCCTTCTCATAATATTTCATACTGCGAATTAGTTACAATTTTTTATATTCAACGTGGAGCACTGGGGCAATAAACAAAATTAACCAACTAATAGATATTGTTAGCCACGATGATAGATTTCTACTGAAAAAATGACAAATTTAGTTGAAACCCAGCATAAATACAACCGTTGTGGTTTCGAGCGGAGTTAAAAGTAGAAAAAAATATGGGTTCAGAGATGGAAACAATAAAACATAAATATGTATATATTAATGGCCATTTTGGTCTCGCAAGGGGCTGTGCCCCCTGACCCTTCTTGCTTTCATTTCTGCCTCTTTCTCTTCTATAGTTTGTATAAAATGATCAAAATTTACAACGTAATTCTTACTGGCATCAACACACACAAAAAATAACATAACCACAAAAATCCTATCCCAACATTTAACTTTCATTATATAAAAATAAAACATTTTTCGTTACATATTTCGTTACACATTTCGTTACATATTTCGTTACATATTTCGTTACATAAAATTGTGACATTTTTTAAATAACAATAACAAAAATCCTACAAAATATAACAAACGTTACTTAAAATTGGGACATTTTTTAGGACATTATTTCTAATGGGGGGTAGCCTAAGAATTACGTTGTAATTTATATATACACCTATATATAGATTGAGCCCGGCATTTCATTCTGAGTGAAAAAAAATAATATTAAAAAAGAAAAAACTGTGAACACAGCAGTAAAACTAAAACTTCGTTACTAAGCTGGAAAGAGACTACACGCATTGGAAACGCTAAATCTCATCGAAAATAGTCACCTAAGCAATCAATAAGAAGATGACGTAGAATTCTTAGAAATATATTGGGAGAGCGTTAAATCGAATATTCAAATACGTATCAAGTACAGAGCTCTGTTAAATATAAGATATGAAATCGTTACTTAAAAAAGACGATTACTTTTTTACGGACATATTTTTACGATGCAGTATAACCAAGGAGAAATGGGAATTTATGAAAATCAAAAGAGGGATAAGCTCTAAGTGGCAGGGAAAAGAAGTGAAAAAAATGAATAATACAGCAAAGCAAATGGATTAAGTAAAAACTGGTGCCGTTAAACTGTTGCTGCTTCGAAATTTGGCCTAAACGGGAATGATCAGAAGAGATCACTGTCGGAAAATCGTAATAATGAACGGAGACTCGCGCGAATTACCAGATGAATGCAAAGAGAGGAAAAACGAATTAGGATGAAGACAACTGTTAGACGCAGTCCGAAGAGGTTGAATTGAAATAACTAAACGAATGTATAACAATTGTTTATAAATTTATATCTTAAACTAAAGTATTATTTTCTTAAAATTGTATATTGCGAATCGTTTTTTTTTTAATTTCGAGTGTAGGCGCATTTTTTATTTTTTCCGAAATTTTATTATTTTAATATCTACGCTTAATTTCAAATTCTACGACACTTGTTCAAAAAAAAGAAAAAAACAGAATGGTACAGCGGTTTTGTAAAATATCTGTAGAAATAAAATTATTAACGGGGTACTCTTGACTTATTATTTGAATAATTTTAGAAGTACATATGTGTGTAAAAATACGAATTAGTAAATATACAGGTTCTCCTTTATAAAAAAAAATTATACATTTAAAATAGCGCTCGAGCGAAAATATTCTTCCGAGAAATAATAAGAAATAACTGCTAAGCGTTGGGGGGATAAGTAATTCGGCGCACGTGTAATATTTTTCAGCGTGAAAATGATACCGGAAATGTGACGACTATTTGAGCCATTCATTGCGCTATTACATTGTTGTGTTATTTCAAATTTATAGCGTACGCGTGAAATTATCCAGTGTCATCTTTCTGCGGCACTAAATCAGAATTAAAATTGCAGACATACTCGGTATTTTTTTATTATTACATACTTCATTATTGCATACTTCGTTACTGCATACGTCATTACTGCATAAGTCATTACTGCATACGTCATTACTGCATACTTCATTACTGCACACTTCCATTATTGCATACTGCATTACTGCATACCACGAGAGCGACCACATCTCCGTTAGACTAAGCGCATAGTGACGTGCGTCGAAGAAAGCTGCGATAGTAGCAAATGAGCAAAGCGAAGATAGCGTCGATGAGAGAATATCGACACATAATAGTGACGTCTCAATTAGCGAAGGACGATAAAGCGTTTCAGACAACGCACCTGTATATTTGGCCAGTTGACGTTAATTACAAAATGCACGTTGTTTTGACCGAAAATTCCCCGAATTATAAAATTATTCCATTTAACGAAAAATAGAAAAAGTACCTGGATAATGTATGCACGAAATAAATAGAAGTGGAAATATGCATGGCGAATTTCATCGTTTATATGAACAATTAAGAAGACACCCGACGGAGGAAACATTTTATTCGTATTTACGCCTGAATAATTCTACTTTTGATTATATACACTTTGAAGATATTTTTGTGTCGGAAAAGAATTTAAATTAGTTAAGTAAAAAAAGGAAAGACAAGGTTCATTATTAGTTTAATTTAAAGCATATAATGAATTTTTAATCATCAGCCTGAAAATATTCAAAGGCTAAATCAGTTTTGAATTATTACAATTCTTTGAGAAAATGTAATAGTGTTTGTTGGTTTATATGGGATAAAATTAAATAAATTGATGATATTTTTCGTCTTTATCTCGATTTAATCCGACGAGTGGTAACTTTATTAATAAATGTTCTTTATAAATATTAAATATTTTTTAAATAGGCACATATTTTTAACCACGTATTAATGTTGACAGATTCTAATTATATATTCAGTTGTAATATACATAATTTTTTCGTCGTTAAATTTAAAGTTCATATATTATAAAATATTTATTACGTCAAATATATAGAGGACCATCTGTTGATAAAATAAACATGATGCTCCAAAAAATAAATATTACGGTAACTATGGCAATAGAAATTTAAGTTTTAAAACTAGTCGTTTTTGTTTCTAAAACATTTAACACGGTAAAAAGTTTTCAATGTGCCGGCGGGCATACATGTTTCTCCAATATAGAAATTGTGTTATTAAATTGTCCATTTATAATTGATAATTAGAAAATAATATTTACACAATTTACTTCTAGATTTAATTTCAGTAGCTACTTCACATCCTATTACATATAGTTCATCTAAAATAGCTTGGTTATGGTTATCATCATTTTAGTGGTTCTCGAACAAAAACACTACTACTAATAAGCAATTCTTTATTCATTTCTGTATAATTTTAGTAGAAAAATTATACGATTTGAAAATAATTTAAGATCGCGGCTATATCTGTAAAACTAAGTAATAAATTGTGCCGAATTTTTAAGAGAGTTATAGACAGCGAAGAAAACTGATTTGTATGCGGATATTATAAATAAAACATATTTCATGATTATCTAGACGATGAATAAGCAAAGATCAAATCAAAATTAAATTACATACGCACTCTTTTTCTTCCAAAAACATGTGTGTGCCCAGAGGCTTATGAGAATTTCTTCCAGTCAGCGAACGCAACAGCAAATCGCAGTATGCTGGAACTGTTGTTGCGGTATGCTTATAAGAACGGAAGGGAATGAAAGCGATAAAGCAGCGAAAACAAATCGGTTTGAATTCGCTTTGCTCGTTGATGATAGATCTGTCGCGATCATCTTCGACGTACCACACTATGTGCTTAGGGAGAACGATTGATGGCACATCTAATCTCGCTTTTTTCTATCTTTTTTTTACGTCACGCATTTTCGCATTTCGAATGATACTGCAAAAGCTCTCAAATTAGATACTAGCAGAAAACAGGCGGAAGAAAATTTGAAATTGGCTGTAGATTAAAAAATGTTAAATGGCAAAGCCTGAAACGTAGCGAAAAGGTACAGCATATCTCTATTAGGGCTCTTTTTTTTCTTTTTTTTTTTTTTTTTTTTTGGGAACGTCAACTAAGGGCAATGACCCATCATCAAATAATTACGAAAACAGAATTAAATTTTGATATATAAAGAAATAGAGGAAATGAACTCCGCTAAGATCGGAACAACACTGACAAATTTGCCATTAGAGGAAGCAGAGCGAGCAAACGAGTCAACTAGGTTGTTGCCTGTGATGCCGCTATGACTGGGAATCCAAAGAAGATCGATTTGAATAAAACGAACTAAGAAGAGATTTGCAATTAAGGAACGAGTGGAAAGTGTAATGTAGTCGCATAAAGAGGATGGAAAAGGAGAGGATATAGCCTACAAGACGCTCATGGAGTCAGAAGGGCTCTGAAATAGACTTCAATCCGGGCGTAAAGTGGAACCGCCGACAGGTTATTTCAGTTTTGAATTATAACCTTTTTTTTTTTCTTTTTTTTTTTATACACAATTACAGTACGTTTTTAATTTTTATATCATTTTCGATTTTTTTTTGATTATAAAATTCCATACATGCGCAAAATAGCGCGAGCAGTGGAATACAATAGACGCGCACCAGAAAGAAATATTTTAAAAAGAAGATTTTACATAAATTTTTAAACTTATAATTATAATATCCTCTAGTACATTTCAAATCAAGTAAACACATAAAAATAAACAAATTGTACATAAATAAATGAAAATAGCTGTAAAGAGAATATACGTATGTACAGCCACATATACCATCCATTCATTGACCCTCACATATATACATCAGCTACAATAATATCCCATCATATGGATATTCTTATCAAAAGTCACGGAAGTACTCTAAGCACACACACACACACTGCAAGCAAGTTTATTAGAACGGATGATTTATCCAATTTTTATTATTTTTTTTTTTTTTTTCGTCTATATTTGTAAGTCTGTAGTAAAACCGGGCAAGGAGAATATTTTTTAAGTTGAGTTTTATTGCTTACTGGTAAGCTAGTTTTCGCACCTCTGTTGGTATATTTCTGAACTTTTAAGTAGATAAGAAGCTAATTTATCTTCTGTTTTGGAATCTTACATACACAACATATTGAAGGCGATTTAACCGTAAAAACTAATAATATGTGCTTTCATCTGTAAAATCAAAGGCAATACAAATTTTACGACAAGTTGTTACATGTAACAACTTACCCCAAAAATTTGTAACTACGTAACACGATTTTTTAAATAAATTGAAGTCGCCATTAATGGATATCGCTAGCAGAAAAGAGCAATATTGCAAATTAAAAGTAGATATATGTATTAAGAAAGTTCGAGCATTAAAAAGTTGTGAAAATAAAAAAAAATATACATCAGAAATCAAAGATTTCGTAAAGGATTTTTTTACTTACTTGGCTGAAATCAAGGCACATGCACAAGACCTGTCAGCACCCCGCTCGGCGGGTCACTGATCGTTCTTACGTAATACGCGGTGTTATAAGGAATCAAATGAGTCCCCAATACTGTGCATCAAAGAGTTCTAAATCCCGGTAAAAATTCGTGTAACTATTTACCCCTGTAACAACATGCCCCGCCGACCCCTACATTATGAAACCGAGTTGTTTTTAAAATGATTTAAAGAACATTTCTTACCGCGGAATATGAGGGGGAAAACAAAAGAAAAATTATCTCAATACTAAATGAACTATGTAAATAATAGTAAAACTGAAATCAGAATTATTCGACAAAGCGAAAAATAGCACTTCAGTGAGAGTTCAAAGTATTTGTACAGAGTAGTGCTGCAAACACGAACCGAAAAATCAGTGTCCGGACAAAATACCGTGCATAGTAGAAATGGCTCCATGGAAATCGAACCGCGTATGGAGGTCACTGTAACAATCGTGAAAGACAACGTGAAGATGTTAATAATAATAGGCGCGCAACTACCATGGCGCAATAACGTCAGTTTAATAATGTTTTTTCATTTTTCACCAGATTTTTACGAATAATTTTTTGTAATTTTCAACGATTTTTGCTATTTTTACGTTGGTAGAGTTCTCTTCGTAAGCCTAATTTTTTTGATAATTCTTATTCATTTTTTGAAAAAAAAAAAAAAAACAAGCAAAAAGACAAACTTTTCTTTCGCGGATAGTAAGAAATAGATTAAAAAGATTTAGTATTATGGAAAATTACAATTCGCGTGTTCAACTGCACGTGAAGTAGCCTCCTAATGGTAGCCTTATGTCGACTATTTCCTTATGATAATGACGATTTTCGTTTATTTCTTGTCTCAGGCGGAAATTACCGCCACATTCTACACTGTAATCAATGTGTCCCCCTTACTCGATACAGTTTTGAGAATGTACTTGAAATTTCGCCGGACGCTTATTTATCGCAGGAATGAATACCGCTCTGTATAGCGAACGTATTTATTTACATACACCTGTACCTGAAGTCCGTTTTTAGTCGCTTTCAGGTTATTATAATTTTTTGTTTGAAATTAACTTTTTTACCGAGGCAAGCTATTTTCTCGCGTTCCACTGAACAGGAAGGCCAGTTTTATTCGATGTCATTTAGAGACAGCCTATTCCGCATAAGGTAGAGGGTTTCACTCTGACACTACTGAACGTACGAGAATATTTATGGAAAAGTTTATTTATGAGAATTGCTTGTTCCGAAACAAATATTTACTCTCGACTGTTGTAAATTAAAAAATTCAGAATTATTGTACTTACATTACCGACAACAAGGAAATTGTTGAATTAATAATAATAAATGAAAGAAACGTGTGTTCCCGCGGAAACATAATTTCATCTATAAATACGGATATTATTTATACGAATAGGTTTTCAGTATAACTAAGGCAGCTACTGGGAAATGCAACCGTGACAGTACTGAAAGCTACCTCCTACCGGCTACTGTTTTCTTACTTCTTTGTTCACTAGTAATGTACGGCATGCCGGGTAGCGAAAATGATGAAGTTGTGATGGCTTCTACTATGATCAGAAAACGGCAAGTTTCGGATTTCCCTACATATACATACATACATACATATGCATATATATATATATTAATTCCAACGTAATTCCTAGACCACCCTCTATGAGAAAAAATGTCTCAAAAAAATGTCCCAATTTTATGCATCGTTTGTTATATTTTATAAGATTTTTGTGATTATGTTATTATGTTCATAGGGGTCGATTTAGAATTACGTTGTAAATTTTGATAAGTTTATACAAAGTATAAAGAGAAAGAGACAGAAATGTAACAAAGAGGGGTCAAGGGGCACCACCCCTTGCGAGGCCAAAATGGTCGAGTTTATATATATATATATATATATATATATATATACATGTATATAAGAAAAATAAGATTTACCGAGCCGCTTTAGCAGCAAGCGGTGTAGTTTTTTATTGCTACTATATTAATGCAGAAAATATTTATAATTTATAATTAAATGTTAAATAGAAGTTCCGCTGCGTCAATTAATTACTAATTTATTGACACTGAAAGCTGACTGATATCGTAAAATATTATAAACATTCTATTGCGTAGCTTCTTAAATTGTAATATGCGCAGTAGAATAATTGTTCTGATCCATAATTAAATACGGAAACACAAATACTTCCCGAAAGTAACCAAAAAAAAAAACGCTATAAAAGATTAAAAAAGAACAGAGAAAAATATTAATGGGCATCACCTCACCATACAGAACGGGGTCTCATAGGACAATAAATGTAATAGCGGGAGTTATGCCCGTGGATATTCAGATTGAAACAAGTTCAGTCCAGCATGTTGTTTCGCACGCTGAGGATTCCGTATGTTAAGTTAAAGATAACTATAATTTTCATTTACATAATATGCTAAATTCAAAACAAAGAAATCCGATTTTAAGTTTGTAATATCCTTTATATTTAAATTAAAATTCCATTCCTATAAAGTATGTTTTAATAAGAATTACTATACTTTACATTTATACAATAATTGATAACAAAACAAAAATGTTCAGTTCAGTTTTTTTTCACGCATCACGCTGTGTCATACTGTAATGCAAAAGAAATAAATTCAAAAAAACAAAAATAAAACATCGGAGAAATTAAAAAAGCAGTCCATATCAGACAAAATAAATTAATTTAAAAAAATATTTTGGACGAAAATAATAATTACAAATTTTTAAATATTTATTGGTATTAAAATGTTCTAGTCTACATGATATATTAATCCTTCCAAAAATTCAGGACTAAATGTAGAACCTAAAACGCGTTTTGCACTAAAATGGTTGATGGTATAAAATGACAATCGGTGCGAACGAATATCGTGCAGCTCTTGTTTATTGCTCATCCAGAAATGATACACAAGATTTGGGCGACCGGCCAAAGGAAAAAAGCGTTCAGCACGTTGACGGAGAAAACCGGTTGTATAGCGGTTATAACGATTAAGTATCGTCAACCTAAACGGACTTTTCACGAAACAAAAGACATTGAGAGTGTGAGTCGAAAGAAACAAACAAGAACCACTTTCGCGCGACAAACAATATAAGGAGAATACACCAATTTAAAAAAAAAGAAAAAAAGGAAATCATCCTACGAACCGTAGAAAATATTGAGCCACGTTTCATGAACAAAGGTCAATCTCTGATCTACCGTATGTTAAGAAAATCCCTGAAAAGGCACAGTGACTATTGTCGCAACGAAAGGGAATGTGCTTTGGTACACGAATATAACATTAATTGTAGTGGAAAATGTCCGAGTCGATAAAGCGGGATCTAATGTAGAAATAAGAATAGGTAATTTGTAGCGAGAACAGAGAAACTGACAATGACCGGAAGTTATCGGCGTTTGGAGAACAAAAAATAAATAAATATAATCGTAATAATAATAATTGTAAATAAAGAAACGAAAAAATCCACCAAATGTAAATAAGTATTAATATAGAAGTGTAAAACAATGGGTGTTAGGTGAGGTAATCAAATAAAAATTTCTGCTGAAATTTTTATTTCTTCGGGATGCGGGGATTTGTAATGTGCTCATTACGAGTAAAAAAACAAAAAATATAAATAAATAAATAAATAAAAATATATCATGAATTAATTATAATGTAATGAGAGGGTAAATGTGCGAGTGTGTGGGAACCTGTTGCTGGCTGGGGAGACACGGATCGATATAGATCATGCCAGAGAAGGGATGCGCGCAATGATTGGTGAGATAAAGAGATGATTGGTAGATCTGTGACGGGCAGGAGAGAGTTCCAGAAGAAAAAAGATCGTTAAATGACGAAAAATTAGAGAGGAGGCTCAGTTCGCTTCTGCCGAGTTTGAAGTTACTTATTGAGTATTCTTTCGTTCGAAAGAAAGATCAGCGAGACTGCGAGTCGAGTTGTTAAGAATGAAAAGTACGAAAGAACACGATCCAGTAAGGCTCGAGAACCAAATCGGTCGTCAAAGTTCGATTCAATGATTATAAAAATCCGTTTGGTCTCAACTTAATCAACGTGTAGAGCGCTCTTTCCAACAATATGTCATACGGCCGGGAAAAAAACATGGAGCCCCGAGTGGATAATTTAAAGGTTGGAAACCTAGATGTCCCAAACCAGAGAAGTAAACGTGGATGTGCATATTTCCAACCTTCTTCAAAATTTTTAACTTTAATACTCGCGTCGCAAACAGGGGGGTACATATTAGTTTTCGCGCTTTTTTGAATTTTTCGACAAATTTGAAAGTTTCATTAAGGAAATGAAACACGGTTTTGTTCCGGACGTATAGCGATCTTTCAAATAATATATCATATGGCCGGGAGAACGAAATGTTTTTTTCAAAATTTCGAACTTCTGGCGCCTTGAGGGCTTAATTTTAGAGCTGGAAATCCAGTTGTTCCAAACTAGAGATATATTTTTAACCGGGTTAAAAATTTTTAGCTGTAATAGTCACGGCGCTAGGGGGGCACGTCATTTTTTGAACTTCTCAGCAACTTTACATCATTTTTGTACCGCAATTTTTTGATTTTATGAAAGGGCTTTTGCATTTTATTTTTTATTTTTAAAATTTCATCTTTATAGGTTTACCGAGTGATGAGTTATGATTTTTTAAGTGATTTTTGAGGTCGTTTTGAATACCATATTATATATTCTTGACGGTTTTTTGGGTTTTTTGCCGCCCAGGGTAATCGGTCATCTTGAAGTTATAGATCGTTTTAAAGAGAATTTTAATTGTAACTTATGTTCCAAATTGGAAGTTTATAAGTCAAGCCGTTTGCGAGTTATTAATTTTTATTGGATTTTTTTGTCGTTTCTGAACTATCCTATTAGGATTCCGTACATTATATGTGTACGGAATCCTAAAAATTAACGAAATTAAAGATGTAAAAAAAGAAAGTCGAAAAACTAATTAATAAAATAATAATGGAAATACGCGCATCATACATCAGCAAATGGAATAAACTATATTCCAATAAATAAAGGCAGAAGAAGCTTCAATCTAATTCGAAACATAACTAGTAGACGCTGAAACAAATAATTAAAACCCAACTTCATCTTTTTAATTCTTAACTGGCCGCGGTCAATTTCAGAGAATACCTGAAAAATTTTTAAATCATTAATAATACGCATCCACAGCAATGGGAGTATTGATTCCCCAGATCATATTCTGTTTACACTGCAATGCATTCGATCACGTTAAAACGAAGTATAACATCCGAACTGATCATAAAAACCGGTCTAGTATAGAGTAAAAGATAAGAAAAATATGAGGAAATGTGTGTAAGCTGTTTTGATTAGCAAACAGAAACTAGAGGAAAATATTCAGACTAGAGGAGAGGAACATATCACAGAATCGCTGGTATTATTATTGACTATTACTCACAAATGCAAAGACTGAAGATCACAGAGCAGCCAATAATGGCACAAGATCTCCAGTCTATTATTTATACAAAGTAATAAGAATAGTTCCAATAAATTTTCTCCATCGGTTGTATCCGAACTAGGGACTGGAAAAAAAAAACAAAAAACAACAACATATATATATATACTAGCTTTTAACCCGTGACGTTGTCCGCGGAGAATTATTATTTCAAGTAAGCTGTTTCGACGTGAAAACAAATATAAATGAAAGAGATTTTATTATTAAATTACAACTATAGGTTTTTTTTTTTTTTATTATTATTGTTTTTTTTATTAGGTATTTACTTCTATATATTTTTTTTATTATTTACTTTTATGTAATTATTTTTGTTTATTTTCAATTACAGTAGTAAAATTTTAATTCAACACACTTTTGTAAACAACGTTTTTCAGACGTTGTCCTGCCAGTGTATATTAATTTACTATTAAATATATATATATATATATCTCAAATGGATGGCCTTTATATTACAATGAAAAGCTTTGTCGTAGAAAAATCAGTTAAGCGGTTTAAGCGTGAAAAGGTAACAGATAGACAGACAGACAGACACACAGAGTTACTTTCGCATTTATAATCTCGGCAGCCCTTTGAGAGGCGTGACACTCAGCGTCTAAAGCTTGCCGTGCCTGAGTCTGTTCTAAGGTCTCTGAAACCTTTTGAGAGGAGTGACGCTCGGCATCTAAAATCTGTCGGGTCTGTGTCTGCTCTTGAGATTCCTCAGTTCTAGCTACTTTCGCAGCTCGAGCTCTGTTATAGTTACGCGCTAGATCAGATTTACGCCTGCGAGGCATATTGACAGTAAAAATAATAAGAATTTTTTTTTTAAAATCAAAATATAATACGTTTATGTAAATGTTTTAAGGAAATCTCCGGCCTACTCACTAAGTACCTATATAACTGTCGTTATGATTTAATAATAAAACCTCTTTCATTTATATTTATATTGACGTCGAAACAGCTTACTTGAAATAATAATTTTCTGCGGACAATGTCGTCGCGGGTAAAAGCTAGGAACGGACGAACGAATGGCGACTATCGAAGATGAACACACGTTAATAAAAGCTAGCTAGTAATTTTGTTTACATAACGAAACCGATTTCTGGCGTTCTGATGTCTCTTAGAATTTCCGAACAAAAACATCTGAAATAATAAAATTAATATAATATTTCCAGAATAAAAACTATCCTATGTTCTTTCCTTGACCTCAAACTATCTCCATACAAAATTTCATCTAAATCGGTTCAGCGGTTTAAGCGTGAAAAGGTAACAGACAGACAGACAGATAGACAAACAGACAGACAGACAGACAGATAGACAGACAGACAGACAGAGTTACTTTCGTATTTATAATATTAGTAAGGATATATATATATATATATATTTATATGTATATACGTGTATATATACTCGCAATTAGTGTTATACTATCGTAAGTTTATACGATTTAGAATTTATTTAACTGGTTATTCTTTTTAAAAAATTAAATAAATCGAATAAAAAATTATTTATAACGGTTTAATAATTACAACTCTTATCGGTATAATTGAAATTTTTTCAATAAAATACTGCAGAATAGTGTTACGTGCTAATTTCCTTTTTTTTCTGTTGCCGGACAGTACGATGAATTCCAAACGTCAGCGCTGACTGTAAACATTTTCAAGCTGTCATTCTATTTATTTCAATGTGTTTCTTTCGCGTCCATCGTCCGCACAGTATAATAAAAATTAGCTACCGACACCAGTTTAAAAGGCAATCGTAATTTAATGAAGAGTTATAAGGGAGTGTGCAGAACGCTCGGAACGATAATGTTACATCGAAGAGAAAAATACCATTAAAACCGCGCGGTAACTATAAAAAAGTTGTTCGAACAAAGAGATACTTCGTGTCTTGAAAATCTTACGATTTGTACGAGGACTAAACTGAATGTTGTGGTGTGGTCTCTGACGAACGATTCGCCACCAATCGAAAACGATTTTTTTTTGTACCAAACATTAATTTTTTGATCTTTTTTGTTTTCATTTATATTTCTGCGCACCGCGAAATTAGGTTAGAAGCAAAGACGCAGTTAAATTTATAATCGTATCGATATTTTTGCAGGTGCAAGATTTAAAGAGGCGAATTTCAATTTGTAGAAGCAAAGGGTAATCTTTGGAATGACTGAATTAGTAAACGAGAAAATGACGAAGATGGATGTAGCATAAACTATCAACGAAGAAAACCCGCTGAAGTTTACGAGAAAAAACTTAAGGAGTCTGATGACAACGATGATAACTGTTTATTAATTTTCAACTGATTCCGTCGCATAACGTAAAGATTTAAAAAAGTAAAAAGTCATGATGAATGAAACATAATTATGAACATAAAAAAAAACACTCTGTACATACTGCGTTTCATTCAAAGTGCTGCTTACATGTTAAATTGTCGCATTCGTGAACAAATACGTGCGGTCATGTGCATTATTATCAACAAACGAAAGATTCATCTGGAAAATTGTGGCGTGTGAAAATGCAGATTTTTAACTTCCCGCACTATCAAAAGAAGCAAATTTGGCCGGACATCAAAAGGTGTCTCGCATGAAAGCAGCGCATCGAATAAAACAACGATGCTCATTTAGTACGAAACAATTTTGTACGGCATGAGAATATATGCATCCTACCAGCAAAGAACAAAAGAGTTTTGTCAGTCGATACCACCAGCTGCACTGCCACACTTTTCTTGGATTTCGTCGAATCAGATAAAACAAAAACCATTAGACTGATGGCCGTAGAAACTTAATCTAAAGTACCGATGTAGGAGATGAATAGAGACCAAGTCAATTGACGACACAAAGCGTCGCCAACGCAAACATTTTAATTATGTCTCGAAAGAATGCTAAAAAAAAATTAAAATAGGGAGAAAAAAAGAGTGATAAAGCCAATGCAGCTCACGCATAGCCTACGCTCAGACGTGTGGGCTGCCTGTGCAAAGAATACAGTTTTCGAGGGTGCGTGGATTGCGATGGGGTTGGTTTAAACCGTTTAGTTTTTAAAAATTTCGATTTATTCGTTATGTTTTACATGGTTGATACACAAAAACATGGACGTGGACGCGACAAGCCTAATGTTCACTACGCAGATAATTAGCGCTATCCTAAAAGTGGATATGATTCGTTTTGATTCTTCGGAACAATGAAAAATTAAAATAAATAAATAAGAACAATTTAGGATAAATATATTTTTTTTAATATAAATTATCTCCTTTTCAAATTTCAAATAATTCTTAAAATTACAAAACCTTAATAAATAAATAAAAAAAAAAACGATTACAAAGTGTAAATTCTTGCAGATGGAGACCGTTTGACCAATGGTTTATCCGTATCTCCTCTACATTACAAGATATCTAAAGAGAAAAAGCTATCGATTTAGATTATAACATCATATTCTTTTTTTTCTCTTTAGTATCTTAGTTATATATTTTATGGTCTTCTTAATAGTATTATTTTTATTCTTGAACCAGTTGTAGTTTTCTCCGATGTTGTGTTCAGCTCTTATGTGCTCGAATTTGGAACAGTATAGAAAAGGATGATCCATCTGTTTCGATATTGCATTCTTTGCATTTGTCATCACTTAGCATCCATATGAACCCACTTGCTAACAATCTGCTGGATAACTCCGGTGAAATACGTAGACTGTGGCGAAATAAGCCTCTAGACCTTGTCCAGCCATTATAAAGTTCAGAGGGAGTACTGCTGAGTACTACCCCTTCACAAAACATTCTTTATCGCAATAAATTAATCGCTAAATGACCACTAAAACCGGTCAGTTGTGATGGAAAAAAAAAAAAAAAAAAAAAAATTTATTATGCCCATTTTTTTTTTTTTTAGATACTCAGCGAAATTACCATGTCTCGATAAAAATTGGGTTAGAAAGAAACCTGGATTGAGTAATTTGTTCTTCAATCTATCCTCGATTCTGGTTAATAATCCATACGTGTTCGTCTCCCTGTTAATTCTTGTTCAAAACTGTTTTGCCATTCCTTCAGGTATTTTGACTTTATTTCTTTTACTTTCTGTATTACCCTTGTCCTATCACTATGGTTGTTTTTGGTTATCTTTATCTCGTTAATCATTTCCAACTGTAAATCCACTGGCATAATTCCTGATATGACATACGAAGATGCATGGGAAACCGTTCTACTATATGCAGATGTTATATTTAAGATGATTTTCCTTTGTTCCATTTTAATTTTCTTTTTGTTTTTTACCGAAATGTTAGGAAAATAAATCAAGGAACCATATTCCGTTATAGATTTGAACAGCGCTGAGTAAAGAATTTTCCTATCCACAAATTTTAAACCAAAGCTTCTGTTATATATACCTCCCAGTTTTGTGTAATATTTTTTAATTTTGGGATAAATATTAAGAAAACGAGAAAATTTCGGCGGCAACCATAACCCCATCGAGGACGAAAAAACGCTGAAGAGTCAGCGATTTCAAATATACTTGGACACGTGCATTAATGAAGAGGCACATCAAGTTGTTTATCGTCGAACTAGAGTCACTTTTGATCAGGCGGGAAAAATTTTCGCAGCATTGATATTATAATTAGAGTAATGTGAGTCCGAAATATCCTCGATAAGCTGACATTGTAGAATTGAGCTTTTTATTATGTACTCTCTAATGGACGTGAAAAAAAACATCCTTTCTCTAGGATTTCACTCAGGGTGGTTTCTCCGGTTTAAAATAAGATTCACTTTCAGGTTAGGTAAACTTGGGAGCATTTAGGTGACTCAAACCTGTTTTCTCCGGTTTTTGATAGTCAACAAGCACCGTAACTAATTAAGCTAGCGCACTATAGGGAACCGCTGAAACATCAGCGCCGCTGTACGAGTGTGGAAGCGCGAAGATGACAAACAGAGGTAGAAAAGATTGGGACGGTACAGTGGTTGTGAAGAAAAGTTCGGAAAACAAAAATTTCGGTCGCATCCATCGTGCGATTCAAACCGATAAGCCGAATTGGAGGGAGACCGAATCTGACACCATTTCGTAGTATAAAAATCCGGTAATGGGTAAACCGTGATGGGGAGCGGTTGTTGTTCCGGCAATAGTGGTAGAATATAGTCGAAACAGTTGACAATGAAGCCGGAAGGAAATTTCATTATCATCGTTTTATGTTTTTTACTATATTTAAAGATGTATTCAAAATGAATTTATTTTATCGATCATTCGATGAAAATTAAATTAATCGTAATTTGTGTAACGAAACGATTTAATATGTTCATAAACGAGCCGTAATGAACGAATAATATCAACGATCAATAAGATAATGTCTGATTTTCACAAAAAAAAGAAAAAAAACTCCTTTATTCGTTTACTGCTTTTTTTTTTTTTTTTTTGCTTAATGTTGTTCGTATCTTGAAGAACGGCACGATTTTTCCTGAAGAAAACCGATACGATAAACGTTCCGCGATGACCTTAGTAGGAAACTGAAGTAATCTCTACACACATATATTTTTGACGTTTAATATTTCGCATTCGTTATAGAGAGAAACAAAACATTACCCAGAACTCAGCGCGCGCACATCCCGTGCGAAATAGTAAGATCCACTTTGCCTCGTTTAGCGCGATGATGTGGATAAGTTGGGGAAGCAAGAAGATCGAAGCAGCGAGATAAGTCGGTGACAGATATATCGATAGTGTATATTGACAAGAAATACCGTTCAACTTGTTAAAGGGTGCCAACGTCAAGTCACATTATCTCCGTATCGAAAACTGTGTGTGTGTGTGTGTGTATCTCAGATCAAACACACTACCAGTTGAGCATTCAGAAGCTGGACTTGTCGATAAAAACGGGGGAATAAAGAAAATCCGCTTACGGGGACGCCTTAGACACAACAGTTGAAGGAGGCTCTCTCTTTATATACGATATTCTGCAGAAGTAGCAATATCCGATCCAACTGGCAACCGAATTCGTTAATGTGTCTGATATGCGCCTGGAAACGACCGAGTTTACAAGGTGAGATCGGTGTCAAAAAAGTTTTTCGAAGCTTTTATACAATAAGTGTACTCACGTGCATCCGGAAAAAATAAAATATTTTCAAAAATATAAATTTGTTTTTATATTATTTAATAAACAGTTTAAATATATAGAAATGAGAACTTACGACGAGAGAACGTGACTTAACGCAGCGTGTATACGTAATTCTGGACGTACGTTTGCTGATGATATATGAGAACCACAGAGGTCGTTGGAAATTTTCGTGATTTTGCGCATAATTGGTTCGTTTCATAATTTTATACGCCAAATATATGCTCCCTGATTTTATTTAATTTTCAACTTTTTTTGTCGTATCTTTCTTTTTTGTTTTCTACATTATAACCGATTATTGATATATTATCAACCCCTTTTTATTTTAAAATCTTCCCGATTAAATCTGGATAGTTTTGAAATTTTTGTTACAAAAATGAATAGCCGTCGTAATTTTATGCAAAGAACGAATTTTCACCATTTTATAATTGAAAATTTATTAATCGTTAACATTTTTTAAGAGTCCTAAAATTGTACATTGGAAGTCGTGGCACGCGTTCCGTTTCATTTTTATCGTAAATTATGTACACTTACGTTACGTCATAACCATATCGGTACCGAGTATTCGCTTCTTTTTCTTCCTTCGCAATTATTCGCATTATTCTTCTTCTTCCTCTTTTTTATGTACTGTCTGTCGGTGACATTTAATTCGGAATAATGTTTTATTTGTAATTGTATTCTATTCGCTGAATATTATCCAGCGCGCCTATCATGATAGTAAAAGATTATTGCGTTTTCCTTCATTTAACGGGGTTATTGGGTTACTTTTTTCTTAATTATTAAAATACTTTTTATCGTTTCGTGTAATGTTTATACATATATATATATATATATATATATATATATATATATATATATGAATAGGGATAACTTGAAAATATGGAGAGTTTCAGTTTCCGTTTTGGATATCTAAAACGACTGAATTTCTCGATAATGTACTTTAATAAAAATATCCTGAAATGAAATCACATTCAATAATATTCTTTCGTTATTACGAATCCCTCCGCTTACACTTTTCACAAAACCATCGCGGCTTTTGTATGAAAGTTTATTTGTTCGATGCAAGAGAACTTATTTCAACTCGACGTTAGCTTTTCTCGGATGTTGCCGGAAATAACGCCGGTTTTGTTTTAAACATAAAACGTATATTAGACCGGGAAAAAAAAGCAAGAGCTCCTTACAATGCTTCTTCTATTCTTTTTCCTTCCCATCTGTAGCAATATATCATTCTCTTAGTTCAATCTTTGTTCTTTTCATCTGCTATCGGCTCAGAATGTAAGGTTCCTGGAACATAATACATTTCAGTGGTTGGGTGAAAGCCAAGGGCGACCCCCTCAAAAAAAAAAAGCATAGTAACAAAAAGAAAATAAACAAAAAAGTCATACATACCCACCCCCTAAATGGTATGAAATTAATTTCGCAACGACGGTGAAATAAAAACTCCGATGTTTAAATGTTGTCGATAATAATACACTGTCCCCGATGATGTATTTGGAAACGCGTTTCATTATTTCCTATCGCGAAAAGTACTTGTAGTTCGGGGTCAAATTGAAACTCTTTGAACTGTACAAGGGCCAGACGGTGTATTCAACTGCAGTTCTGTTATTATGATCTGATGAATCATCATCGACAGACACAGGCTACTTTCGGGGAAATGTGCGAATGCGATCAATTATCGTATTGAAACGATTTTTGACTCGAAACACATTTACACATTTCGGTAATAAAGTGAGACTGCGCTTGCGAATGATTATCGCGAGATTGATTTACGTCTTAAACAATGAAATACGTGCTCAGCAAATTCGAGTCCTTCGTTGCAGCTGTCAATCATAATTCTGCGTCCGAAATCATCCCGAGTCAGTTAATTTTAATATTTCAACGCGTTATAATTACTTTTTTATCAATCTGTATTGCTGTAAATCTGGAAATTATTAATCCCGCGTAATAATAATTAACGAGGCACATTCCCACACGCGCGCCCAGTAACTCGTGTATTGAAACAGTTCATGTTAGATTCCGAAACAATCGGAGAGCGGGGGGTCGTCTCTAACGAGGTTTCTATGGAGGAAAAGTAGGCGACGCGTGGGGATGACAACCATGAAAATCGTTCTTCATTTAGGTCAATTAAACGTGTAAAATAACCGCGTCGTCAGATATACATAAATATACCGTGATTTCTACTAATATGATCGCGATCGTTCTTTATGTAGGAAGATCACGAAAAATACGGGGAACTAGCGAAATATTCCCGTTTTTCTATGCTACTAGTTGGCAAAGAGGAAAGATATCTCTATTCTCTCGAACTTGTCACTAGGTGTACCGAAATTCGGCGGCCGTATTTTTCACGCTATTTCAGTCATTTTTAAAACTAAATTCCGAGCATTTTTGAAACTTATCGGCGATCGGTATAACGTATATTTCGGTTAAATTCCCGGGCCAATGCGATGGCTAATTTGTTGGTTTTAATATTTCCTACTATACGTAAGATTTTCTGCGAAATTAGAGATGACCGAACGGGTGACGAATATTGAAACAAAATATCGGCTTGATGAAAATTCGAGGAACCAAGAAAGATTAGGGGGGTTAAATTTGATTACGGCTGCGTGTTGGAAAAGCGAAGAAACATAAAAACAACCGAAAGAAGTTTAGCGTCGCAGTTTGAGTTTCGGGCGAGAAATTTTTTTGACGGAGAAGTACCCCCTCCCCTCCGCCGGGGGGCAAATTCGGTTTTCCTGGTAACATCAACGCAGAATCAAGGAATAAAAAATACGAATTAGGAGTATGGCGAATTGACATCGAGGAAATGAAAATTGGAAATAGTCGAAAGTAATCCGCCGAAAGCCGAATAGAGAAAATATAAATAATAGGCCACCCCGTTAGTGGACTGTAAACATTGCACGGGATAAAGGAAAAAGGACAACAAAAACGCACTAAATCAATTAACTCGGTTAATTAATTTTCTAAACTGTTCTATTCTCGGAATTGAATTATGATGCCGATCAACTTTAATAATTTATTAAATAATAAAATACGTAATCTAATGTTTAATCATCTGACATTTTTTTCTTTTTTTTTCTTTTTTTTTAAATAAAAATATGCTTAATACGATCTAAGGTGTGTCCCTATAGTTTTCCCTCTCAAGTACATGCGTCACTCTAATGAACGGATTTGTTTCCATCTAAACGAAATTCGGAATCTTTTGTCAGTTTCTAGATGTTCCGTAGCGGATATCTAGGCGACGCTGAAATATTTCGCACTGAAAATCCAGTTCAGTATATATAGTCGTAATATTTGATGAACGTCTAATATTCAACCTACATTAAGTTTCCAGAATATTTGTAAAACCTTGGCGCTAATCGCAGCACATTCTATACGGGAAATTGCGTGCCATCCGTCACTACTCAGTTTCCGTTCTTGAAACTTCCTCGCTGCCATACACTGGCTATATATACACACACCGAGGTACTGTTTAATGTTACTTCGACAGAATCGAGGTTAGCGGATGACCTTCGCTTGTATCAACCTTCCACGTAAGTCCCACTAAGCGTATCGGAACAGGTGATCCAAGATCAGGACATCACCGCGTCGGTTTTACACTGACGCAACGAAAGAGCAATTACATATTTGAATTGGACGCGCTAAGCTGAATTACTTTCTATCGCGTGATAACGGTTTTCATGCAATATCGTCCGCGAAATACTTCTGGCAATGGATCGTTAGCGTCTTAAGCGTTATCAAAAGCAATCGTTGAACGTTTGTGCTGCAGTCATAGAGGCGAAAACGACCGCGGGTCCCGAATCATGTCGAAACCTTGGAAAAGCAAAGAGCTCTAGCACTGTAGCTAACTCAACTCCATTGCAGCTCACAGTCCGCGCTGAACACGTCCGGTCCCTCTGAAATATCAAAAAAAAAAAAAGGTATTGTTGCAATACCTTACAGTATAGACCGCGGTCCTTTCTTCAAATCATCAAGAAATTAGTCGAGTCGCGGTCGCGTCTCTATTGAGGTTTATCTTGTAGTCGCTTAATTACTCGTGTAATTATAGGCGTATTTCTAGATTCTCCCCAATCTAACCTGCAGGGTCTGCTCTGTCGAATTCGAAGAAAACCGAAACCCGATAATTTAAAACGCCTATAGTTTCCAGTTTTATTTTTCTTTTCGTTGCAATATAATAACTCATTATGATTAACATGGAATACGAATAAAAAGTGGAAGTATCTGAGCAAGTGGAGGATGAGGAAACGTAAGAAGAAAGGGGAAGTGCTGTGTAGAAGGACGAAATATTAAATCAAAGAAGATCCGATTACAACACTGTTCGTCGGTGAAAGAAGGCCACTCGAAAAACACATGATCAGCGAGTGTTGCTATTGTGGACAAAATATGTGACCGAATCGCAACCTGCAAAAGAGGACTATAACAAATTGGCGGAACGAGGAAACATCAGAAAACCGTGGATTCTGAGCACAGTTGAAAAATATAAAGAGCTGCCGGGTTAGAAGGAATAGGCTCGTAAGTGTCTGACCGAAGTTTAAAATGAAACTATATTTGAAAAGGAAAGTTTATCAAGCGGGAAATCTGTTAATATAGAGCATCGTTACGATTTCGCGTAGCATTGTGAGCGAGAAGTGCCTGCTCTCTCATTTTTCTATACCGAAATGACCACGGGAATCCGTAGAAAATCAATCTGTACAGAACTGAATCTGGATAAATTGGAAATGAACGAATGTGGAGAACGGTCTAATGTATGACGCGCACTGAAGGAGTCGGAAATGACTAGAAAATTGTTGATATCGAATGTAGAAAAGATGAAGAGCACGGGAGATTTCAGCATAAAAGAAGATGGAGCAATAGGTAATAGAAGAACTTGGCTCCGTGAGGTTCTTTAGATTCGTCAGTATGAATTTTTGAATATTCATGGTGTCATCTTAAAAAAATCCGCCCTACAAAAATATAAAAAATCTGAACGATGCCCTGCTGGAAGTAAAAAAGAAATTTCTATATTCTAAGTAAAGGCGGATATATAATCCAAAATTAGAATGTAGCCCCCCCCCCAGTATTCTCTTCAGATCCCCATTAGAGAGACCCGTAAGTACATTATGAAAAGCTTAATTGCACAATCCGTAATACCTTTTATTAACGATATGTAGGACTTACTTAATACTCATCCACCTTGTCAGAGCGCTTACTTACTTGCACGCAAGATGCTTCGAGAAAATCTGTCATTTACCGTATCGGTTAAAGTTGCGATAAGAAGCAATCTGCAATTAAGACGTTTCCTCTGTTGCTCGGCCTGTTGAATTGTAACTTTTACGAACTTTGATTCGAACCGAGTTCAACCACCGTCTACATTAAAACTGTCACAATTCTGCGCCGCTTTTATGTAACGAATTCCTTCGAACCGGCTCTATATGCTATTTGTAAGATTTTTCATCGGGGTTTACGAAATTAATCTGCAAAATGGGCTCGAAAAATCGCCCCCCCCCCGGCTAGTGGAATTCGTGTCCCTTAAGCTATCGTACAGAGAAACATGCTGCAAAGAGTGATTGGGGAGGGGATATTTAAAATTATTACACGACATTCTGTAGCAACTTTATACAATCATTGAACATGTTGCATTTTTGAGAGAAGAGAAAGTCGTCTAACACATTAAAATGAAGGAAAATTTAAGAGACCTGCCGAGTCTCAGATATGTTACGAATACAAATCGCTACAATATTGAACTAAATCGAAACATTTTTTACTTTTTTCTCTACTGTTCGGCGTATGGATAATACATTTTTATTAGTTTTATTTCTTTTTTTTTGTCTGTGTGCGCGTGTATTTCAATTATTTCAGTTACAAGTGTGCTCATTTCATATATTATTTTGGAAGCTTAAAATGGAAATTAAAAATAATTGACGTCGCAGGGGTTTGCTAAAAGACTGTTTTTTTTGTTTTTTTCGGGTAGGGGACTTCTTTCGAGGAGAGGCATGCTGATTAAAGATATGCTTTTTTTTCTTTGCTTTCCTGATTTGCCTAATTAATATCGAAAACTCCTGTAACGTTGCAAATTAACACCATAATTTCGTAAAATTTTCAAAACCGCCGACTGAGTATTTGTTGCGAGGTAAGACATGCGCCAGTACTGTACAAACGTGCCAGAAATATAATAACCGGCGTTTACAGACCCACACGTAAATGAACGTACGTATTTTATCGCAAAATGAAGATACTTTGCTTGAAATTGTTAGTGGCCTTATGAATAATAGCAGACTGCCATGTTAAACGTATGTGCGTATTAATGACTCTAATCCTTGTTTGTTTTGTTTTGTTTGTTGTTTTTTTTAGGGGAGGGGGCAGTACGCCAGAAAAAAGCAACAGCCTAATCAACCAAGAAATTTAAAAAACAGCTAGAACGTGTATCAGATTTTAATCTGGCGTGAAATAATAGATTGAATCAAAAAAACTAGAACAGGAACAACTGATATAGCGAAGGGAACGAAAATTTAATTGTAGCAAGACCGATAAAAAAGTTGAGAATAGAGAAAAGCAGGGAACAATAACACGATCGACATGACACAGAAAAAAGGATTCGTTAGGGTGAAGGGAACAGCGCGACTTTAATCCTCCCTAGGATGTCGAAATTTATATAAAAGGGGGTTTCGTTCAGAGAGTGCCGAAAAGAATAAAAATACGAAAAATTATATAACGTTTTGTTCTCGTGTAATAATAAAATGCGGTGACGGAAATAGTGAAAAACAATGAAAGTTGCGACGTAAAAAGTAGTCTAGGACGGTAATTAGAAATCGCCGCGTTAAATGAAAAGGCGACAAAATGTAATGCCCATTACGGCGGGCAAAACCGAGCCTTCTATTAGAATTTCGAAAAAACCATGTAGTCGTACGGGGCTTAGAAAGTTTCCTCCGCAGAGAATGTAACCCCGTCGTATCACGCAGTAGACACACTATACAAATACATTTTTCTTACACTATCAATTAGTATACGAAACAAATAGCGGGAGGGAATAAAATAAATAAATATTTCGACAAAGTTTTTAATGCAAAACAAGTTTGCTTATTTATCTGTTAAAAGTATGTGAAGGATATAAAAATAACAACAGGGAGAGGGATCGCAAAAAAAAAAAACTTTTAAAAACTACGCGTGGAATTGTAACAAAAATTGTTGCAATATTTCGAAAAATTTCAGAAACATAAATGTGAAAGGGGAACTACTATCAGGGGGGGGGGATAGCGAAAAAAAAAAGAGTTAAATTGAGGCAAAAACCGCGGCTCATCTTTTGAACTAGGTTAAATTTTGAAATTTGCGACTGGGCGAAAAAAAAACAAAAAAAGCAACGATAATAAAAAAAAACATTTTTTGAGTAGTCGGAGTTCTCCTCTGTGGCGGACAGATGGAAAATGTCGCCGTTTCCTCTCGCGGTCTCGCTGTTCCACCCGGCGCCTGTCCGAGGCCACTTGTAAAAAGTTCGCTAACGACTTTTCTGCAAAATGAACGAACGGGGCCATATAATACCGGCCGCCGGTAAGTATCTATCGGCGGCCGCCTTAAAGAAGGCCGTTTTCCGGCCGATTTGTTCGCGGTTAGACGGTTTATCGGCACTCCGGCGAAACGTGTCGCATAATCGGCGACCGAAAATCGTCCGGGCGGCCCCAATTAACCGGGCCGCTGCCGGCGGCGGTACGGTCAGGCTGACGGCCGGCGGCGCCCTCTAGCGGCAGACACGGGAAACGGACGGTGTTCGGAAAGCTCGCGCCGCTGACGGCGTTTGAGTTCGGCTCTTCACCGGGCCGAGCCGACCGCTAACGACAGGGCGACACGCTGATTCAGTTCGCCGCGAGTCTCTTGAATGCCGTTATCGCTTTAGTCCGCAGTTCATCGTAGTACTCCATTCGCGGTCGGTGTTTGCTCGCCGTGTTTTACCGTTCGCTCACTAGATCGCGTTCCTCGAAGTGCCCGCGCGTTTGCCGCGAAAATAACACTCTCGACACCGTTCTTTTCGACGCTTCTCTCCGGAAAAATTCTCCTTTTCCCTCGATCGCTGGAAATTATATTCGTCGAATATTTCCCCCCGCTAACCCGGTGTGCCGGGGTCGTTGGGAAAAAGCGAGATTGAGAAAAAAAAAACAAAACATAATCACAACAAAAAAATTCGTTTGTTTACTAATAATAAAATTTCACCGATATTATATGTAGTTGTTCGTTTTTCGATAGAAACCGGCCGCCTCCTTTTCAATTACAGTATTTTATATATGTATGGGAAAATCGAAAAAAAGAAAAATATAATAACCGTACGGAGAATTTCGTTGATCGCGAATTTGCGTTCGCGAGTTTTGTTTTTTCCATTTTTTCTTTTTTTTTCTCATTTTTGATATATCATTCGTATTAAATTCGTTTTTTTTTTGTTTTTTTTTTTTCACCCAACGCATTATAATATATTTTTATGTATTTAGTCGAGTAAAATTTTAAAAAAATTTTTCGCCTTTCACTTTGTTGTATTATCCGGTTTTGGTTCGTGCGTGAGTTTGTAATTCGACCGAAATGGATGTGCTGCCAAGTGGAAATATTTTCCTGGAACTGCAAGACATACACGACACCGGCTACTTCTCTGCCCAGCCGTCGCTGGAGGATCACTGGCAACAGGTACGTCTCCTCGCGACGCTTTTTACATTCATTCTCGACGAAGATGCGTGTGTTTACATATTTTTCCGCGGTGTTAAGTGTAAAATAGAAGGGGAGAAAAAAAAAACAGAAACAAAACGCTACTCCGGTTTTCTGAGTTTTCCCGGTTAACGACTGTCGTGTCTCGCGGTGTTTTCTTTTTCCACTTTTAGCGGAATTACCTTTCTGTGTGCTATTCATGTAGGTTTCGCGTGTGCATCGGTTGTCAAATCGTTTTACGGGAAGATACGTACCCTACGGAGGTGGGCTGGGGGACACTAAAAACTTTAAAAAAAAAAAACGAGATTTACATTGACACCACTGGTAAATAATCTGTAAGAGAACATTGTGTGTGTCCGATTATAAATTTCTTCAGTTTTTACGGAGTGTATAGGAAAATCCGAATAATGAACTGTTGTTGGAATTACCAAGAGTTGGCCCCCTCTGGGCAAACACCGCGCGAATGGTCGCCGGTGTCTCTCTGGCTAGCGGTGTACGAATTTCAACAGTATGAGAATTTTTTGGGGAAAAAAAAGTATATGTATCGTAATGAGAATTTTACGAGAGTAGAAATATGCTTGTTTTGTAATAGGCGGGGGGATTCTTCAACTGTGAAATTCCCCCTAACTAATGACGGTTCTGTCTTATAGAATAGCAACGCTCGGTGTATATTTTAAGCAACTCTAAAAGGAGGGCGCAATTATGTCGTACTTCTGTAATTATAGCGTAATTAGCGGCCATTTAAAAAAATAAATAAATAATTTTCGGCACGATATGTTGCAACGTCTCCCCGTAGTTTGTACGTAGGCATAATTTCGAACTAGGTAATCATTTTCTTCAGGCCATCTACACACGGTACGGGTGGTTAATTGTCAAATCCCCGAGCACACACATACACACAACGACATCTCCTCCTCCTCCTCCTCCTCCTCCTCATCCTCCTTATCCACCTCCGTAATAATTAATAATACGGTAGTAACGAATATCTCTAACGGTTTCTGAATTACGACCCTCTCTAGTAGTTTTTCAGTCTGGTAGTTACACGTATCTGTTGCCCAGGTTTATAAATAAATGAGAAATGCTTTTATAGAGCGAACTGTGTTACGCTACTATTAATAGAGCGGTGTATTTGTATTTTTACTGATAAGGCAGCGCCGAGAGATGTAACGAGACTTCACGTCAAACACACGCTGATAAGTTGAGAGTTTTTTTCTCTTCCGGTTTCTTATTAAACACTCGCTATTATATAGTAAGCGGTCGAAAGCGATATTACTTTTTGGTACTTTTTGCGACAGATAATGAAAATTAAAAAGTCGTTCGTTCTTGTTTTTGTTTTCCGATGTCCTTGGTTGAATAGAATAAGTCTTCTGAATAATCATCAAAACTGCCCCCAAAAAATTTCCCGATTACTGGAATATTTTCGTTTTTTTTTTTTTTTTTTCATTTTATTACATTTCTACATTCTAACTGATAGAGACAAATGGAACCCGGTTTCCTTGGCGTACACCAGAATTTAATGGCGCCCCGACGAGAGTGCTGGACAGAATCTCGTGCACGGAGGGACCTCTCCAATTTATTATGCGCCCGCCGGTGCTGTAAATTTTTTTAAATTTTCAAAATATATACGTGCAAATAGCCTTTTTCGCTCGCGCGCGCCTGTTTCCGTAATCGCCGAAATTTTAAAAGAAGCGCTTTCTAATTCCAGTTTTCCCTCTATGTAAACAAACGCAATTTTCAAAGTTGAAGAATTTGTCGGTTTTTTTTTTTGCCGGAAATAAATTTTTGACTTTAGGGATGTATGAAAATTTTTCAAAAATATTAATCCCCCTCCGCCCCCACCACAAAAAAAACACAACAAAAAACAAAACAAACGTATTATTCTGCTTTAATTCCGAGTCCGAACCAAAATGTGTTGATACGAAAATCTCGTGTCCTCTATAGACAGGGTGTGTGTATTTAATAGGCTCGGGCATTTTTCGCACTTGATTTCACATGTCACACAGAAAACGGAGGGAAAAAATAGCGCGTTTTACGTAAATTTTAATTTAACTCTTCATAGTTGGTCAATTTTCCTCATTATTATTCATTACGATACGGGAGGTGACACGTGAACAAGGACAATAATTACTGTCGCCGAGAATAAAAAAAAAAAAAAAAAGAAAAAAAAGATGCAATTATCACGAACTCGTGTTCCGGGAAATGTGACTCACAATCCCTCTATGACACGCGATATTTTTAAATCAGTCTTAATTTTTTTCTTCTTTAAAACCGCAACAGCGAGATTTATTTATTTATCATTTTTTTTGTATTTTTTCAAGTGAAAATATACGTAGTTGATAAAAATGTTCGCTGTATAATTACGACGAGAATACGGGAGAAATGAAAGACGCTTGTAAAATAACCCTTTTTAAAAGTCAATGTTTCGGCTCGGAGAGAAGATGCACGTCTAAAATTGTACAGCACACTTTTTTATTATGAATGCATTTTTTTTTTTTATTTATTTATTTATTTTTTTTTTGGTTTTTAAATTAATTCTAAACTGCTCCAAAGGGATTCCAATATGTGTCAACAACAGTTCTATTACTTCGCAATAACAAAAAAAAAAAAAAAAAACAAAAAAAAATAGTATTAATAATAATAATAATAATAATATTGTGTTAAAATTTAATTGAAATGAATAAACTGAAGTTAAAAATATAAATATAAAACTATAAAAACACCGACTAGTTTCGAAAATTACAACGGCTTCATGGTGTGTATAAACAATTAAAATTAAAATAACATTAATAAATCCGTCAACAATGAAATATATAGTCACCATTAACTAATAAATTTGAAACAAAATAAATCACAATATATCAATGATTAATCAATTGATAATGATAATAATCAAATGAAATCAAATTTATTATTATTATTATTATTATTATTATTATTATTATTATTATTATTATTATTATTATTATTATCGACATAGAAATCCGCAAATCCGCTTCTTAGCGTGAGTAGGGGAACCAAAATAAAAAAAAAAAAAAACGGAAATTAAAAAATCATATAAATAAATAAATGAAACATAAAAATCATATGCGAAAAATAATAATAATAACAATCGAAAATATTGAAAATTGTCAGCAGCAATAGAAAACGAGTCTCCAAATAAATAAAGAAATATCCGTTTCCGAATAATACCCGCGACGACGAGGAATTTAGCATCGCTTTAGGGACTGATTTTTTTTTATTTATTTATATTTTTTTTTGAGAGGGTGGTTAATAAATATTAAATAATTCTTAATTTGCCCTAATCTAGTTTGTGGAAGAAGAAAATTGATTTTCGTTAATGATGACTTACATACATGTGTAAAATTGTCATAATCGTTTACGATAAAGTATTATATACTTAATGATAAGTAACTTCACAAGTAACGAAATTCCTTATCTATGCATGCTGTGGGAATTTAGATAAGACTTAATTGTATAAAATTATGTAACTTAAAAGCTAAGGATAAGTTGAACAATACACGAAGAATTTGATAATTCTTTTTTTTTTCACTTACGTACGTATATATATTTAAAATAATACTTCAAAAATGTAACTACTCAAATTATTGCGCAGAGATAAGATAGCGCGTACGGTTGGGTTTTAGGTTTGTCTCTAGAAATAATTTTAATCCTCCGCCGCCGCGCAAGGTTAAAAATTTAAGGTTATCAAAAATTTATCGGGCCGTTGAGAAGCGACTCTGGTCATAAATGTTTTTTTTTATATTTAATTTTTCATAAAGCCCGATTATAGTTTTATTCAAATTTTGTTATGACCAAATGGTTTTACGCCGGGCCAGAAAAAAAAAAAAAAAAAGGAAAAAAAATCGTTCTTGAAAAAATTATAAAAAAACTTCTTTGACGGAATTTTTAGAGTTTCTCTAGTTATCATCATTGGTGGGAAAAAATTTTAATTATGTTTCTTTTTTTTTTTTAATATTCTCTACAAAATCAACTTGAATTTTAAATAGTCAGCAGTTCGTAGATAGCGTACTACTTACTTAATTCGCAGAGAGCCGATTAATTTTTTCTTGAATAGTTTTCGCGCGAAAATCGTGTTTATACGCGTAGAGAAGATTTGTCGTTCATGAGCCACTCTTCTGCCTATCGGAATAATTGTAAAAGGCCTATGATGAAAACAATGAATCTCTGTCGGGCTGCGGAAAAAAAAAAAAATCAATTTTCGAAAATTGTTTAACTAATGTTCAATTATAAAAATAGATAATAACGGAAATACAATTTCGTCGAAGGCTAAAAAAAATTTGAATTTAATCCAAGTAATGAGGTTCGTATCATCGTTAAAAATACCCCCCACCCCCACCCCGCGGCCACCCAAGTAACGCGAGATTAATTCGCAATGTTAAATTTTAATACCCGTGACGGTTTTTTTTCTTTTCTTTTTTTAAATTTACCAAGCGACAATTAATGTTTTTACACGTATTCTGATTATCGTAAGATACCTGGGGGATGTTTAACATTTTATAAAGCGATGTACGGCGTTTACCGTCACTTTGTATAAAAAGTAAATTATAAACCAAAGCAGACGACATTCTCTGTAGTTTAATATTTAAAACTCCGCTTATTAATTCGCGGTAATTTTGTTCGGGTGCCGTTAAATTACTTTGTTTCTGATTAAAATAGGTGTGTGTGTGTGTGTATGTAAATTTAAAATTTCCATCGCTTCCGTGTTCTAATAACACGCGCGATTACAAACACGCAAAAATTAGGGTTTTAATGGTTTTTTTGAAAAACTATAACGAAGAGGCGATGGGAATTTTTTGAAGTTGTAAAATACTACATAAAAATAAATTAATTGATTTCTATACTTGTGTAAAGTTGTGTGTATAAGACCTATAATATGTTTTCGCAATTTTAGTTGCCGACTAAAATGTGCGTCGTCTTGATGGGTTTCATAGAAATCTACTCGATACGCAATTTTTTAAATTGAATGATTTGCGTGATCGCTTTCGTAGCGAAATTGTATTGCATGCGCCCCGGACTGTTCAGTATCTGGTAATCTACGACACCCCGGAAGACGACTTCATGAGATGGTAGTTAACCAACTGACATTGACGTCTCCCATGTATATCATATCATACATGTATATATATATATATAAAGAAAAATTGTGAAAAACTGAAAACAAAAAAAGGTAGTATTTTGTACTCGCACGGGGGAACATCGTAATAAAATGTAACGAATTTCACAGAAATTAACGACAACAATATAAAGCGAAACAAAAATTGCGATCGACCTTGATCTTCTTAGTGGAATCGGCTACTTCTGGAAGAAAAAGAGCCATTTGTGAAAGATGCGTCTAGCACGAGCGTTAAACGCGAGCTCTATCAGCAATTTTTTCAGTCCGTTTTTTATGATCGGTGAGTTGTTAAATAAACCCCTTCTTTTCGGTAGGGTAATTTTTTCAAAGATTTAATTTTACTCGAATAAAAAAGAAAAATTCGGATAAGGATTTTTTCCAATTTTTATGCATCCTTTAAATATTTCAATTGTTTGCATTTCCTCTTTTTTTATCAAACGCGTTAGTTTATTCTTTTTATCGATAACGTTCGATCAACCGGAAATATCGAGAGCCCTTTTCCATATGTCATCTTTCTACGCAACCGTGTGTAGACTTTTGAAAATTAATTTGCCTGCGAACCGGATTAAATATTTCTCTGTACGAGAACAATGAGCAGTTACAAAAACTTTCATTATTAAACTTTCGCGTAATCAGTCGTATACTGAGAATGGTTTTTGCTGATAACGAACGAAATTATTTTCATTTCTTTACATGTATTATCAAAGGCAAGAAATCATTAATCTTGAAAAAAGGGGGCCAATGTATTTACTCGTTGACACCACGTTTTTTCCATAAAAAATTAGTTATTTCTTGTATTATTCAGGGCACTACGAAAATAATTTTTTTTTTTTTTTTTTTTTTGGTTCACCATTAGATACTATTTCGATATATTATTTTTTTTAGTCTATTGTGTCCCAATCGAATTGTTGACCATTGTGTATTATTAATCGATCTTTCACGCCACAAGGCATCGCAAAGGAAAATTAAACAAATAAACGGCTGGCATCGGAGGAAAACTATTTAAGTAACTAGACGAGCATAGCGTTAAAAGGCCAGCGAACCGAATCTAAATAAATCAGATTTTGACCGCTTCGATGGAATGAATATTTGCAGAGCAAAAAATTCGCCACTTAGAGATGGTGCCTCCTGATGTAAAGCACACGTTGAGGACAATTTTGAATAAATTAGCGATTTAGGAATTTAATGAAACTACAAAATAATTATATTCAAAAAAGAGTGCATAATTTGATTGATTTGGCTGCTGCCGATGATGATGATCACATATAATTATATATAAATATCTACATCTATCTATTTATTAATATATATTATATATGTGTGTGTGCATTTAAAAAAAAAAAAAAACGCGATTACCGATTTTATTTCGGTCTCTTTAGGATTTTTCGAATTTTAATGGTTCCCACTACTGATTTGGAAATTAATCTCTTTCGAAAGAGCGGTTAATTTCTGTCGACGGATTAAATATATACGCATCGATCGCATTTTAAAAATTATTCTACAAAAAATTTCAACGGAAAATAAAAACTAAAAACAAACGCGTTTCATTTTCGATCGATCGATAGCGGAAATTATGTTCGATGTATTACACCGTCCGATTAGTTGGCTAAATCAGAACTGCTCAAGAAGTATTATCGTAGTCGTTTCGGGTAACGTTCGAGGCCGCCACGCTTACACCTAATAAAAAAAGGATTAGATGGTTACGTTTATGTTGATAATTGTTTCCTAGGAAGCGATTCGAAGGTACTAGGCAAAATTGGCTACTCTGGCGTAGTTGGAACGAGTTAATTGTGTTTTATTCGGCTAGAATATCGGCCACTGGAACTTTTAAGAATTTCACTTGCGTTGGCTGTTGACACGCGTAGTTGAAGAATTCGAAAAAAAAAAAAAATAAATAAAATTTAACAAGTGCCTCCCCCCCGAGAAGGTCATCATTTTGAAACGCGGTTCGATTCGACCGACTGAAATTAATTTAAAAAACGACAAATGGTGAAATCGCTTTACGGCTGACCGTACCGATTTCTGTCTCGATTGAGATTTTTCGGCAGATGCGTCTCTAAAGTCGCCGCGCTTCGACGACGAAGAAGGGGAAGAAAAAATCCCTTTTTGTAGAGAAAGAGAGAGGGAGAGAGAGAGAGAAACGCGGTAATTCGAAGAATCCGGAAGCCAGAAGGAGAAAAGTTTTAAGCCGAGTGGGTGCCGACTTACGGTGTAGCGAAGTCGATTGTGTGGCTGAACGAAATATTTTGTTGATTCGTTTCTGTTTACCGTTCGACAAAAGTGCCCCAGAAACTGGTGCATAGCAACATCGGCCGCCGCGAGTCGCTACTTTGTTTGTTGATGTTGATTTCGTTGATGTTGATTTTGTTGATGTTGATTTTGTTGATGACGATGAAATAAATATTTACAGTAAGTCACGTGTCTGTAGTAGGCGCACGTTACTCGGCCCAACTCAACACTCCGGCTAATTAATGGTGACTGCGTTTCGCCACACCAAACTGCCTCCTGGTCAATATTTACCGCTGCAACCGTATCTTTTAATTTTTCATTCCACTGCGTTATTTTTTTTCCAAAAATTATTAAAAATTATTATTACTCTTTTATTTGTTTATTTTACCTTTTTTTTTCTACGCGTTCGTTTGCAACGCCGTTGCCCCGGTTAGATGCGCGAGATTGCGCGCTGCGGCTTCCATCGAAAATTGCATACTACCAAAAAAAAAAAAGAAAAAAAAAAGAAAAAAAAAAGGCCAATACGATGGAAGGGCCGCGGTACGGTAGCTGATGAAAGTGTACGATATTATATTTCAACAATTTCCCGCTTCCAGAGCGGTGCGGAAAGGGATGCTCTTTGGTAGATTTTTGAAAAAAGCACTTTTTATTCGAACGTCTGATCGCGCCACCGGTAGACACACATTTCCAAATGCAAGTTAATACTACTCGGTTTCAACTAAGCATCATTTTCTTCGCTTAATCAAAATGAACTCGTCTTGCAAGTGTTACGGAGTTCGTTTCAAGATTTTCTCGCTAACGTGATAAAAAAAAATACTAATCCGCATCTAAATTTCATAGGGACTTGGCTGAATGTTTTTACAAAGTGTTCGCGAATTGAAAATTTGAGCATTGTAAGGAGATTTAATTGTTACGGTGACCTTCGATTTTCCTCCTAGACTGCTCCGTTCTCGTTTTAATTGTTTTTTCGCCGGTTGAAAATTTCCCACTTTCAATAATCTCCATTAAAAGCCGGAGGACCATTTCATTCTCGAACCCGCATGAAGAGGTGATACATGTAGCCCGCGTGTAAATTTTTATCTTATCACTTAAATTATCATTATCTTAATGAGAATTTACACTTTCTTTAACCCCGCCGGTGTTAGTTAATCGGATTCGTGTAATTTCTCGATAATCAGGTATTTTATAAATACGTGAAATGCACGAAGGATATTCGCCGGAGTAATTTTTTTCGATAACGCCTTAAATGTATATTTATCGTTAATTTCTAAATTATCCGAAATATCATTTGTTGTGTGGGTGAAGGTCCTTGATTAATTTAATGAGCTCGTTTTTTTTCTTTCTTGGGTAAAAAAAAATTATTTATTGTGTCTTAAATTTTATCATATCTTTCTTTCTTTTTTTTTTTTAATTTCGCTTTTTTGTTCGGTTTCATAACCAAGTGCTTAACACAACGGCGCTTTGCTTGTTGAAGCTTCTCTGTCGTTATCGACTCGTAAAATACTCATCTTTTCCGACACACATTCGTGTGCGCCGTTTATTTCGAAAAAATAGGATTAAATTAAATGCGAAATTTTATTAAAACAAATACTCTGATGATGATAATGATGATGATAATGATGATGATAATGATGATGAAACGAATTAAATTCCTACCGTGTAAATAAATTGGCCGCGTAAGAAAAAGGCTAATTGGAAAAAGGAGAAAAAAAAACACGCATGTTAGATGTTAGTGAAGTTAGTTTTTTTCTAGATTTAGTCGAGGGCACTTAATATACTTATTTCCGAATTTTCGTTTTTTAATTGCGAAAAGACTCGTCAGACGATCACAAACCAAAGTTAAATTATACGACTTCATTCTCCGTTCACTGTTCAACTGCTGGCTTTTTTCATATTATCAATTTCCGACCGCATCCGGATCTAATTGATACTCTAGCCCCTCCGCCAGTTGTTCACATTGATTAAAATACGGTTAACGAGTTCACTTACAGCAGCGGCGGAACCCGTACTTAGGCAAAAAATGAGAGTAGTTTTTATATTTTTCAATATTTTTTTTTTTCTTTTTCCTTTTTGCAGATAGATCATTTAATTTTTCGTTTTTAACGATAACCACCGATATATTACTATTACAAAACTAGAATTACTTTTCGGTAGCGCAATAATTCGAATTTGAAAATGTCAAGAGAAAAGCGAGCGATAATTTTTATCGTCATAATATGAACACAGTCGTAGAAACGGTTATATTCGAGAACATGTTACTTTTTTGCCAGTCTGTTGGCGGAAAAATTTCAGTTGGCCGATAAAAAGGCATCCCCGATGGTAATTTAGAGTTTGCGGAGAAAAAAATTTTCGACTAAAAAATAACCGTATTTTTGTGACCGCCCCCCTCACACAAGTTGTTTCGCCACTGGAAATTACTGTCAATTATTGCCGACATACACTTTTACATCGAAATACTACATATTAGTGCGTCAGTATTGCACTGTATTTTGGAAAAAAGGATATTTACGAAATAATCTTACACGCTACGTTACTTGCTTATTTCTCGGCAAAGGTTTTCTGTGACGTGTTTAGGAATAATATAGTAGAGGTTTTCTTATTTTAAAGTAGTATTTTAAAAATATTACCGCCTTTGTAGTTGTTCGTCCTTTTTCTTTTTCCGGTACACTTCTATTGTATACTTTTTTTTTCGGTCAATTTTACAAAAATACGTCTGCCCGATGATACACAGATGAACGTGGAGGAAAATTTCGAACAGCGGACACACGTGGTTTTGCCTATTTAATAACTCGTCTACCTGTTAACGAATTCATTCCGATTCTAAAATGTGCCCGAAACTTATTAATGTTGCGCATGACCCTGACATGATGGAAAAGATGTGCGGCTAGTATTCCAAAAGTTTGCATTTTTTCTCTCTTTAGGTTGGAATATCCCCCACCGCTCTAAAAAGTTGGATCATTGTCACTTTTTTCTTTTTTTTTTTTCATCTCTTATTTTAGTGTTATTTTTTCCATCGACCCTCAATTGACACTCGAGCTTAAGGTGTTTGGCTACCAAATCAGAGGTTATGGGTTCGAGACTTGTCTCGTTCTAAAGTCGCTCTTATGTTTACCCAGCCTGAAAGAATTGGGTAGCACACAGGGAAATCTGGGAAAGTAAAGAGACTGCCGAGAGAAAGGAACTGGCCTCCCTACTCTCATTAGTGCCGTTTTCATTGTGAACCTTAACTTCACAACCCACGACGCCTTGTCAAGAGTATAGGGGACTTACTTTACTTTACTTCGGAATTGCTAATGCGATAAATGATTAATTTTGAATAGCACTATACCGGCGAGGAGAAATATTTTGTAGGCAAAAAAAGCATGATGGTATTGCAAGTAGTGTAGAAAAAAAAATTTGATGCGGGCAATGACTGCTCCTGATAAAACTATTAAACATTAAAACGAGTGAGCAATTACAACAATCCCGAGTCCTAAATTTAGACGATTTTAACGAAAAATACGGAGATGCGCAGCTAGAGATGTTAAAAGAGTCCTAAATTCGAAATTTCGACTTTCACTAGCCGTTTTCGAGTTAAGCGTGTGATACATATATAGATGTTTAACGAAAAACGATTTAAAAACGGATCCAGGCAAAGTGGACATTTCCGTTGTCACGTGAGATTAAAAATACTCCGCGAATACACTAATACATTTCTTTTTATCATTCGTCTAAATCGAAGTAATCCAGGGATATCCGTTGAAATATGGCGTTAAACATTTGTCATGCTTACGATACTTCATTGACTACGTACGACGAGGAAGTGAAAGAAGAGAAAAAACGAAGATTGCGAATTTCGTGACATTTTAGTGTTGAAAATTCTGCCTTAACTGTATCCGCTCAAATAATTAACGAGCTACACACTTTTCGTCTTCCGAGGAGTAACTCTTCCGCCAAATGAACACCTTTTTTACCATTCGAAACCACCGATGTCGCAAAAAAGATATCAAATCGGCATTCTCTGCAGGAAGAATGTGCAATGCGGCAAGAACGATCTTATCGGCCGATTCTTCTTCGATGTTACCGGAATTTTACATATAAATAAATATAGAGATATATCTAAGATCACTGCGGGCGAGTAATTCTCGCATGAAAATCGTTACAACCGACCTTATCGGAAGCGGCTTATTTTTAGAAAGAAAAAAAAAACCCGATTAAACGATTTTTTTTTTGTACTATGGAATTTTAGACTGCTAGGTTTTTATTGTGTTCCGAAGAAAGAGCTTAGCGTTCAGTACAAGCCCCGGCGTTAGACAGTAGCAGCAAATCGTCCTAGCAGGAAAGACATCGGAGGCCTTAATCGCCTTTGGTTTTTTATTCGTGCCGATGATGACTATTCCAGTGTATTATTTTCATTGCACACAAATGTAATTAATCGCGGATAGTAGCTGAACAATTTTCAATGGACAGGAAAATTTTCCATAATTATATTTCGGGTATAAAATTTCGGTTTTTATTTTTTTAAATTAAATTAAATTAAATTAAATTCGCTGTTTTCAAAGAATATCCAATTATGGAGTGACGTCGTCATTTAATTTTAAAAGAAGAAGTTGCTCCGTAAGGCAGAATTAACTCTTTTCGCTATTCCGTTAGATTTAAATGTTAACACATTTCGTCAAAAAGAGTTGGTTATTGAAATTATTTCGTGTTCAATTGTTACCATCAATTGTTGACGGTACACGAAGATTTTTCTTCGTTCATTTCTAGTATCTTCTCTCCGAAGTTGAGGTAGTTGAATTGATGCTTAGAACCACTAAAAATTTCTCTTCGCTACTATAATTCTATTTATTATTAATATTTTTATATATACCACTTTGTCGTAAAAGTCAAATATTTCGATTTGTTTTTTGATACCTTTCGTTGACAGCTGAAGATGAGACTTGTTTAGATCTGCCGATATTCTAACATGTAACGCTAAATTTATTTTTCTATTTTCTAGTACTGAAGAAATTCCCTTTGAAAATACCAGCTCGGCACATATTTTATATTATTATTTAGCTATATCTACGATGTTTGTTATTGTGTCTTAATTATTTGCGATTCGACAAACGGGACGTGCACCAGAACACGTTACATTTAACATTACTTCAGCATACATTTGGATCGAGAGCCTACAGCTGCTAATGTGAAAGTTTTCCGGCGTTTACTGTTCAAAAGCAAAACTCAGCGGCGTATAATTTACTTTTGAACTATTCTTTTTTTTTTTTTTGTAGGTTTTTTTTTCAGAATTTTTCTAATAACTTTACTTATATACATTTTCCGTTAAAGTTCTTCGGCGACCAAACGGGTGGTAACCTTCTTATTCTTGGTAATACAACAAAAAAAAAAAAATCGTAAAATATTAATTAAAATGCCAAAAATCTTTGTGTAGTGTACAATTTTTTTTTAGTTTTATTACTGACGTTCAATCTTCTTTTGCTTCTTACTACTTAAATAATATTGATCCGAAGTTTTTAGTGTTGTTTGTTCTTTTGCCTTTCGCTATTTATTTTTTCTTTGATTTTTACAAGCATCTTGAACACCTTTTTAGGTTTTTTTTTGTTTTTTTCTTGTTCTCCAAAGGTAATTAAGAAATTAGTTTGAATACCGACAGTTAACAATGAATGATGGCACATGATCCCAGTAGTGTTCTAAAACAATTAATAATATTAATACTATTATTATTATTATTATTATTATTATTATTATTGTTATTGTTATTATTTATTACTGGATATGTATATCTTATATATGTGTATATATATATGCTTCATTCGGGTGTAACGGATGCAGTAAGCTAGATACAATATTTTAGATTGTTCAAGGGGTTGGGAGGGATAACTTCCTCATATTCATCGTCAATATATACGTACTACTGTGTGTATATATGTCTGTGCGCCGCATGGTACGTAACTAGTATCAAGTAGTAAGCCATGTGCGCATGTGTGGATTCTTTGTTCGTCATTAATATTCCGGTGGTTGATTAATTGGTTCTTCCGGGCAAACTTGTGTGGTGATGCCATCCACTCACCGCCCATCATCACCACCTCGACGTCCGTAGCTATTTCGGTAAAATTATATGGCGCAAACTGATCATCATCCGTCATACATTATTTATTTACCAACAACTCCTTTCGTGCTTCTTTTTTTTTCTCTTTTTTTGGTTTTTTATCCGTACTCGGTCGCTCCCGGATTGCGCTTTTTTACTTCTTCGGAAAATTATGCCGCGCACTTCAGACCAACTCCGTTCACAGTGGAATCGGATCACCGTAATGCTCTGCGACATGTTCGCTTTTTTGCTTTTTCTTTTAAAAAAATTCTCTTAGCCCCGCGCGCAACAATTTTTCTTCCTGTCCGTCTTCGTTACTCGATATTTCTTCGGGCACGTTGTAAATTAACAGCGTCGACTAATTACGATTTTCCCGATAACGTCAATAACCCGAAATACACACTCAACTTCTCGCTTTGTCGCTCGCTACGTAAAATTCTATTCTTGTGAAAGTTTCGAAAAAACAAAACAAAAAAATAAAATGTGTTCCTTAAGCGACGTCGATAAAGTTCTTTTCAAGTTCACTCTGAAAGTTCTCTCGCTGGCGACTGAACTGGCTTGACACGTGAAATCCGAGAAGTTACGATAATCACATCGCTATTGATAAAGAGGCAGCTTTCAGTTCTACGAATACGGCCGACTATCAGAGCGCGGCATATGTCGAACAGACCCAAAATTCTACGAAAAAGTCGCTATATAGAATCCGAAATTTTCTGACGGAAAAAAAGCTCGAAGAAAAAAAAGTATACATATCGTATAATTTTGATATTCTTGACGGGCCGTTACGCAATCCCAGGTAGGGAAATAACACATAGGTGAAATTAATTATGGGAATGAACATTTCGCATGCGTGTATATTAACCAAGTTTGAAATACGGGCACTCCGGAATGGTATGTAATAACGTCTTTTAAGAAATTAATCATTGTCCAGCGGCAGTATACGTTTGTCCACGTTTCCCTCGGTTAGACTATCGGGAAAAAAGCAACAATTTTTCTACCCTACCTACCCCCCTCTAAAACGTTACCAGCAATTTCTCACTGCGATTTTTTCTTTTCTCCTCTATTTCTTTTATTTTCTTTTGGTGTTTTTTAACGCACTATAATAATAATAATAATAATAATAATAATAATAATAATAATAATAATAATAATAATAATAGTAATAATAATAATAATAATAATAATAGTAATAATAATAATAATAATAATAATAATAATAATAATAATAATAATAATCAAATCAAATCAAATCAAATAAATTTATTATTATTACCATTACAACATAATCCATCTATGCGCATATTTGCGCGAGCGATGGGTATTAAAGAAATAAAAATCTTTTTCGAAAAAATACAGAAATCCTTAAAATAACTTATATAAAATAATATTACTTACATTGAATCTATAATCTTAATTTACTTAATTAATTAACATTTGCAATTAAAATAAAAGAAAATTTCTACATTTCCATGCAACCAACGTACTCTATATGAATATATATTACATCCCCATCCACAATCCTTTATCGATTATTTATTAGATTCCTCAGAAAGATTATTGGAGTGGAAAAATTTCAGTAAACATTTACGTCTTTTTTTAAAGTTTTTTAAATCGTCTTTTAAAGTTTGTGGTAAATGGTTGTAAATGAGAGGCGCCATATAGAGGGCTTGGATTCTTGAATGGAATTTCATAAATTTAGGTAGCGCAGCTATTTCATTTCCACAACTTCTAGTGATACCCTCCTTAATGTGAAAATTAAATTCTTTTTTTCTATTTAGCATAAACAACAGCAATTCAGTTTTATATAATGTACTAACATTAAATAAATTATAATCAAATGTAATTTTCTTGTTTTTAGTGATTAACTTGATTACTCTTTTATTTAAAAACTCAATCTGTGAAAAGTGGTATTTAGCGGTATTACCCCAATGCATCAAACCATACGTCAAGACAGGTTTGTATAGTGATTGGTATAACATATACAGATGATATTCATTAAAAAATTCATTCATGTAGTAAAATATATAATTTAACTTTCTGAGTTTAGCAGCTAAATAATCAGTATGCTTATTCCACTGTAATCTACAATCTAAATTTAAACCCAGATATTTGATTTCAAATACTCTTTCTATTTCAGAATTTTCATTTAAAGAAATTTTTTCGCAGTCCCACGTGTATTGAGGTTTATGACTATATAATATGAATTTAGTTTTCTTTAAATTTACTATAAGCCTATTTGCCTTAAACCAATTTACTAAGGTATCGACATTCCTATTTGCTAGTTGCATTAGGATATGGCTGTAACGAGAACTCATGACAATAGCAGTATCATCTGCGTATGTGAACAGTTTTCCCGATATTCTTAAGTTGCACAATTCATTTATGTAAATCAGAAACAGAACGGGACCTAAAATACTACCCTGAGGCACCCCATAAATTTGCGTTATACTTTCGCTATGTAATTTATTAATTTTCGTAACATATTTTCTATTATTTAAATACGATTCGAACCAGTTGTAAATACTACCCCGGAAACCACATGAATATAGCTTGGCCAACAAAATTTTGTGGTCTACCACGTCAAAAGCTTTTCTCAAGTCAAAATAGACAGCTAAGCATGATTTTCCCTTTTCTAGACTTTCCGTAATGTAGGATACGTGCTTAAATAGCGCAATATCAGTTCCTTTTCCCTCTAAAAATCCGTATTGGTTTGTACTAAAAAAATTTTTGTTATGTAGGAAACCCATTATTCTCATCTTTATACATTTCTCAAAAATTTTTGAAATAGTAGGTAGTATACATATTGGTCTGTAATTTGCCATATCACATTTGTCACCTCCCTTATATACTGGGGTAATGATACCTAATTTTAAAATGTTGGGGAATATTCCAACCTTTACAGATTCGTTAAACAAAGTAGTTAAAGGTCTGACAAAAAATTCTATATTTTCTTTTATTAATAAAATAGATAGCCCATCTGACCCAAACGACGATTTATTTGGAAAAGACATAATTACATTTTTTATTTCTTCATTGAAGAAATCAATGAATCCGAAAGTTTCCAGGACGTGGGGGCTATTTGAGTGATATGCTGCAAACCTTTCGTTTTGCAATAGGTCGGTAACAGAGCTTAAAAAATAATTATTAAAATGACAGGCAACATCATATTCATTCTCGTCTGCATCTAATTTGTTATTATTAACAATTACCTCACGTATTCGATGATTTTTACCTCCTAATACTTTTTTCACCACCGTCCAGTATTTCTTCTGGTTCTGTTCGCAACCGTTTAATAATGCGCTGTAATACTCCTTTTTTGCTGTTCTGGATAACTTTTGTATTAGCTTTGATATTTCTTTATACTCAGAAATCATGGTTTCATTTCCCCTGAAAGTTTTCATTTTCTTATAAATATTATTTTTCGTATTGGATAAACGTACTATTTCCTGAGTTACCCACGGTGTTCTCTTGCGTGTATTTATTTTTATTTTTCTAATTTGCTTACACTCATCCACAATTTTGGTAATATTTCGTATAAAATTTTCAAATTTAGCGTCAATATCATATCGGGTGTCATAAACAAAATCAATATTAGTACATAATAGTTTGATATGAAATAGGTTTTTATCAAAGGAAACATCAAACGTAGGTGGTTTCACCGAAACATAGTCTTCTATATTTAAAGGTATACTTATCGCAACATGATCAGAAAAACTAACATCTAGTATTTTGAATGATATATCGGAGTTTAGTTTATTGCAATCTAAGCCCCGGACGAAAACATGATCTAAACAGGAACTGTAATTTCTATTTTGTCGAAAGAAAGTAGGTTCATTAATGATACTTCTGAAACCATTTGTATTTAATAAATTTAAGTAGTCTGTACACTTTGTATCATCTAACAAATTTATATTGAAATCCCCAGAAATTATAGATCCTTTTTCGGAAACCTTAATAATCTCTAGTAAATCAATCAAAAATTCAGAATGAGCTAATTCGCAAAATCTACAGATTCCAAAGAATGATATGGATTTACCATTCTGTAATTTTAATTTAACGCCTATAACATTACCAGTTTTAATGCTTATTTTTATTTTTGTTCTGTCTTAAAAGAATTTTTAATGTAAACAGTCACCCCGCCAGACCGATTGTTTTCCCTGCACTGCGCGAATAACTCATACCCAGGAATGTTGTACTTATACAATTCATCCTCATAAATCCAAGTTTCAGTCAGTAATACAATATCATAATTTGTGTCCATGTCATTCAAAAAAAGTAAAAATTCATCAAAATGGGCTCGTAAACTCTTGATATTTAAATTTAAAAGGTTAATTTTGCTCAAATCCATTTGATAAAGGTATAGATAAACATGCAATATATATACAAACAAGTAAGAATTGAGGTATCAATAGTTTACAAGTTAACTTAAATCTAACGTAAAAGTGAAGCAATTTTTTACGAAAAGAGAATACCACTATACATCCGATTTGAAGCTTGATGGCAGTGTTATCTACCGTGCCTAACCTAAATAGTTTACCGACTATGAATAAAACAAGAAAAAACATATTTAAACCACACCGGTTGTTAGCTTTTAGCGAAGTAGTGTAAAATTTAAAATTATCCAATCTACACCCGACTGAGGAGGACATTATTAAAGTAGTAGTTTAATATTATAAGTAAAAACCAAAAAACGGATCCACGTAGTGTTAGTAGTAAAAGAAAAATTAGGCGATAAATAACTGTACGTAAAACAAAAAAAACGGACCCACGTAGTATTAGTAATAAAAGAAAAATTAAGTGATAAATAATATGACAACTATGACAAATAAGTGAAATAATAATGATGTAGATAAACAGAAAATATACATCGTTAATATGTAAATGCAACCGTGTAAAATAAAAGGTAAGATTAGCTCCGAAACCATTAATTTTTAGGTATTCGGAAGGTACAAAAGAAAAAAGACCAACAAACCTCCATCCGGTAGGTATTCCAAGAGATGAACCTACTCCAGTACTCCACCACAATAAGAGCAAAACCAAACCAATAGGAAAGATGTAGAAGAATAAGCAAATATAAGATAGATATACATGCAAAGAGACATAAATGCGTACAAGCTGAGGCATGCAGTACCGCGACCAGTGTAGGCCGAACTGATTATAAAAATAATAATAAGAGAGTAACGTAATATTAAATTCGGAAACTATATACAAACGAAGGAAATATAAAATGAAACAAAAGTTAATATTAACGCGAGAAATGAGTCAGGTGCCGCCTAAAAGACTAGAAACTTTAATAATAATAATAATAATAATAATAATAATAATAATAATAATAATAATAGTAATAATAATAATAATAATAATAATAGTAATAATAATAATAATAATAATAATAATAATAATAATAATAATAATAATAATAATAATAATATGAAAAAAAAAAACAAAAAACGGTACATTTTATTGCCTATAAAAACTGATTTTTCGTTATCCGTTTCACATCTTGCAAAGATTCGCGTTATTATGTAAACACTCCAGTTTCTAAATTAATGCCGATTTTTTACCTAGAGAAATTGTTGTACTTCAATCATTTTCCAGCATCGGGGAGTATGCATTTCATTTTTTCGCGTTTTATCAACCGGCTTAATTACATCGAAAAAGCTTAAAAATCGGTTCGGTAGATGCTGCTAGTAGAGTGGTAGCTGCGGTAGATGAAGACGACTTTTTATTTACACGCCGGCTATAAAATATTATTTAGGAATCATGTTGCGTTTTTACGTAAATTGCGTTACGCTTTCGAGTTATTTGGAAATCCTGTTACTTTTGTTACGCAGGGTGCGTCAAAAAAAATTTATAAATAATTTTCATATGCAGACCGTAGATTTCAACGTCATTCTTACGCCGGGTAAAATTTAAAAAAGAAAACAAAACCGTTACGCGGTATGTAAAGTTATAAAAAAATTTTCCCGCGTAAATCGTAAATTATTGTTCGTTTTTTCTTTAAAAGAATGACGCAGTCAATTGCTAATCTTCCGTTAGAACTACACCATCCGGGGAGATTCGGAAGGTGTCACGATGGCGAGGGATACATAGCGCATTTTAAAAATGTTGTAATTAACCGAAATTTACTACTCTTCTACAAGTATCATAGAATTATCATCTAGGGTAATCGCGGGGGTTGCTGTCGGTTTCCATGACGAAATTCGAAAGATTGCGTTTCTGCTGTGTATATCAGAGAGTAATCTCAATCTTTTTTCGAGTGGATGATGCACCCTGCGCATACGGTATTTTTTTTTTTTTTTGTTTTGTACAATACTCGCAGAAGAGCAAATTTAAATTTACTATTGGATATTTTACTTTTTTCTGATAAATACAATTTTAAGGAGCTTCATAAATACGTAACTTTTATTCGGAAAACTCTTTTTATACATATATACGAGTATAATACCAGAAACTACCGACATGTTTCGGCACGAACACCATCCCATATATGTATATTCATGGTATTTTTCTGAAATTAAAATTATAAAAATTATAAAAATTATAAAAATTATAAAATTATAAACCCCATTTTAATTTTATAAAAAAACCAAAAAAAACCATGAATACTGTTTTCCCGAAACATGTCGTACCAGTTTTTAATATTTATAAAAAGAGAGTTGTCCAAATAAAAGTTGTCTATTTATTAAGATAATTTACGGTTGCGCAGTTGTTCTGCATTACAATTTTCAATTTGCTTAATTGATATAAAATTTTCGTATTTTCCCCGGTGTAAAAATTACGCGGTTATTTATTACTAAATAAAACATTAACGGAAAAAAAAAAAAATGGGAAGGAGAGATTACGTTCATGGAAGAAGCCGAAATGGAACGGGAAATATATTTTTTTAATTTATTCAGGCTCGTCAGACACAATTTTCGATACACCGAAGTCTAGCACGGGCCGTTAACTGACCAACCGTGCCATCGTGACGGTGAATTTAAAATAAAGAAATATAATTACGAAGAAGTAAGGTAAATTAGAGGCGGCTGCGAATAGCTGATGATGATATTGAAATGTTGGACGCCACCGTAATTGGGACAGTGTGTTCGCAGCTGATGGCGCGATCGGCAGGTAAAATTTCCAAAGACGTACACGGTGGTCGACATGTTTAAGTTTCGATAAAAGGTAGACCTGCAAGAACGACGAGACCAGGTTTTAATGTGACCGCACGCCGGCGTGAAGGAGAAAAAGTTACCGAAATGAAAGCGCCTATGATGGATGAGCCAGTTACGAAAATGGATAGCGTTGTCCTGCGACGAGAACTTTGCGGAAGAGTCGCAGCGGCTTGACGGGAAAACTTGTCACTAACTTTTATTAACGCCCGAATAGCGAAGAAAAATAATCGAGCTTCTGCTCGCGGCGATAAAGAGAAAAATTTTACGAATTACAGTCGAAAATCCGAAATCAGCACCTTCCTTTTCGGACACCTGAATGGGTGTACATTATTGTGTTTGAGCTTTGCGTTTTTTATCGGTTTTTTGTATTTTTGTATTTTTTTTCATCTGCGGGAATTAGTTGATCGCTGCAGGTATTTCAACAATCTGAGGGAGGGAGGGGGGGGGGGGAAGTCGGCATAGTAATTGTATTATTATGAGTTGCACGAACGGCGTTGACAAAGCTGTGAACAGCAGCAGGCGGATGTGTTTATGGCTCTTGAGGCTACGGTCGGACCATGGAGCCGCCGAGGTTTCGGGCAGAGCGAGCCTAGACGGTGAACATATCCAATTATGTGTGCCGAATAAGTTATTTGTAAACAAACAGGCATTCGTGGTCGACCACTGAAAATGTACTGGAAGAATTTATAATTTCTACACCACTACTGTCGATCGATCGAAAACAATAAAATCTGTCCAATCAGCACGCGCTGTTACCGTACCGCAAAAAAGTTGCTTACCTAATGTGTAAACTATTACATAGCGCACAAACAAACGGCGCTGCTCTAGATTTCCTTGCCTTAATTGTGATATTCGCGTCGGATTTTTATTTTGGAAAATCGATTCTTCTTCCGACAAGAACAAGAAATTCTCCGAAACATGTGTACGCACTAGAGGCGCATTTATCAGCGTATCGCGGAACTAGCTGCAAGCAGTTACCGTTAAAAATATCACCATTGCCAAACGTGTTATTTCATTAATTGCTCGCTTTAACAGTAACAATTCAGAAAAAAGGATTAATTTTCGAAATCAATGTTTTCACCTATAATAATGATAATGATAATGATAATAATAATAATAATAATAATAATAATAATAATAATAATAATAATAATAATAATAATAATAATAATATTATTAATAATATTATTAATAATAATAATAATATTAATAATAATATTAATAATATACAAGAAAGACAAACTACTTGTTAAATTCGCAGCCGATCTCGACTCAAAAGTGCTCTAGAGTAATATGCTGCAACGGAGCAGGATCGTTTTGGACGCTTTCTTTCTTTATCTAGGATGAAATATGCAATATAATAACGAACGACGAAGAGGTTTCGTTAAAAGCGGACAAAATGCAAATCGACGCTCAGGAAACTCTATTATTAGCGAATAACGGGTTATGACGACAGGTCCACCACTGAGAATGATTTTTCTTCTTAATTATCTGTGGTTTTTGCCGTTCGACCGGTTGATGAGATCTCACTATTCATATTACGACTTTGAGACTAACAGCTGAGAGAGATGGTTCCGCGTAAATTTTTAAAAGCTTGTTCTAGTACCGCGCACTATTGCGTAACTATCTAATTAACCCTAAAAGATGGCGAAAAGTGAAACTAGGCGTAAAATGGTAGAAGTGACACAGGCAGTCTCGTAATTTACGGCATTTCGTTTTGAATTAAAATTAAAAAAATGTTCTTCTCATTAAAAAGAAAATTGCGATTAAAAAGTATATACTCGCAATTCTTTTAATACATTTTGACGACGCACTCTTTTTAGGAATTTCGCAATGAAGTTTTTCATTTCCGCGCAGTTCAAAAATATGCAGTTCTGGAACCGATTTTTTGCTAATCAAAAACAAAATTTCCGATTGCTGACGCTCAGAATCGGCTGCATTGGCGAAGAAACATTTTCCGCTCGATATTACTTCTCTCGCGGTAATGAGACTTCATCCTTGTCAGACTGTAACACTTCAACTACCTTTTTTCTATGTGGTTGCTTTCAAATTGAGACATGTTAGAAAAAAGAAAGTTTAAAATTGATTAAAATTTCGAAAAAATAAAAAAAGGCGAAAATGAAGACAAAAAGAAGATAAAATCAGAAAAATATGAGAACGTTGTTATTAAAAATATACTCTTTAAATGGCAAGAGATCGTGACGCTGAGTTTCAGGGGCGCGCGCTCGAATAAATGCCACATCAGTGAGAAAATAAAACTACCTCTGCCCTGGGCTTCTTTTTGCAGGTAGAAGCTGTTACAACCCGTCTTGTTCCGGATCGAAGTCGCTTCCAGGTTTATACCTAATCTGAAATAATTGGGTACCAGAGAATTATCTGGGGGAAAGTAAAGGCGGATCCCAAGTAGAAAGGAACTGGCCCCAATATTCTCCTTAGATCCATTAGGCTTAGTACATTGTGAACCCTAACTTCACAATCCCGACACCCTATCAAGGGAATGGGACTTGCTTCATTTTATCGGAAATTTTACAAAAAAAGAAATCAATATTTTTGGTTGCCATAATCCTACCACGTAGTTTTTTGTCTTTTTGTTTTTGGAAATAACCCCCTGGTCGGCAGTCCACTTGTGTAACTCTCTGATCCCCGAAGTAGAGATGACCCAGCTATAGCGTCCCAAGGATCACCGTTCATAATAACGCTTAAGCTGAGCAATACACGCGATACTATAGTGCTGGCAATTGATGTTTCAAAAGAATCACTATCAAGCATCGTATCCTAAACCCGGAGAAACTTCCGTTGCGAGTTATCTTCGAGATGTTAATATCGATTGCGGAATTCCATTTCGGTAAATCCGGCTATGCCATTAATAAAATTAAATATTCGCGCAATATAGGTCGTTTCGTCGTCTTTTCACCTCAACGGCGGCATATTTGAGAGTTTTTGAAGTTTTCGCAGAGTGACAGCTACAGTATGACGACGTGTTTTCGGGTAAAACCGGGTCGCATTTATTTATTTTTGACGTTTACGCGGGAACCGCCGTGTGTTTACGCGCTCTTTATCGTCAGAAGTTATTTTGACGGCATGCAAACGCCGTCGACACGTCAAAAGTGAATGAGCATCACCGGACTGTTTCCGCAAAAGGCGTTCTCCGAAATTACATATATATATATATACCTATATATTTATTCGGCTCGAGTTAAATTACGATTCGGTATTGTAGGCGATAAATTTTCCATTTCGATCGTGCTGAAATATTACTTAAAAAATTCCCCAATCGCATCAGTGAATTAGCGACGTTTAAGGTTGTTTTTCTAGTGAAAATTACCTTTTACCCCCCCACCCCCTTTTCCAACTTTGTACGAAATAATTATTCGGTAACTCAACATAAGATGAACAACATTCTCCGAGTCGCTCGAAAATCTCAAAATCCCAAAATCTCCTGAAATCTCACAATGTCGAAATATGCTTGTGTCGAAAAAAAGCCTTAAAAATCCGTACAACACATAGTGCGCGTGAACGGCTCCAAATGTCGCGAAAAGCAATAAATGTTACACACCCCTGTTTTATCAATTTAATTGCGATTAATGCGACGAGAGGGCGACCATGTGGCGCCATCACCTTTCGAAGTATCTTTTCTTATTGAGTTGGAGTTTTCTTTTTTCTGTTCCAACAATTTGACATTATAAAAATATATTAACTTCATCAACTAAGTAGCTCTGGATTTAATAAAAAAGAAAAAAAGTTAATCGTTTTCAATTTTATCCTTCAAATAAATCGAATTTTCTCGTCATTTTTCACGTTTTTGAACTTTTTTCTAATAAAGAGCACATCGTCCTTATAGGCTTTATACGTATTTTTTTATCGCATTCCAATGCACTTTTAAAAACCATTCAAACTATTCGATACATACAAACGCGGTATGAGTTTGGATCGTTAATTTCGAATAATTATTAACGGGAAGAAACCGGTTTTGTAAAATCGTAATATCGTCTAATTTCGTTGAACCGCTAAATCTGGCGTAAAGTTTTAATCGACACAGCTCGGGGGTGCTATTCTGAATGTGAGAAGATTTCTGAGTCGAGACACTTTGTTTTTTAAAAGCGTAAGTTTCGTGAAACTGTTAGTGCAATAAAAACTAAACTATTTTTATTATTTTTACTCGCTATATTCCAATTTTTAGTTCCTTTTTTTTTTCCGTGCACGTTTGTTGCACCTTTTCATTTGCCACTGCAGCTACGTCGGTTGAAGCAGATTTTAAGCGATTAAAATCTAAAATAAGATAGTTCGAACTTGCTGTATTTTTTCATGATACGATTTTTTATTTTAAAATTTTATTTATTCCGTGTTCGTTTTTTTTTTTTTTTTTTTAATTCTGTTCTAGGAGGGTGTTACATCAGCGGTGAAATGCCGTTTTTAGATTATGTTTTAATGTTCCCCCGAAAAATAGCCCCGACATAGGCTGTGATTAAAAACATCTCTCAGAGTTCTTCTTTCGTCGTTACCCTAACCGTCGGTCCGTTATAATCTGGTCGTTTTCATTTTCTAGAGCCTTTTCATTTCAGACAACGTTCCAATTATTTCTGTTGCAATTATTATTATTAATTTAGACTTCTTCTTTTTTTCACTTTTAGGCATTTTTCGGTATAATACCCCGTATTACATAATGTATTTATTGTATGTTGTTTTAACTTCAATTCTACGCCCCCCTCCCCAAATCGCCCGTATAACATTCAGCACGATAATGGTGTAGTAGCTTCAATTGGCATTTTCCGCATTTCTTCGATTTCTATATTTTCCATTTCCGCCTCTTTTGATATAACGTTTTAAGATATTTTAATTGTTTATTCCCCTTTCTTCTTTTTATTCTTATTATTACTATTGTTATTATTTTTGTTTTTTTTTTTTTTATATATATATATATATATATATATTATTATTGTTATTATTAGTAGTAGTAGTAGTAGTAGTAGTAAGGGAAAAAAGTGCAAAAAAAAGGAATTACACGTATCTAATTATATGTATATATCTATACCAGTCTAGTATATGTAAATTATGAATCTGTGAATGTATTGAACATTTATTTGTAAGAATAACAAGTGTTATTATAAGCATAAACTTATAGAGTTCTTTTTTTTGGTAAAATTTATAGATCTTGTTTAATCTTGTTTTGAATTGGTTTTTTAATTTTCAATCCAGATTACATATTATTTTATTCATTCAATTTTTATCTTTACTTTTTATTTATTTTTGCGTCTATTGCTATACTCGCATTTTGATTTACGGATTTTATTTTATATTTTATATTTTGTATTTTCAGATTGGATATTTGTTTCCGCTACTCGCACTGCGTAATGCGTTTGTAGAATTTCTTCAGTAATAATAATAATAATAAATTAATTTGATTTGGTTATTATTATTATTCTGACATTTACTCATTTTTGAGTGTATATAAAACTAGTTTTGTTCGTTCAGATTATTATGTAAATAAACGCATAATTTGACAATTGTTACTTTTTTATTATTGCTTATCTTTTTTTTTTTTTTTTTTTTGTTTTTTTAGTACTGTTATTGTGATTTGGCGATGAAGTGGTGTAAACAAACGAGAAAAAAAGTGACATGTATTTTTTACATACTCTGTCGATAGGACTTTCAAACTCGTAGCGCAACTGATTAGCTATATAGTGGTACGGTACTTCATTCGAGTAGTGGAACTCAGCGAAAGTCGCACTAATGAAAGTAGCGAAAATTTCGCGGTAAGAGTTAATGGCCGTAGTAGACCAGCCTAAATAAGTTTAAAAAGAAACGAATATAAAAGGGTTTTAAACTATTTTACCTGGCTGTGGTTATAGTAACATTATTATTTACAATAAAATTAAATAGCCGATCGTTTTTGACTGTTTTTTTTTTTTGTTTTTTTTTTTCGGTAATATAATACTCGATTCAAAGACGCTCTAAGAAGTGTTTTGCTTTCGGATAATACTTATGAATTCAGCTGACAAATATCGATTTTTTTTAAATTTCCCGACTACATGTTTTTTTTTTTTTCATCACGACTGACCAACTTTAGCGATTAATTTAATACGATAAAGATTTATAATGGCTGGTGACAAGGTCTAAAGGCTCTTACAGACGCGGGTATTTCACCGGAATTATCCAGCAAATTGGTGCAAGTGAATTCATTGAGTGCTAAGTCAAGCGACATGTTTATTTGCTTGTCTTTTCATCCTTCACAAACATGACGTTTAAGTCATTATGGAGGATACAATTTTTGAGGCGTACCAGGGGCTCGCAGTAATGGTTCTCAGTACCCTATTTTGTTACCGTATGTTTTTGAGCAAGTCCACAGATGTGTACCGTACAGCCAGATCGGCTTTAGAGCTACTATTTTATGTGATACGATTTTTCAACGACAACCCCGCCGATCTTTTAGTTAACATCCACGTCAAATGCTCGATTTTTTTCTGAATGTGAGAACCCCAGGCCAGCCTAGCGTCCAAGTGCACGCCTAAATATTTTACATTATTAGCATTTGGTATTACGACGTCATCTATTTTGATTGGCAGCCGTTCAATTTTTCGATTTCTGAATATACGTCGACTTACTTTCATTGACTCGCTATCGTTTTAACCGAGTCCGTACCAAGGCTGCAATTTTTCTGTGGCTGCATTTTCATTCACGGCAACGATGGCTGCGCTACAAAGCTGCTTCTGTATTGACCAGCGTGTCGCGCGAAGTGTCAGACGTGTCGGTTAAGTATAATATTGGACCCAGAATGCTCCCCTGCGCGGCGAAAAATACCTGAAGTTTTCATCAGCTATTTTCATTCGGAAATATCTTTCTTCTATATATGATTTAAATAGTAGATAGAAGTAAAGAATCAGAAGTTTAAAAGTTTATACAATAATCCTTGATGCCCCATACAGCATCGAAAGCCTGCTGGACATCCAGAAACGCGGCCTTACGAATGTTTTCCGAGCTATTTTCAATAACCTTCGTTAGTCCGTGAACCTGTTCCATAGTGTTCCAGTGCTTATGGAAAACCAAATTGAAAATCGGTAATAATTGTATTAGTACGAGTAGATAATATTGGAAACAACGACCGTTCTAAAATTAAAATTCTTCCACTATCTCTGAACGGGCAGGAAGCAACGAAATAGGTTTATATGATGAGACGACTTCTGACGTTCGGTATAACAATTATCTGCGAAAACTTCCAAGCCGGTGGAAAATATTGGTTACGAAGGACGGCGTTATATATTTCTGTTATAAATACGAAACTTTTACGTTCATTTAAAAGTTCCGCTATGATTAAGTCAAATCCGTTTTCCGTTTCAAGTTTTCGAAGAGTTGTTGTATCTGGCACTGGAGGGGGGGCAACATAGGTAAACTGCGGTTTTTCCGGGAATTCGAGGATATCTGTGGAGTCATGAGGATTCGCGATGTAAATACATCGTAAAAATAATAAATAATTGGCAAAAAGCGATGCTTTTTCGAAGTTATTACGAGCCCAACTATCGTCAAGTTTTTGTATATAGGCACAGTTGGCCTACGTTTTAGGCGAAATTTTATAACTCTTCGGCTGAGAGCGAAATTTTGTCGGAAATCAAGCACCAAAAATACTAGAATTGTTCCCGTAACTCCGATAAAAAAACAGTAAATATTTCAAAATTTTCAAAAAAAAAAAAAAAAAGAAGCAAAATAATAAAAAAAAAGTTCACGACCGATCAAATTTTTAAGTGATTTTTCTTCAAGACCGTCTTTATTATCTGTTGATGACCTTGCGCCGGGCGGTTTTAACGCGGTGGTGACCCGTTTTTGCGTGTCTTCGTTTTTCCCTCTACCGGATTTCGTGTGTTTCATCTGCACGTTCGTGTTTATTCTAATTTCGGCGTTAATCGTAAACATTAACGCTTTCTTATTAAAGGCCATCTGCGAAGTTCGGTATTAAAATGTTCATCTAGCACGTTTCTGAAGGAGAAAACACTTTTAATCCATTGTCCTACAACTAGTGATCTCAGTTGTCGCGTCGTGTATGTCGCATTTAAATTTTATACAAACACGTGTGCCGCCGCGTACATTTTTACAATGGCGAGCGAGGGAAACGGCGCAAAATGTGGACCGTTAGCTATTGAGGAGTGCATTATGACGATAACAGGCCAAGTTGTTTACAGTAGCCGTTGAGTGTGTAAGTTAATTGGGTCACTGCGATGCTTGTTCAGAGTGGAGCAACTATAAAGAAAAAGATAGTAGTGGCCTATTCTGTGTATGGGTTGTTTTTCCGTTTCTTTTGTTTTCCGTTTTTGTTGTAAAATAAAATTTCGCAATTGCGCACATGTTAAAAAAATTCCATTAACAAGTGTACTCAGTGGGGCGTTTGCAACGGTCTATCTGCCGTCACTTTCTAAATCATTATAATGCACAACTGTCGCTCCTTCCAGAACCTGTTTAATTATTCGCGGCATATCCTTCGAGAAACAGCCCGATTTTGCTACTCTTTAATTTTATCTCTATTTCGTTCCGTCCGTAATTATATCGTCGCTTTTCCTTCCCCGCTCCGGTGCCGTTTTATGTTTTTATTTACTTCGTTCCCGCGTTTTATTTTTTTTTTATTTTTTATTGTCAACAGTTTATATTTACAAAACAGCGCAATAACGAAATTAAATCGCTTTTGTAAACGAACCGCTACAAGTTGTGCTATCGTCATTTATCAATGGACGGAAATACATCGGAGGTAAGAATTTTTCACCTTAATTAAAAAAATTGTCTCTTGACCACCCGCGTCTGATTTCTTCCGAGAAAAACCGTATAATGCATATGAAAAAGAGTAATCTGAATACATTTTCATATATTAAACTCTGTAGGTGCTTTTTTCGTTTTTTTTTTTTTTGTTTTTTTTTTCTTTTTTGTCGTCTTCGCGTTTTTCCCGTTCGTCCAGTAGGCACATTTTTATGTAACTTTTAATTGAAATTACAGGGAAAAAAATATTAAAGAATTAATGAAAAATTGAAAAATTTCGATTATTTTTATAAGGAAATTAACCGAGGAACGAAGTAATTTATAGTACGAAGTTCGAGCGCGTTTATAAATCGTTCGTTGTCGCGTGCATCATTTAGAGCGAGCGAGACAGACTGACAAGCGGCAGCCGGTATTCCAATTATTCCGCATTCCGGTAAAAAATAAAAAGCCTCTCGAAGAGTTTTAAACTGGTTTTTTTACCGACCGAACCTGTAACTCGAATGAAATAAATCCGAAATATTTAAGCTAAATAGCGGAACAATGGTTCGACTAATTCGACTAATTATTATCGGACGAGAATATTTTATATTTTGAACTCTGTGCGCGACGTTAACTGAAAATTTAGCGTAATATCCCCCAAGAATTTTTATCATTTCCCGCGAGTACATGTTTAAATCCCCCCCCCCGCCCCCACCCTTTTTTTTTCCCGTGTTACTTTCCAGTTCGTTGACTAAACCGCGGGGACCCCTCAACCTGCTCGACTCGCGATTTACTCATCGCGAGAGATAAAAACGAACGACCGACGCCTCACTTTAGCTACTCTAATTTTTGGTTCCAACGTACACCGTATTATATCGTAGAAAAAATGAAAATTACTCCTTATGATCGATTTTACTTTTTCTTGAACGTCCTGAAATATTTAATTACCACACGTACTATCGATGTTGAAATTTTCTCGGCTTTAAATTGCGGACGTGTACGAGAAACGTAAATACGAATATTTAACTTTGTCCATTCATACGTTTCGAGTTTTATATTGACACTGATAAAATTGAAAGTTTAATAAGCAAGCAAATTCGCAACCTATTTACCGAGTACGTGTGTAAGTTAACAGTTTTTAAATAACGGACATCTTTTCGGTTATTCATTTTTATTTATATTTTTTGCTAATTTTTATTACGTAATAAGTGTTAAAAATTACTTGCAAGTACGCTTTAAATAAAAAGATTTTCGACTAGTTGGTTTGTTTTTTTTTTTTTTTCTTTCGTGAATTATTAAACATTTTAAGATAACAACGACCGGTTCCAGTTCTAACGAACTCGAGCAGTGTAAATGGGGCAGTAAATTGAACGAGAAACACATATTTTCGCTAGAGAAGCTACGTGTCGAAATAATTTAATCATTAACCTTTTCAAGCAGGTTTATCATCGGGGGACATGCGACAAAATAAAAAAAAAACAATAATCCGACTGAACCGTGAAGAAAATGTTGAAATAAAAAAATCAGCAATTGTTCGCAAATTTTAGAAATTACGAATGCTACATAATTGCCTCGCTTAAATGGTCAACGATGAGGAGTTTAATTTCTAAGCTTTTTAGTAGCTTTTTAGTTGTCCTCCTCTGCTATCAATAGGTTAAACTCGTACAGAAAGTGCGTGTTTCGGCTCAGCACGCTGCTCTCGAGTTAGAAGCGGCTAATGAAAATCTTGATTTCGTAGTGTCGCTTCTTTTATCGGCTATTTCTCGTATTTATCAATAAAATGGCCAATTTCGAAGTTGACGTTTCTTCGGATATCACATTTTTCAGTTTCATCTCGGTGTTTGGGCCGATATTTCGTAATTAATAATCGACGCTTAACACTTTTTCCGCCTATATTACTAGGAAGTTGGATATTTTTTTAAATAATTTTTATTTATAAACTTGTGAACGGCCCGCGATAAGTATTGAAATGAAATTGATTTTGGAAGATTATTAAAAGAAATTAAATAAGAATTGTGTTTCTTTTCGTCGGATTGCCGTGCGATTTATTTCAAAATACCTATCTTTTATCGGCAACCCTTTTTCCTATATACATATATATATATATATATGTATAACTTTTGCACATCTCGTTTCGGCCAACTAAATAATACTATTATAGACCCGAACGACTGTTTTTTGGAAAAGTTTTCAGGAGAAACAAAAATTGCGCGCCAAATAATAAAACCAGATCGGAATTGAAATATTTTTGAGAAGAAAAAACTAGAAAAAATCGCTTGAAATCATATAATCGTGATCTAAAAAGAAAAGCGGTCAAAATGATACGAGATTATTGACCACATCGAGACATCTAAAATTTGAAGTCCGGCTGCTGCAGTTTTACCGAATCTTTAAATTTTATTCTAAACAACCGCGGATAATAAGTAAAAGAGGTTGTTGCTTTTTCGGTTGTTTTTCACGCGAAATGTCGTGGTGGTCGACGACGGCTATTTTTGACCGAAAATTATTTTCGCTTATCGATTATCGTTTCTCGTTATTTCCGATTAATCGGATTGCCCGATGTTTCGACCGGGGGCTGGTTAGCTATAATTTTATCGGTGGTCGACTACATTAGTCCGACGTCTTAATCGCGGGGCTAAACGATTCGAGTGAAATTGTTGTTGCGTGCAACTGAAACAATCGATCAGAATGAATAAACAGAGGTAGCGAATTTCAATTAATTTGCCGAATTAAATTTTATTAATTGGAGCTAGGCGAAAAATTGACCGCCGCGAACACGATTGACGTATCGGAGCGAGTACGGATGGCGCCGATTTTTAACATTTCTTCAACTTGGAGTAATTACGAATTTTTTGAAGGTGTAGTAATATTTGTTTGCGGTGAGAACTTATGATTTTGAGACACGATATATTTTTCCGACGCTTCATCTTGCCCGCTGTGATAGGCTATAGTTTTAAACATTAAAAATTGTCTACACATTTCTTACGTCTTCTTTATCGCGCGATTTTGAATTTATTTCTCTGTTTTTCCAGCGGTTGTGTCGTTTCGTTTCGCTATCTGTTCACCTGACGAGATACCGTTCTCTGTAAAACTACGGCACTTTAACAAATTTTCTTTTGCTCATCGTCTTTCATTCGTTAATGCATTTTTTTTTTTTTTTTTTTTCAATTGCGATACTTTTTGATACTATAGCGAATTTGGAAGCATTCCCTGCCAGTTTACTTCTTCAACATACCTTGTTTCCATTTTTTTTTTTTTTTTTTTTTTTTTTTTATTCTTTCCCGATTAAGTAACCGGAAAAACCAACAAACCGTTTTTTTTTTCTTCAGAAAACGAAAAGAAATAAAAAAAAAACAGGAATAAAACAATAAAACATAAAATCGAAAGCAGAAATTAATTTCAAAATACCGCGCAATCCATAAACCGGAGTATTTCAGTCGGGTCACAGGAAGCTCTTGGTCTTCGTAACGAATATTGTGTATAATGAAATTAAATCTCTGAAATATTTTATTAAATTTCACGATGAAATAACAAATTATCAATGTTCCGTGCTGCGACATATTTGCGGTTTTCTTGTCAGACGACAAGTGAAAGTAACGAATTTAACAAATTTTTAAGCAAATCGCTCAGAAATCTGTGTAGATAGCCCGCGGGCCATGATAAAAAGACATGGTCTTAACGAACTGTATTACGCTCAAATTTTTTCGTTATTTTTTGGGTTTTTATTTTTTTGAGAAAATAAACCAGTAGAAGAAATACAAAAAAGCAATTACGGAGAACGCCTGCAAATCAACGTACTGCATCATTAGCCTCTATTCTACAACGAAATTTCAAATTTGTTCGGTTATTTTATTAAGGCACTTGCATTTCACACGAACAAGCGGATTACTGAGTTTCAAATGTTTGATGCTATCGAAAGTGAAATTCATGTTAACTTTGAAGCTGTATACAGAGCAGTAAAGACGACTTTGCCTCAGGAGGCGGCAGCTTAAACGTCCGTATGTTTGACAATAAAAACTAGTTTAGGACCACCGTCGTTAAAAATCATAACAGAATCGTAATTATTATCCTCCGTTTTTTTGTTTTTTTTTCAGTTTTTTAAATCATGTGTATGTGTCGATGTGAAATTTTTTTTTATTACAATGAAACAGTTTACGGTACTGAACTACTTTATCATGTAATGTAAAAGACAATTTGTTCAATTTGCTCAATTTGCTCAATTTGCTCAATTTTCTCAATTTGCTCAATTTGCTCAATTTTCTCAATTTGCTCAATTTGCTCAATTTGCTCAATTTTCTCAATTTGCTCAATTTGCTCAATTTGCTCAATTTGCCAAAATTTTCCAGTAAAGCCTTCTCGGAAACGAAAAATTTCCCCCCGCTTAATATTCCCACCCGCAAAATGATTATTGAAGTCATCGGAGCAGCGGATTATTAACTTTTTTCTTATTTCATATATAGGTACATCAGATAATCCAGATCAATTCCCTACTATTACACGGCGGCGATTACATAATCTTCCTCAAAGAGGAAATGCACCGTTGCAATTACGGATGATTTTGCAGAGATCCGTTCGTCGGGTTATTACAAAAAGAGAAAAAAAAAGAAAAGACGGAAACTTGCAACCAAAAAAATGGGGAGTAACGGTATTCTCAATCGGTCACTGTAAAGACACCGTGAGAATGCGAGAATTCAGAAATTACGGGAATATTTTTGGACAAGTTGCCCGCGGTTCGATTGTGATGTTGAGAAATTTGGATAATTAACGTGTCGTCCGCTTTCGCTTTTGCATTCGGTCGCAAATGGGGAAACATTAGACGGCCGACGAAGAGAGTCTGTGAATTTCTGATTTCGAACGGCCATTGCGTATGTACTAGTGCGAACTTGGTGTCGATTATTCTCATAAGCGTCGAGGAGCGGTTATTTCAGCGTAATTTGTTGTTTAATTGAAATTGCTGCGCTACATATTGCATAACGTGATACCGACCGAGTTGGAGATGCGCACGTTGCTGAACTACAAATTCCCGTTCGAGCGCATATACATACACATCAAGCCCGGGGGACGGTGGATGGGTGATGGGTGACGGGGGGTACGTGTTAAGTAATAAACTAGTTGAAGGCGACGTTTGAATAGTCGTTTCTGCGTTCTCATTAATTGACCGTGATCCCCGGCCAATTGACCGCACTTTTGGTCGCAGCGCCGTAAACGATGGATGCCCCCATGTTCCTCGATGTCCGCGCAGCCGCTCTGTGCTCGGCAGATTCGAGATTCAAATGAGGCGCGCAATTGCGCGGTCGCTGCGACTATTCCTCGAATTCAAGAATGAAGATGCCAGGGCACAAGCCGACTCCTGTTCGCCTCTGTGGCCGTTTGTCGCGTTGCCTGCTCTTTGTCATCTTGTCATTCGCCCAGATTGTGACGTCACCTGTAACCGCTTTCTTCGAATCCACCGAATCATAGGAATTTGCACGATCCTCAGCCGCTGCGCACACACGCGCACACGTCGTGTTTCGCGTACAGAATTTTCCCGCCATTTTCAACGATGATCGCTGGAACACGGGGAGGTCGTTTTTTCTCTCACTTATTCGCGGACAGGTTCGTCTTCTTACCTGGTGCGCCGAGGTGCGGAGGAGAAAGTGTTTAACCGTTGCTTCTCGCGGCCGCTTGTTTCACAGCATCGTGTCGAACTGCCGTAGCGACGACGGTGTGCCGTTCGTTCGCTTTTTATTATTTCGCGAAATATTTGACGAAATATCGCGTTTTCGGCGATAAAATTTTCTTCCTAGCCTTCTTCCGTATTCGACGGGAGAGTGTGCAAGAGACATTTTTATCGCTTTGCCGAGAACACGCACTTTAAACCCCCGGAACGTGTGTTTTAAGGATAGGCAGCATTCTGAATTCGTAAGAACGGTCTGCGTTTTAATATTCACGTTAGAAAGGAAAAGTGATCGGAAGAAGAAGAAGAAGAAGGAAAACTGCACCGGTCGGTTTTAAAATTTTTTCTTAGTTCTCTCTTCGATGAAAAAATTCGAGTTACAGAGCGAATCATTTCGAAAGAGGTTAAAGTTAGGAATAACGCGATATGATGACCCCCCTAGTGGCGGGAGTAAGACTGTGTCGAGAAAACTGGCGGTTGTCGCAATGATGTGTAACGCTTGTACTACACTTTTAGGAAAAATCAGGAAGTTCCGAAAACCGGCATAGCGGGAGAGGGTCTCGTAGAAGAGAAAAGCATTCACTCGATTTTTATAGAGTAGTGTGTGTGCGTCTGTGTATGCGTCTGTGTCGGTACAAATTTAAACATTTTAATAACCTGTATACATTTTGACATGAATGTGTTTTTTTTTGCTTTTTTGCTTTTTTTTTTTTTTTTTTTTTGTTCGTCTATGTGATGCGGCTATTTCGTAAAAACGTGAACAGTTGAAACAGTACAAAGTAAATGTGTAATATAAACCGAAATAAAACTAATTATTGTAAAATTTCGAGACGGAAATAGAGTTTTAGATTGAGCTTAGCCGTATAAGAGACATGTATCCGCGAACCCGACGCACAAGTGAAATTTTTGATAATGTGTATCAGCGGGAATCGAACTAGGTTCTGATCAAGCGCAATGCCGCTGCCTAGCTGACTATGACATAGCTGGTTGAAGTCTCTCTATAAGCATTAAGCACTGCGGTTGCATGGGGTGACTCTTAAAAATAGCGGGAAATCGAAAATTCTGTTATCACGTGAAATTACGCGGTGTTCCAAACGGAAATATTATTAATAGGCGATAATAATTTATACCCGCGATGTTGTTAATATATATTATCGTCATTTTCACAGTTAGCTGAATATTAAAATTAACACGAACACTGTCTAAAAATGCTGTGTACCTGTAAATTTAATCGTGTTTTCTTCTATTTTAATTGTAACGCTTACTGCAGTTGTACGGCAAAAATGATTAGAATGACTATTATTATCGTAAGAGTCGCAAGAGCGACGCTTATTATAATGTCAGTTAAGAAATCGATACATATGTGCAAGGACTCCGTTCCAAAACATTGGTTGAACAGAAATCGCCGGTTCTTTGCAATGTTATAAAATAGCTATCGCGGTTGAACGGAATCCTTGCGAAACAAATATTTCCGAAAAGAAAAAAAAAAAATAGTAGGAATTCGGGCAAAAATATTTATTATGCGGGTTTATTTTTTATCTCGGCGGGGCCCCTCTCTGCTGTGTAATAGCGGATTATTTATTTAAAAAAAACCTTGGCACAGGAAACACGTATGTATTTATCTTTACAATTCTGTATGTATATTAAAGATAGAGCAATGTGTATGTGAATGATCGGAAGATTGAAATGCGGGACGGTTAATGGAGAATGTGAGGAAGTAAATGAGAGATCGCGGGACACGGAGAATTAAAGAGGGCAGCAAGTGGAAAAGTCGAGAACAAAGTCTGAAAAAGTTGGTATATTAAAAAGTGTACATATGTATTTCTTCGAGCGGACAGCTATCGTCCGAAAACGAATCAGTCAGAAAGGAGCCGTACGCTAGCGAGGGAATCCAGCGCGAGCAGCGGATGCGACACATGACGGTTTTCCTTTCGACAGGCGCAATAGTACGGTAAATGTTTTCGAGATAACGGTGCATTATTCCGCTAACCTTGATTACACGGAGCGTTTGTTGATTGAGTCGGAATTTGCACTGATTAACCGGCCGGCGCACTCTCGCTGCTACGGCTACGCCACTGCATAATCACGACCATTTCCGATTACGTCATCGCTCATTCATCTACCGTTCCTCGTGTTCGCAGCTCTGCGCGATTCTATAATATCTGAAACTGAAACCGATTGGTATCGCGGTCGCGGCTGTCTGTGTCGGCGAGGCTGCAGCAGAAGCGGCGAAAAACATCGCAGAACCTCGTACTATATGCAGAACACAGACTGCTGCCATCTTCTCGGACGGTAACAGTTGAAGTTGGCATTTTTGATTCTGGTTGAACTGGTTTCTTCTTCGGTTATCTTGTTTACGTTGCTTACGTATCGCGGCGGTTCTTCTCCGTCCGATATTAGCATAATATCGTTTTTCACTCTTACCGATCGCAGCGAAATTCCTTCGCACCTTTTAATTTGCACACCTACTCTAGAGGCAGAGGCACGGCGTCGAATTTACGAAAAATAAATCGAAAAAGAGCGGCAACTTTTCAACGGTGCCGCGAAGAAAAGAACAGAATTAATAATAAAATAGCTGGTTAATTTTTTTTTGTTCTCTTCTACTTGTAAATTTAATGAACTCGACATTCCGATATTTCCGATGGTATGAGACATTTCTAGTCGAACGAGCGCCACTTTAGCTAATACGTTATTATTCGATTGATGGTCGCGTCATTTGAATTATTGTATATTTTACTTACATATATACCGTTGGCGATTTTGGTATAATGTAGAAAATTAAAACGGCCTCCCATCGAAGACACTGATTTTTCTTCAGACTGACAACTGTTGTTTCGACTTTAAAATAATGATTCGTTAAAATTTTCCGAGGTTTATCCGTTTATTAATATGAAAATGCAAAAGTGTTCACGATGCTCTAAGCACGAAACGAAATAGACGAGTTTCGAAGTTGGAAAAGATCGTATAAATTAAAATGTAAAAAAAGTTGTAGTAATCGGATTTTTTAATTAGCACTAATCGTTGAAACTGCAATTAAACAAAATCACTAAATATATATACATATATATATGAATTTAACTTCACGATAAATGTGCGGAACTCTCTGTTCATTCCGAATGTAAACCGATTTCGATTTAAAGAATTCGTTAAATTCTTTTACAAATGTTGAATGATCGTTTATAATTTCGTATTACCGCGAAACAAATCAGCTTCGTATTTACAGAATCATTAAGCAAATTTGTATTGTTTCGTTACTTTTGACATAAGTTTAGTAAACAATTTCGATAAAAGAGAAGAAGAAGAAGAAGAACCGGATTGACGAAGAATTTCCATAATGTCTATTTATTATCGACAAAAACCAAAATTTACCAATTAATATAGTGTATAGTGTTTTACACATTAAATTACCGCATCATGGTATATATGTATATATATAATGTTAATTTACAGGATCCGGTTAGTGCATAAAAATGTAATTTATATATTTCACACGACATTAATTGATAATTCACTGAAATCATTTTAATAATTAGTAGAATATAGAAATATCGTAACATTTGTCATATTTTCAGTGAAAATTTTTTCTTTATATCATCCGATATTTAGAGCGAAAGCATTTAGCGCGGTACTTTTTATTTGTTTGGAAATTTAATTGATGCAATAAATTCAGCGTTTTGTTATGTGACGTAAATAAATGTGATGCGATGTTTGAATTTTTAATAAACAATTTTACTGTGCAATTTTTTTCAGCAACCTCTCCGTTGTTGTCATTTCCGTGTTTAAACCTCGAATTGCAATAAGAACTCTAGAACTATCTAGTAATTGTAGTAATTCGGAGCGAAAATAAAATTCGAAATTTAATAAAAGTATATTATAATTCGCGTGCGTACTACTCGGAAATTTTTTAATCAGGCGGAAAATGGAATTTACAACGTAAAACAGCGCAAAATCAAATAAACTTATAAAAATTGACAAAACGCGAACGTGAAATGGAGAACGAGTCGCGAAGGAAACACCGAAGCAGGGGACACTTAAACTTCTAATCACGGTTAAATTACATGTTTTTTCGCGTTAATCCTAAAATGTAACATAAAACGCGGTCAGCGATACAGCTAGTAAGTAAACAATATCGAACAACCTGTTCTAACGGTCGTGTGCGGTGTTACCAATACGGTCTCAAAATCTAAATTATGAGACTATATATTATGGTTTGGAATGTGCGCACTTTGATGCAAAAAATTATGTTCTGAATTGATCGATTATGCGCGCCGGTGGAAGTAAAGCGAGCAAACGGATTAATTAGATTATTCGCCGTATTCGCTTCAAATCAATTTGAATTAAAGGACTGAAAATGAAAAAAAAACAAAAACGAATTGCATAATTAAATGAAGAGGAGATGGAAATATTTAATAATTAAAAAGAAGGGGGTGGGGGCACAAAGTCGTAAGATTCATAAAGATCGAATAGAAAAAGATCCAAAATACTAATCTCCATTAACCGTGCGCGTACATTTTGTGTCCTGAGTTCGTATCCTTGAATGATCTTCCGCGAGAACTGCGCTGGAAGTAGTATATAGGACGGCAGCTTTCGAAAGTGACGGTTAGAGATTGTGCTAAACTTTTCGCAAATTCGAATCAGTATTGACCGGATGTGGATTGGAGCTGTTCCAATTGCAGTGGCTGATGATGAGAATTTTTCCTTCCATCGTGCTGTAATAAAAGGCACTGTGTGAAGTGGTCGCGTTAATAAATAACGTCGCGGCGACTAGAGCTGCATTTGGCCTCTTTTTTTTTTTTTCCCCCCTTTTTTTCCCTCAGAAAACGAAACTGGAAAATGATGTTATACATGCGCTGCGGCTGAATTACTTCGTTGCAGGTGAGATTAGTTCGGAGATCGCGTTCTCTGGCCAAGATTGTACTTGGCCCTTTCCGTTTAAATTTACGCGTGGCTGGGGAATAGGGAAATTGAATTAAAAAATTTCCAGTCAACCGTAAAAACCGGCAAAACGGGGCGGAGCGGGGGGCACGTGATCGACGTGCAATGACGGAAACTAATTGAAATTTCGTTCAGGCCGCGTCGCTAATCCAATCAGAAGTTTAGCGGCGATTTTAAGCGTATTTACATTTTTATTTCTACCGTTGCTCCGATTACTCGCGGCGCAGGCATAATTGGCCGAGAGCGCGAGGCGCGGGAATTTCGGTTAAGAGGATTTGCCACGGTTGAGGCGGCCTTTGCGAGAAATAGTTTTGTTTGAGTTTCGCGAGAAAGCCGAAGCCGGCAGATGGAACGGAATCGGAGGCCGGGAAAAACTCGCAGACTGATTAGCATCTAAACAAAGATTGATTAAGAAGAGTCTTTCTTTGCAACAACAAATGGCCAACTTTTCCAACTTAACTATGCAAATTTAACCGAGCCAGCACGTGCTTTCTGCTCATACGCCTCTCTCGTAACCTACACTAAGACGCCGAACTCACCCCAACTATCTCTTCACTCGGTTCCGATCATGCTTCTATGCACTTCATTCTCGGCTTCCGAACGGCCTACACATCGCACAGATACTACCAGCGGTATGTCTGCACAATTACGATGCTGCGAAAACAAGAAAGCCCCCTCCCTATCTCTCCGATATCGCGAATTGGAAATGTATTTTTTTTTTTTTTTTTTTCGGATCGTGTCTGCACAATTTCCTTAGATTGTTTCGCTAGGGACACGTCATTCAATATTATTGTTCCTTCAAAAAATGTAATTTCAATCAGAAAGAAAATTAGTTAAAATAAAATACATTTTGCGTAACAAACATTTAGAATGGATATAACATTTATCGTCCGCCATTTTTTTTCTTTTTTTTTTGTAGCTATAACAACAAATGATAAACATGCAAAAACGAACAGCGCAGTAATTATAGCAAACGGTACGAATCCAAAACGAGGCCTCAATTCCGGATATTTCCCCGAATGCGTTTCTAGCACCCCCCCCCTCATTATAATGGTCTAATAGTTTATTTGTTACTGGTTTTTCTTTTTGCTTTAGATGACCCCTTCAAGAAGAACAGGGTTCATTAATCGCGAGTAATCTATGCAGAATGATCAATAGTACAAAGAAACAAAAAAAAAAAAACATTTACATTTAACGTTTGTTACCTGTGATTATTGATTATATTTTTATTAATTAAAAATTAATACAAATTGACATTAGCACCCCCCCTTATGCTGTGAATATAAAGAAAAACGTATTATAACGTATTTGGTGACCGAACCTTGCTCGGATTTATTTCGGAATTTGCGAACGAATCAAAGTATACATATATCCGGGAGTTTCACAAACATTTAAAACTGCGTGACGCAGTAACAATACGTAATAATATCACGAAAATTAACAAAATTGTATAGTAATTCCGCTTTTTCAATTTCGAATTTACAGGTAAGATTTAGAGTATCGTGAACAAATTTATTTCATCGCGTATTTGAACGCGCTATTATAAATAAGCGAATTATATTAAACCCGGAATGAAATAATTTTTCGGTTCTGATAGAAATTTCTCCTACATCTTGCGTATGGTAACGCAAAAGCGTAACGGAGTTTTCAAATAACGATGCGAAACGTTACCGATTTTCTTATTATCCCCAGCAGCGTGAGATCGACATAGAGTGTCTCACAAATGTCGATATTAACGATTTATTGTGTTATTTAGGCGGAAAACACCGCCAGATTCTTGGAAAAATAGTTTAGCTTAATAGGGTTGAATAGTTGACGCATGCGCGAAAGCCGAAAATTCGCCGTATTTAAAATTATCATCAGTGCGCGCGCTGGTTAAAAACATCCCGGAGACCATTTTAAATTTCCAGTCTGCGAATTTTGTGGCCACGCGGTAAAGTTGAATATCAGCGGGGGAACATTATCATTTCGAAACGGCGCTAGTCCTGCAAACTCCCCCCGCCCACCGGGGGGGAGGAGTTCAGGTATAAAATGAAAACCGCACACAGTTTTGCGTAGAATTTTCCGGCATCTGTTACGATTGTTCGGACGACGAGGTCAATTTAAAAGCGGCTTACGGTAAACAAGCCGATTTTACACCGTCAGCAATTTGTCGACTTGAGAACGGCCATCAGCAGGCAACTGGTAGGAGTTACGGAATTTCGAAAAGGCGACTCTGCTTCCTAAAGAAGGAAAAAAGTCGCAAGTTTTGAATTGAGGATGAAAAAAGTACGAAAGCTGAATGTGTTTCTTTGACCTCGGCAAATACTCTCTAGAAGCAGAAAAGAAAAGAATGCAAATTTAAAGGGAAAAACTGTTTCACTTCTAAACGATAATTATGATGCTCGTTTAAAAATTTAAAAAAAAAAACTCAAAAAAAAACAACAAAAAGGACATTTTTGTTTTGTTTTTTTTGCCAATTCTTACATTTTTAGGATGCTAGTAGGTTTCAGAAAGCGCACTTCATGTCGGAACAGAAAATTTCTTAGCCTCTCTTTAATTCTTTTTCAACCATCGTTTTGTCTCCATCTTCGCGCGACTGGATAGTACCTGTTTTTCGAACGATTCGAACCTAAACCAAATACCTTGCTCGCGAATTAATCTACAATCGATGTTTCTACCCAAAACAATTCTATAAGCAAATGCATCAAACTTTCGATAAACACAATTTGTTTGTTTTTGTTTTACGTTTTCAATGTTCTCATGCTTAACTGTATTTCGCTAAATTCTTGAAGTTTTGTGAAACTATTTGTACAATATTAATCGTAGCGCAGAAAAATAGGAAAAAAGTAAGCGATGAAATAACGTTCGAATATGTCGATCACGTGTCATGAAGTAAACTTGGCAATTAATTGATTATTGTCGAAATAAAACCGTCACATTTAACACGTAAAACTATATTTCAACCAATTATTATTCGTTACCCCATCCTCTAACCTTCCTACGGCTAGTTGAAATAAGCCTAAAAAGAACACCAGCGGAAGGAAATGTTTTTTATGTTTTTTGGTTGTGATTTTTAATGCGGCTTAATCGCAGGAACAGCGATGTAAACGGTATGTAGACAACGCGACGAGTAATGAACGAGAGCGTAGAAACTGTCGCGAGAATCGATTTCATTAGCCGTTCAGGTTCGAGCGTAGTTCAAGATGACCACTAGCGATTCGGGGCTAAAATTTTAACAGACGACCGTTGTGGAATTCGTTTCCTTGTATTGCGCCGCTAAACCTTAAATTGCCTAGACGGAGGGAAAATTATGACGGGGTCGTGGTTACCGCAGCGCGTCGCAATTACATTCCGGCGACGAGGACGGTAGAAATTTTTTCGGCTTGAAAAGGATGACCGTTGCACGAGGCAAGCGCGACCGACCGGGAAAATTGTTGCGCTCTTTAGGATTAGTTTTTGGGCCGCGCGCGAATATTTCATTGCGCCGGGACTACTTTTCAAATTTGATTTGCCGGCGGCCGAGGTTAACGGCGCGATTAGATGGCGGCGGATGCAGCGGACCTGCCTGCCACCGGTAAGAAGAAATACGGCCAGCCCGAGTTCGGCGTACGCGATCTGATTACGCGGTCCTTCTTTAAAATCGACCTAATAGAATAGAAGCCTGCGCGCAGCTAGCCCGCGCCTTGATCCGTTAATGAGGCCGCGCTCTTTCTGTCCGTCTGCCGTCCTGCCACCCCGCTTAGCCCCCGTGTTGGGCGTCGTCCACTCATGTTCGAATCGGTTTTAATTTTTATTAAAAGAACATTAACGCCGGAAGAAGTCTATTTATTTTGCAGGCCCGTTTTATTGCCGAGCGCACCGCCGCTTGATTTATCGGACACCCTGTCCGGACACCCGTCCCCTTGGGACTAGCCTCTATAGCCCCGCTTTCTGAAAGATTGGGTTTGCTCACCGGCATCCTTTGCTGCTCGCTGTTTCACAGTGCCTGCGTTGAATTCTATACGCGACCCGAAGAACTTTACCGGAAAATCAAAGAAAAATTCCCTTTTCGCGCGCGCCATATGTTTTTTCCGATAAAACCAAGTGGAAACTACGGTCGATGAAATTCAGTCTAATCGCGATTTCGGAATTCAGCTTCTAATATACACATATCTGTATTTAACAAATTTCTTATCATTTCTCGCCGCTGCGTCTGATAAACATGCCGATGTTCAGCTTTTGAGTAATACTGCATTTTTACATCGTCTACATCTGCGTCACACACGGAATGCACCGGCAGCACAAATGAATGTCGCCGCGTCTCTCTCTGTTCGCTTAATTATTCTCCGATAACATTGAATTCGCCTTCAACCGCTATGCCTTCTGTTCGTGTTCCTTCGATTTCGCCGCTATATTTTCTTGCTTACAATCCGGCTTATGCGCTCTCGAAATTGTTCACGCTATCCCATTATTCTTCCGTCGTCGTTGCTCATCACGGTGAATCCCCGAAGAAGGATCACTTTACCAACGTTTTTTGGCTTTTCTTTCGTCTCTTTCTATTGTGAAACAATGAAAGCCATCTTGTAATACAAACTTCTAATTTTACTTCCAACCTATACGCGGTGTAAATGTTATTCTTAAAAAATGTATGTAGTAATTTTTTACAATCTTCTTTCTTGTTTTCCTGTTTTTTCGTTCTTTTTTTTTTTTTTTTGTTTGTCATGTACTGGTCTGGAAACGAAGAAGAAGAAAGAGGAAATTATCGATTACGCAAATAACTGCGTTTTAATGTTCGAATGTTTCCCTCGTTTAGAATGGTCGCGGTGTTTATTGTGTCATGGAGCGGTGACAGCCGTGTACGAGATGGAAGAGGCGAAATTTGTTATTTCAAGAGCCGGACGAGACGAGCGTAAAAATTCCCTTGTATGATGGCGGAAGTGGATGGAAGGGACGATTGTCAGGAAGTGACGGCTGGGATGATAGGTGAAACGCACTTAATCGCATTGCATCGACGCCAAATGAAGCAGAGCTGGTGGCCGCTTTGATGGTTTTTTCGGAAAAGTGTTAGCAGTCGGCCGTTCCGATTCCGTCTAGTCGTTGCCGATAAACATTTACACTTTCTTACAAACGGACCGGCCTTTTGATAGCGCTGCCGCCGTTCAAGTACAAGTACCCGGCGAATAATTCCTGTTTTCGCACGCCTTTCCGACCGAAATACAAGCAGCCCATCAAACGACATATCCTTCTAAATGTTGTGCGCCTTTTTACACTGCGGTTAGCCCGGCACTGCTCACACTTGCTATCTTTTCGATTTTCTGCCTAGATTGCTGCTTCAAATTTATATTCATTTCAAATCAGGCAAACCCCGATTATCAGGACAAATTTTCTGTTTCCGCACATCTCTGTCTTAAATGCACTTGTCGTTCGGAATACAGAACTCTTACAAATGGAAATCGGTCGACAGGCTTTACGCTGGATAGTGTAAAAACCTATTCGGCTTATTATTGCGAATTATTGACGGAATTTTTGCATTTAGTGCCTATGTTACGTTATTCTGTTACCAAAACAACGTAGAGTGCGTTGGAAAAATTGAATGTTGCATATATTTGTTGTGTTCGTATTAATGCCTGTGTCATTTTCATGGCGAATAGGAAAAATCTGGTAACGCTTAATCTGTAATATTTTCTTTTTCCTTTTTTTTCTTTTTCCTTTTTTATCACGCTCTAAGACATTTACTCTATTTTGCAAAAAAATACATGGCCAATTAAAACCGACTGTTCTATAAGAATTGCAGATCATTGCCCGCATGGAAATCTGGGTTAGGTTTTCGACCCTCCGTGCCTTTACCTCACCTGGGGGTACCCCCAGACCCCCAGCTCTATTATCACTTCTGTACTTCGTATAGTGTAAGGAAAATTGACGTCATTTTTGTCTACTGCGTGAGAAAAAAATAAATAAACCTTTATTTAATATCACACTTGAGGGCAAATTTTTGTGACAGAAGAACTACTGGAGGTCGGACTAAGAACGGCGTTGTAGTTTATATATATATATATATATATATATATATATATATGTATATATGTATATATGTATATATGTATATATGTATATATGTATATGTATATATATAAGGCAGCGTGATAATCTAGTGGTTAAAGTGCTTGGTTACCAAATCAGAGGTCACGGGTTCGAGACTTATCTCGCTCCAGAACCAAGTCGCTCCCAAGTTTACCCAGCCTGAAATATTTGAGTACAAGAGAAATCTGGGAAAGTAAAGGCGGCCAGGAGAAGGGAACTGGCTCCCTACTCTCATTAGTGCCGTTGGCTTAGTACATTGTGAACCTTAACTTCACAATCCCGACGATATATGAAATAGTAGGTTTTAATTAACCATGCTATTCTTTACAAAATAATTTTTTCCCCATTGTAATCAAGAAAAAATTCAAAACTAATAAATTTAATTTACCGTTTGTATAGAAATGTCTGTTACTACTTCGATAGCGTAACGTTTTGGGATAAAAAAAGGAAGGAGGTCGGGCTAAGAATGACGTTATTTTTATATATATATATATATGAACTCGATCACTTTGGCTTCGCAAGGAGCTCTGTCTTTTGACTCATTTCCCTTACATTTCTGTCTCTCTCTCTCTTCTGTACTTTGTATAATATGATCAAAATTTACAACGTCCTTCTTACCGGTATGGACACAAAAAAAATAACATAATCACAAAAATCCTCTCCTATCATTTAACTTCCGTTACATAAAATTGGGACATTTTTTCTAATGGGGGCCGGCCTATAAATTACATTATAATTAATATATATGTAATGTGTGAAAATCAGTTGGAACAATTTAGAGAGGCGAATTTGACTGAAATTAGCAGAATCCATAACACCATATGTTGATCTCTCTGAGTTAACATTGGTTATATGAAAATGTAGATAGAAAATTATCGTTTAAAATGACGCGGTGGCATAGCATTTAAGTTCAAAAATTTTCATACATGAATACGAGTATATAGAAAAAATAAAAAAAAATCATCCTTTGAACTATGAAAAAATGAAGTCCATACAAAACGGATCACTCGTATATATTGTCATTCTTCGTTGCGTGTATGATAACATAACATGTTAAATGTTAATCACAAACTGAACAAAATTAATCGTGGTGGCGCAGGTCATTCTAAAAAAAATATAGATGCATAGTGAAAAATGAACAATTAAACACATTTTTTTTAAAAAATTGTAATTTAGGGTTTTACGTAGTAATTCTTTCCTGTTTGTACCAATTTCAAAAAAATGGAAAAAGGAAAAAGGAAATAAAGGAACTTATATTTCCGTGGCGTATGTTTTTTACTTATTGTTACTTTTTTTTTTTTTGCGTTTGTTCTCGCGTAACAATATTCAAAAAGATTTTAATGATGCTCGCCTAACTGGAAAAAGTGCAGTGGGCCACTTATTTTTGGCGTTAATTTTTAGCAGTCGGAATTTCACAATTTTTTAATGGGATTTCACTCGACTTAGTTTGAATAAAATCCGCTATTTCGATTTCAGCACAGACTTGGTTTGGCGCGTGCGCGTATTTTTATTATATTTTTAAAAAATCGATTTTTCCGTTAAACTAAAAAGTTTAGTGTGTTACTTTCTTTTTCAAATTTCTGTCGAATTAGTTCCGATACAGGAAAAGTACACTGAAGTAGACACAGTTCATTGTTAATACGCCATTTCTTTAGAAAACTCGTTAGGGATTTCATTTACAAAACTGCGACACATGGAGTTTTTTTAAGGTAACTTGTTTGTGCTCGATTTTAAAAGCAATTCGTCTTTATTTTAAAAGCAGTTCGTTTTTACTTTAAAAGAAGTTCATTTTTATTTTAGAACAAGTTCGTTTTTATTTATGCGTGAAAAGAAAGGATTGCAGAGAAAACACGCACGTACCGAGCACACAAAAGACAAACTGATAGCTACGGAAGCGTTGAATAAACTGTAGTTTCCAGTGTACGCTTACTCGCATTTTACTGGCCGAAAGAAATCCTATCTACCAGAGCTCTTTCGCGAAACCGTGCTTGCGCCGCCATGGCAGAGTTGAACGATTCTCAGCCTCGGAGAATTAGTTCGTACGTATTACATTGAAAACGGATCTCTAACGAAAACGGCCGCTGTTGCTCTCGTTATGAACGGCGAATGATGAACGCGTTCCGTTTGTTGTGTTATTAGCTTTGTCTGTAATCATTTTAATTACTTCCCTTTTCCGAATCGATATGGAATATGTAGCCAAAATGCTATTATAATTACGCAACTTTTAGCAGTGACGTCAAATTCGTTTTAAAAACGGAGAGTAGTTTGGTGTTAGCAAGCTGTTTGCAAACTGCCAAAGTTACATTCTGTTTATTGCGTCACTGAAGCGTGATGCCGTTCCTTCGCCTCCGTTTCGGCTGCAGTTGCAGACTGTGCAGCGAGGCGAGAGAGATGCGGCTCTTGGCCGTTTGTTGAAATATTTATCAGTTTGAAAAACTTCCTCTAGCAGACGCAAGACCCGTTTCGAGTTTTCAGTTGTAGGCTTACATTGGACGGATACTTTTTCAACTTTTCAAATTCAATAATCCCCGCCCTATTCTATTCCATTCTATCCAGCATTTAAATGCCTTGCAGAGGTACACGCTTGCTCGCCTAAACCGTGTATCGATATGAAAGCGACGTTATTTCGGTTTTATTTTAGCCAGCATTCGTAACTTTGTTCATTCTAAGCACTGCAGAGTCGATACACACCCGCAGCACCGTATATTGTCCGCGACTTTATAGATTTCGTACAGTCAGATAGCGGACTGAAAGATTAGTCTGTAAGTAAACCTCGTTTAGCCGGAAGTGATTAAATGTGTTCCTAACGAAATTACCCATGCCCATATTTCTGCTATCACCCGTTAAAGTTAGTCTGGAAATTTGTCTGTATTGCAATCTCGCTTATTAGTAACGCGAAAAATGGCGTTTTTAACACTCATGCCGGGCAGAATATTGCGCAAGTACGCCCAAGACTAAGCAAGTTTAATCGGTTTCGTGCAAATTACACTGATACCGCGGAAGATTTAACATTTGTTCGACAATTAGGTTGATAAAACATACCGGCGATGTTAATTTTTTCCGCTTTATACTCGTAAACAATCGATATTTTGAAGCGGGTACTAGTTTTCTCGATGTCTTTACATCATTTGTTTTGTTTTTATATAAAAAAGGACGCGATAAATATATGTACATACATACCACATTTTATATATATATATATATATATATATATATATATATATATATATATATATATATATATATTAAAACAAATCGTTGATGTACATTAAATTTCGATGACGTTCCAGTTGTTAATTTTACTTCAGCGGTAACTAACCCTACTCTTCCCTCACTTGAGCATTTTTATTAACAAAAAAAACTTTAATTACTAAGAGGAAAAACTGGGAAAAGTACGTCACTAAAGTGTGGATTGCGGTGTTCCTTGTGAATAGTGTCCACTGAATGTCGCGTTTTAAGGAAATAAAATTAGATTAAATAAAAACATATGCTCTTCTGGTCCGAACCGGTTGAACAGAACGGAGACTAGAAAATTGGAAACTTATGCAGTACGGCAATCAGTAGTATCAAAATTCGGCGACTAATAAATAAAAAAGGGCCAACCAAAATGGAATACTTTTTATATTTGAGAGACGGTGATTTTTCTAATTGGATATGGGCGCACTATCTAAAACCAAAGCCACGTCGAAGACGCAATGCTCGGCTAACTACACACGCTCGCGTGGTATTTAGCTGACATGCTTTAGTACTTGCTGTAACAACTCTGTAGGAACTGAGCAGCTGCCGCACATTCTCACTAAGATCAAGGATGCTCCAGCGAAGCTGAAATCTTATAATGCAGCTCGCTTTAAAAGTAAAGTAAGTCCTATTCCCTTTACGAGGGCGTTGGGGATTGCGCAATTAAGCTTTTCATAATGTACTAAGATGTAAATATTTATATATAAAATATATATATATATATTTAGTTATTTTTAAAAGGGGTAGAATTGAAATGATTTCGGAACTTTAAATTATTCGATAAATATGTTATAACCAGGGGCGTGCCAATAGGAGAAATGTGAAGCTGGTCTCACCGCCAACGACATTTCCAGTCGACAATTTTAAAACATTTTGAAATAAAAATTTTGTTTTCGATCAAAGTTATGGGTCAGTTCGGTTTTCAGTCTTTTCAACTTCCATTATGAGTATAAAATTTTAGTTGTCGCTTCGGCTGAAACATAAAAATAATTGAAATAACACAAGTTATAATTTTAAATTGACACAATTAAAAACGAAGAAAAACAATATTTTTAATCGGTATTCTTGAATTTTTCTCCCCCCTCCCCCCTGTCAAGAAAAAGAAAACAACAAAACATAAATTCCTGAAAAGACTTTTACATGTGATTGAGAAATTTGTTTTTCAATAATAATAAACCAAAATTATTATGTGTTGCTTATTAATTCATTTTGTATGCTTATGCATATATTCGCAAATTTTCGATAAAATCGGTGGAGGTATTGATGTTTTGTAAAAAGTAAAATCATCGTAAATTTTTAGAAATGCGTAATTGTGTGTAATTGTAAAATTTAGAAATTAAATTTCTTTTTTTTTTTTTTTTTTTGTAGAAATCTCAAGTACCTATATTTTGCGGGTATTTATGAAGTAAACCATTAAGGGAAAAATAAATTTATTGGTTCCATTTAACTTTTTTCCTAACGAAAATTCTAAATAAATAGTTATTTTTTAATTAATACGAAAATTAATTCTTTTATTCTGGTGTCCTCCGCAGCTAGTAAACTCACATTAAAATCCTTAGGCATGATCCACAATTCTGCACTTCGATCTATCCTTGCAGTACACCCTTCCCCACTATCTGTGGGTCTGTGTGCGCTGGCATTCCTATTATAGAAATTATTACACCTACTTGTATCTGAGCTATTTACTGAGTTGTAACATTTCACATGCAGTAAGGAATACTTGCCTTATATAATCCTATTTTTCCAATTATCAGACTGTAACATAGATTCTATTCCGAAATCCACTTTGGGTTATACAATGCTAACCCCACCCTGAGAGCTTTTTGATACACATATATATTTCGACTTATCTATCCTTGAGTATAGTAGACATTCACTGCGTGAGAACATGCTGCAAAATCCGTATGAGGGACCATCAAGAATCTTGTACACTATACACATATATATGATACACACTGACCAAGTAAAATCTATCGCAGCTGGCGGCGGAATACCAGCAACTTCTGCTCCTATCAAATCGAGAACTTGATGCGCGCGGTCGGATCAAATGATAGTTGTACATCCCAAGATGTAGAACTATATGAAATCATGTACTGTGTCCAGCGTGTCGAATTACACAGACACCATTACTAGCGAGTACCGCTCATCACAGACTTACTGGCCACTTCGCATCTAATATGCCACCGAGATAGTGAAAGCTCGGTAATTAATCCAGGGTGGTTTATATAAGCTGCATAGGAAAGGATACGAAGCGTGTCTTTCCTTTGGATTCCGAGTCTAAGTACAGCACGCTTTGTTATATGCTCACCAGTGTCAGAGAATGTACCTACATTTACGAGCATGCGCAAACAAAAATGGAGTTCTGATTGAATGGTACAAAAAAGCTTTTTTTAGAAGCATTCAACTAACCACTGACCTCTAGCTGGTTTCATATGTCATAATCAGGGAAAAATGTTTAATACTTAATGGTTTCCGGACGGGACAGTTATCGACAGCTTACAACTAACGAGCCTGTCCCGTATGGGGTAGGCTGTCAAACAAACCAATTGTGGCAATTTTCTCCGACACTCCTGGCGTTGTAGTCAGGAAACCGGATTACATTTGTATATATTGAATTGTCCTCTATGTTCCACAATAACCTGTTAAAGACAGAACGTAGAGGTGTAAACAAATTTAAAAAAAAAAAAAAAAAATTCTCCCTTCCACATTTCTTAAAGAGAAAAATACTTCCGTTTAAAAGTGATTACTCTCAAAATGTTTATCATTACATTTTAAACGGACTAAATAAATGTGTAAGTTACTAGTAGCTTGAAATTATATTAGCCGATACTTTTACCAGCGCAAAGCCTAAAATCAATTTGTTTCCAATCCGTTTATAGTTTAGACGTATTACATCGATCTGTGGTAAATGAAGCTATGAAAGAAAAGGCTGCATGCTAGCTTTCTTTGAATTAGCCGAAAAGCGATTTAAGCATTATCAAGCATTTCTATGAATGCTTAATAAGAATTATTATTTTTTTTTTTTTTTAATTTTACGGGCACGTCAGCACAGGACATTCACTCAACACAAAAATAAAAATTATAATAGCGATGAATTTTTTCCAAATCGAAATAGTTCCCGGTGATCATTACGCGTCTGCTACGTTTATTTGACGGTTGGCTTCGACAAACAATGTTCAAACGGAAATTGCTGTCATCTGATGTACCAGCGTCAAATTGAATATACTGGTAAAGAAAAAATATCGACAAACTTTATATATATATATGTATAGGATCGTAATTGTGTATATAACTTTAGGACAACCGGGGTTGGGCACAAAAGAAGATCTCATAAAAACGTCATGAATATTAATATTAAATTTGAAAGGACCTTAAAAATCACCCTTAAATATTCATAACTCGCTATCAAATAACCGATTAAAATAAAATTCAAAATATGTTATATAGAAAAAAAAGCCGGCAAAACAATTCCGGTTTTTGAGCATCGTTTGCCAACTGGATATAAAGCATTAGACAGCAATCTGCTGAATAGTTCATAACGAATCAAATATAATTGACCAATATTACAAATTATAATTATATTTATACGACGAGCCTCATATTCCTCGATTATTCGAACAAGAATTGCCCAACTCTGATGAGTACCGAAATTGTAAAGAGATTTTATTTTTTCACTTCTAACGGCGCAATTGCGTTTTCAAGAGATTAGTAAGATAACATTCGAATTGACTCGAGAAACGGCCGATATCAAAAGACTAGCAGTTTACATTGGTGAGGGATAGCGCGCGAGTTTTCACATGTTCGAGTTTTCATATGTACGAGTTTTTTTTGGTTTTTCAGCTATCATTTCAAGTGGAAGAGGGCTCATTCTACAAAAGCGTACACGTTGACTCTTTCGAACATACAAAATAACGAAAAAATCGCAATCCGTATCGAGTTTACTCTGGAAAATGTAGTTTTGAAGAAAAAAGCGGAAACCCCCTAGCACGGGGAAAAAAACAAAACAAAAAAACCGCGAGATGGACCTGTCACACGCGCGCGCACACACACACACACACACATGTGTGCTGTTGGCCGAAAGGAAGTTGAACGATTTATCTAGACGAGCGGGCATTTGGAAACGTCGCCGGACGGGCACTTATCTGTTTCGCTTGCGCCGCAAAGGGCGCGTAGAGAGACTTTTGCGGACTGTTGTAGAAGAGGGCGACGGGTACGCAGGGCGAGACATCGGCTGATGGGTAGAGGTGTGGCGATCGGGAAACGGAAATGTGGACGTTGAAAGTGGAAAGCGAAAGTGACGGGTAATAATCGAAGAAAAGGCCAAGCTGCGCCTGGCCAGGATTTGGATAACGAGCATGATTCTGTCAGATAATTCGGATAAATTGTCGGTTAGACCTTTACACGGCTACCCGGAGCGGGCTGACCACGGTAGGTGCGGGTGCAGAGCGGGAAATAGCCGGCCGTACGGCAGGGACGGAAAATTATTTCGCCTATAGTTAATGAAAGTTTCGGCTGCATCTCTTTAAATTGCGCCACCACCGCTGCCACTGCCGCCGCCGCCGCCTCCGTCGCGTAGACAAAGAAATCGCCGAAGTAAATAACGCACCTGAGCCCAATACCCGACTCTCGTCCCCGTCGACGGCCCCGATAATAATTCATCATCCGAATATTCTCCTCAGTCGGCACAGGCGAACAAACTCAAGTGCGTGCGCGTGCGAGCGTGCGCAGTTCCGCTTGCACTCGTCATTGACCCATCAGCGGGCCGCGGACGAGCCGGAACGAACTGTTCTAATGACGCGATTACTTTGTACGGCATTTGCGCGCCTCCGGATGACGCGGAAATGGAACGTCGCGAGCCGCACGCCGCGCTACGGCGAAACGTCGTTAGCCGGGGCCTTCACGGAACTCTGCCGATGTCGGCACAGCACGTTCTGTGGCACGACCTGAGCGCCGGTCCACGTGCGCAACACGCACCTTTGAAACAGCTGCCATTCCCCGTTATCGGCGCTATCTGTCGCCTTTCTCAGAACACGGTCCCGCTTGTCGACGACGGCCTTTTTTCATGCTTCGCGATATTATTGCGTTATTCTTATTATCGCGTTCGCGGTTCCGTTTCGCTGTCACATTCCGGTCCCGCTCCTATCTCTCTATGGTCCGGACGAGAGAAAGCGCCCGCTTTTGTCTCGAGCTCGGTGTGCTTCTTGATAGCGAAGAGAGTCTTCTGCTAGTACGGTCTTCCCGGACGGAACTGTGTGTCAAAGGCTGTGTATGTCGCCGTCGCGTCTTCTTCTTCGCCTCGGCCGAATGATACACGCGTCGTGATGATTTTCCATGACACGCGTGATAAACTTTCCTATCCAAATGCGCGCACATTGTCATTCAAAAGCTCTAGACAGCGTTCGTCCTTTTATTGTTTCGAGCGCGCTGCTTCCGCTGCGCTTTCGACAGCATCAGCCGCCGCGATAACAATAAATAATATCCGTTTTAATCGCCGTTCCACGTTAATTTCCTTACCTTCTCCGCCTGTCATCCCCTGCCGATGTGTTGTGCCAGTCATCTATGCTAGACGATGATATTTCTTCTGCCCGTCGTACTATTGCACGATGGAGTTTTAGAAAGTTTTAAGCGCCGACTGACGTATTATTAATTTCTTTACCTCGCTCCTTTTGACAGAGGGAGGAATTTCTTTCTGTAATTAAAAAATACGCTTCCATTAATTTGCTTTTATGTTTTTGAAAAAGCGGAAGAAAAGCATAAGACTTGCCTGACACAGGACACTAGTAAATAAGCATTCGAATAATGCTTTTGCTGTAGGCGTATGAAACCACGTCCTACATATGTATACAGTTGTTTCTTTATTGACTACTTTCATTTCGTTAATTTCCCTAATATATGTACATAATTGTTACCTCTCATTATTATTCTTCCAATTGCCCGCGGTTCAGCAAAAAGGTCTCTTGCCGGCGAGAAAAAAAGAAAAATTCCGACACGGGAAAACTGAAAAGATCAAATATAATGCAGTTGGCGCCCCCGTATATTTCGAGAGTTCATTAGCCGATGATGGAACACATTTCCGAGAAAGACCATTCCTGCTCCCTGATCTTAGTCCCTTCCGGTTCTGTTGTTTTTTTTCCTTTGAAAAGAATTAGGGGGCAAAAAACAAACAGTTACACTTTCTGTAATTAGCGAATGAACAATTTAACCAAGGACACAAGCTTTTTTTTTTACTTCCGGCTTTTGAGAAAAGTGTACCACCATCGGCCGACGGCTCGCACAACTTTTCCGTAACATTCGTCTAATGTTGAATCCGTGTTATAGTAAACTTCGCGGCGATGCACAATTCTGCCCGGGGTCACGACATTTAAAAACCTAGGCTAGCCGTCCTCATCAAAACCGCATATCTAGGTTAGAGAAGCCGTTGTCGTGATTGATGCTGTTAGCGCTTTCTACGTAGACTAGATTTTTAAAAGTGCTTAGAAAACTGACTAGAAAATAGTATAATGGACTCCGCTGCCGGGAAAAAAGAAAAGAAAAAATGAAACCGGTATATATGGCTTACAGAGAATTGCATTTTGACATGTACACTTGCGGGTCTGTAAAGTGTGATAAATTTACAAAAATATTAAAATTTTAAATTAAATTTCTCGGTAAAACTTAATGACACCATCGCGGTAACACTTTTCGGTTGCGCATGGAACTCATTTTGCACAGTGATTGGCCAGCCATCAGACACACACACACATCTGTTCTTATCGGAGGAAAAAGAAGAAACTTCCTGTCACTCGCTTCTTAAACGGTATCAGCTGCAACGCGACTTTTGGCGATCTCCAATTCGTGTATCAAACGATATTATCGGTATAATCTTTTCGCTTGTAGTTGCCTCGCTTCTTTAAGCCGACCACATATTGATCGCAGCACTCGCAGACTTTATTCGGTAAAACACACGCGAGGTATTGAAATGTACTGCCCACCCCTCGCTGACGCTCACGCGTAGATCACCTGTGCTTAGAATACCCCGTTTAGTCGCCTGGGTTGATTTAAAATTTTTAGTTGTTAAAAATTTTTTTAGTTGTTAAAAATTTCGATTTATTCGCCATGTTTCACATTAGAAAAAAGGCCCTGGCCGTGGGCTGGGTTCAATGTGCGGGGCGGCCTATAGTCGTTAGCGATCCTAGACAAGGGACTCGCGAATTTGCGATTCGAATGAGATCGCCCGTAACGGCCAACTTCCGTCTGTGTTCTTCAACTTTCGCGATCGCGCTCTTCAGCCGGGCGGCGGTTAGGCCGGTGCCGTGGAATTCTCGGCATGCGTATTTTCTTTCAACGCTAGGCGATGCAGCTGATCAGTTAGCAAATAAGAGTCTGATAAGCCGAGCGGTAAATGCCGGCCTCCTCCGGCGTAATCGAATACTACCGCTGACTCGTTCGCTTTGCATTATCTTCAAGAAGCCGCTCAAGTGTTGCTGCATCTATGTGCCGCGCGACACCGTCCTCCACAGCGCCGATAGTATGGCACAAACAGCACTGAGACAAAGTGTTCAACTTCCGCTTTGCCACCCCCGTTCGATAATAAACTCTATATCATCGTTGTCGGTGTACTATGTCAGTCAGCTGCGCGCCACCGTTCTACCTTTTGGCCCATATTGTCGTTGTTGCCCGGCTTTTATATTAAAATACGCACGCTCTCGCTCCGTAATGTTTGCAACATAATCCGCCTGTAATTATGCTATTTCACGCTCCTCTCTCCTTTGCTCTTCGAGCAGCAGCGGGGCTTGTCCCTAAAGAAGCCGGGCCGATTGAAATAGATCCGAAAATTATAGTAAAACCATTGCCGATTATATAATATACACAACGCGCATTTGAAACCCGGAAACTAGAAAAAAGTATACCGTTTCATGACTTACTTAATTTACATTTACATTTAAAAAGCGGATAAGCTTGTAATTTTATAAAAACACCGCTTGCTACGTCGATCGACGCGTAAATTCAGATCGGAATTGTAGTTTTAAGGTCGCTTTATTTCTCTTCCTGGGGCTTTTTGTTTTTCTTAATTAAAACTGGCTGAACTGAAGTTTCCCAAAATGTAACGTCCTGCTCGATTGCGGAGGGAACGCATCGAATTTCACACGGTGAAATTAGAATGCTCTCTATTCACTTCGCGAAGAAACTGACATATCGAAAGCGACACTCTTCTCTATAAGGGTTATACATCTCACGGGTCCCGTTTCATTTTATATTTACTACTTATTAGCACGCCTGCGTAATGTTTTTGTTTTTATTTATTTATTTATTATATTTACAAGTCGCTTTTGGACTACAAGGTCATTAGCGACTACGGTTTTACAGATAATTATAAAATTTTATATTAAATATTTGAAAATGAGCGGAACAAAAAAAAAAAAATCAAAAAATTAGCTGAAGGCTGAGGAAGTTAGATCAGTTGGAATACAGAGATGTCTTTGAGGAAGGCTACGATTTTTTTACACTTCTCGGCGTCCGAAAACATCTCTGGAAGGCCGTTGGTAATACCCGCTTGTTGTCTGGCCTGCTGGTAGTGATTACACTCGATCAAAAGATGCCTCATCGATGATATAGGCACGTTGCAGCGTTGACACAGGTTGGGCGGTTTTTTAGATATGAGGAACGAATGAGTCAAGTGTTTGTGTGTCCAATGCGGATACGAGTTAGGACACACTGCTCGTGTCTACTGAGAGTTGGCATGTTTTCGTAGGTATCTTTTCTAAACTCGTGAAGTTTGCTCGGCGTTTGTTTTGTTTTTCCTATTTAGAAATGGTGTGTAACGCGGTTTTTACGCAAGTACGTCAAGTTGTAATAAAAAGTTCCGCGCAAACTGTGCTCCAATGGTAAATTTGCCGGTTTTAAATTATTTTGTCGATCACTGTGAGCAAGATCACATGAAACCGGCGACTCTTCTATGAGACACTACGGACAGCTCTGGTGCAACGGTCGTCCAAATTATATCGCGGATTTAAAAGTGCCATTTCGGCGTAAAAGTTTTCATTTCAACTTTCGGTCAGGTTACGCACAACGTATTATTTCGAGGCAGCTAATTGACGACTTGTTTAAATGAAACCGCTGTGAACTTAATTTTTTTGACCGGGCCGTGCATCGGCGGTGCTTATAAATTTTCTATAAGAACACCGTAAGAATTAAAATGCTGTTCGTACCTATGAAAATTTATTTATGAAACTCGGTCGATGATTTTACGAATCGATATATCATCAAAAACCGCCCGGCCAATGAAAATTAATCAACGCAGAATAGAGTAAATGCGTTTGATCGAATGAAGTAATTGACGGATGATTTTTGTTAGTAATACGTGTTCCAGTTTTCAAACGATAAACTGGAAAATTTCCATCCGCTGGACCACCGCTCACTGTAACACATAAAAACTACATGCGGTTGACCCGATGGACGGGAATCGAAAAAAATTAATATTATTATTATTAGGGATTAGGGATTAGCAGGAAAAAGAAGCTCGTAATATTTCTCTTCTAGCATTCTGAGATGGGACATTTCAACTTTTAACGTTTAGTGTTCGAATGAGAAAAATAAAATAACGGCCATATGACGAGAGAACAAAAAAGTAGAAGTGGTTTTGAGAAGTAACAATGTTCCGCAGACTGAGGCATCTGTCGACGTTGTTGCACTTTTTTCATTTAAACTTCGCACAATTTATAATATACTTTATCCGTATAATTTTACTTTCGCCACTGCTTACCGCTGGTCGAATATTATACGCTATTTTATCATCAATGAGCCTCGTGAATCCCTCGTATAAGATGTCGTGATTATGATGTACCTATAAGATGTCGCCACTGATTTCTGTTGTGGTCCAGTCGAACACATTCTACCAAACTTTTTCCTACAGCTGTCCGCATCAAGTCTGACCATTAACTGGTTGGAACACGACCGCGTCTTCTTTTTTATAATACTTTTCTTCCCAAAATTCTCGTCTCCAATAATCCGTTTGCTCCTACCACATGACTAAAGAGAGTATTTCAGTATTCTTCTAATTACCTTCCATAACGATTAATCTTCTTTTCGTTACGTCTGATTACAATACCGAGAGCAGTTCGTTTTTTTTCTTCCGTCCACGGTTATTTATAATATACACATTTCTAATGCATCTCTATTTCTCTCATCGATATCGGATTTACGTAGAGTCCATAATTCTACCTTCCGTTCGCCGTAATATTTCGTCTAATTTGCTGCAGCTAATTTTAGGAGTTTTACTTTAATTCTTTTCTACTATCCAGCGTCGTACCAGGACGAATTTGAATTATTACAACCACCACCGCGGCTTTCTGATGCTCATTTGCTCGTCACTCGGGGAGATGTAAAATGTAATTGCCACTTTTACCGTCTGGTCTTTTTTTTTTTGGCCTGAACAAATACCGTTCATTTTTTGCGCTCATAGATATTTTCTCGTCCTATTTTTAGGATTCGCGGGAAATCGTGCACTAGACGATATAGCGGTCAGTTTAGGAGAATATATCGAAACGAATTCTCTTGCCGCGACCGTACTATTCTGTCGTGAAATCGGTTCTGCGTGTCACATCGTTCGCTAGCGGAAGGCGCAAAATTTTAAATCCTTATCGGTCCGTCTCCTAATCAGGTTAAGACCGCCAAGTAGATCACGTCCGGTTACCGAACGATAACTCGGTCGACGGAAATACTTGGTAGATTCTAGTCGTCGAGTTGCTGCTCTTCCTCGCAGAGCGTGTGTGCAAGAGGCATAGGACAAAATCGGGTGGTAGAGTAGGGGCGTCGCTGCTTGTAGCGCGACAAAGGTTTATCTTAGTTTCCGATTAGCATATTCATAAGTCATTATCGTAGCCCGTTTGGTTCGGCTGGAATCTGTTTTTCGTGGCTACGTGCGTTGTTTTGCGCACTTAAATTCCCGCGTAAAACACCGGCGTTCGAGGTGCGGCCAGGCTTTGGCGCGATGTTACGGACATCAAGTCGTCTGTCGGCGATTTCGATTTAAATGAGCGGCCGTTCCTGCTTTTCATCGTTTCGCGAATTCGAGAAAACCGCCGACTCTTTTCTCGACTCGGAATTTTCCAGTCTTTGCCCGGCATATTCGGGGTTTCTCTGTAGACCGGGTGCCACGCACTAGGTTTTGATCGCGTATACCAATAATGGAGTCTCCGGATCGATGCATAAACCGATCCGGTTCTATTTTAGCCTGTCCCGTCGCTCTGCTTTCTGCAAACATCTGTTTTAAAAACCCGCTGCGCGCACTTCTGAGCGTGATTCGCGAAAAAATTCTTCTATTCGCAGTCAGTCGCTTCAATCGCTGTTTCGCGACGCCCACGAATCTGTTCCTCCGGCAACCTTCTTTCGATAGACCGTTTTTTTTCGGAATAATTATCGAGCGCGACCAAAATACCGCATTCCTACTAAATGTGGATATGAAAATGACGAAAAAAAGAAAGCCAGGAAGAAGAGCCTTTTTTTTGGAAATGAGCGTTATATTGTCGTCAACAAACTAAAAGTAGCCACTGGATTCTTTCGATCATTATTCGGTCGTCGAGATTCCTTCCCCGAGTTTTTAACTCTTATCGTTTAATATTTTTGACACACTTTCAAGAATATTAAATAAAGGTAGTTTACCGTCACACAACGTTACTTGCATCGTTTAAACACTATGCAATATCCTCGCTATGTATGCAGACTGACGGTGCCAAATTATTTCTAGTAAGGGGTGTGTGGGTTCTGCGTTTATCATCCCTAATATTTTTACAATTTTAAATGTTCTCCATTTTAATTTATGTTCCGATAGCCTCAACGTCATTCTCTCTGGCTATTAAAGGTTGTCATTTCCAATATAAAAAGCAGCCTTCACTATTTGAAATTACGAACAAATGCTTGAATATCATACAGCTTGCTAGAATTGTCGAGCGTTGCTGGACAAAATTTTAGTCATCGCAGTATTCATCAGAGTTGATGCGGTAGCCAAAGACGCTAGTATATATATCTGGGAATCGGTTCTGTTAATCAACTATTTATTTGAAAAGATTACCGATTGACATTCAAAAAGATATATTACGTGTTTTCGCGAGATGAAGGGGCTATATGTTCTGCAAGCATCGTTGCTTAATTTACACGTTTTCATTCGTGCCTTTGGTTCGGCCCAAAATGATTTTCGTAGATACAGTTTTACTTTGCGCACCGGTCACTCTGTTGCAGCAAGTGTTTTTCGAACCAGAATTGGGACAATCACGCACTAGAGCATCAGTTTTGGACATTAATGTTTTCTTCAATTGTGGCTGGTTCGAGCATAGTTAGACTTTCCCCCTTATTAATAAGAGTTTCATCGAGAGTTTTATATAGCGAGGTTGATACATACAGCAATTCCAGAGGAGGGATATATTTGATTTTTCGAGTGGCTTGGTTTTCAATTTCTTTCCTTTTCTATTTTTTCGAGAGATTTCCTATTTTTCCATCACTTCTTCGATGTTTTTTATCTTTAGTTCATTTAATAAATTTGAACTTCCGTAATTTATGTAGATAGGTTAATTATTTGCCAAACTCTTACACGGAATGCGGTTATTTTTATGCTTATTAACTGATAGCGGCAAAATGGCGTATTGCAAAAAAAAAAAAAAAAAGAGAAAAAGAAAAGAAAAAAAAAACTCTCGTTGACTATTTTTAATTTCGACTTTTGAAAAGGAACGTTCGGTAACGTTTTACGAGCGAATTTCTTAAAAACAGGTATGCGAGTATATTTTCAACCGGTGAAGCCGACTGTGGATTTAATTCAGACGGAAAATATCAGCAACGCGGATGGAGTCTGTACTCAGATTCCGCCGCGACTGTCGTCACAGTGCTCTCCGTGCGTACAGGTGTATATTATATGTGTACATGTTGCATCACACAATTATACTATCTGAATGATGGCGCGTTGTTCAATTTTTCGGTTAAATCGCGGAATTCTTTCACGAATGTTTAAGAAGTAATTTAAGTCAGAAAACTCGCCGTGTCGCCAAAAATAACTTCGTAGGCGGGATTTTTCTGAGGAAGCGGCCGCGACCAACGGAGAAAAAAGCGTCGAGGCAACCTCTCGAACGACACACAAGCATTTGAAAGAATATTTTTGAAACGCCTCTCACGGCACGCTAATTTCAATTCGTCCGACGGAGGAAAACACGCTACTGACTATATTCCGGAACGAGTTAATAATTCAGCGGAGACGTCTCCGCCCGATAAAGTTATTAATTTTTAATCGCGTAGAAAAACTGTAAAATGCGGAGAATTCGAAATGTTTGGTTAATTATAAAATGAGAAAGACTTTTTTAAAGGAAATTCACGAATAATCTAAAACTCCGTTCAACCAACTGACTTTTCAAATACAAAAGAAAACAATCAAACACATGTCTACAAAAGGATACGAAAATAAATCGATTTGTCGTTTTTTTAATTTTTAATTACGTACTAGAGCGTTCCATAAATACGTTTTTGTTTTTTTTTAAATAAAATCGTTCGTAACTGTATTTTAAGTATAAAACCCGAAGCATTTCCCCTATTTTCAACCTGGTTATATGTACATATATAATCTCTGTGAACATTTATTAATTAATAGTTATTATCGACATTAAAAAAAAAGAGCGGATTATGTTCTAGCTTAATGATTTTTTTTTTTTTTTCTCCGATTATTTAGACACTGTAAATCCATTTGGACCTCGGTCAGAGGAAGAATACCAAATATACATCGGTAAGCATCGGTGAACATACTCGAAAGAGCGGAATCGACCCCTTTAAAAAAGTGTTTTTAGTAATATAAGAAACACGACTGATGCTTAAAATATTATGGAACAATTAAAAAGACAAAAAAGCATAATTTTTAACCGGGGGGAAAACTTTAAAATATCGTCGACGTTATTATGTACCTACTACTGATGAAGAAAAACGTTCATAGCTTCACACATCACTAATGGAAATATTACGTGTACTACGTGCAACTTGAGTACTGAGTTACCATAAAATTTTTAAAAAAGTCAAAAATGCGCTTAATTTAATGTAATTAGACAAAAATTAGGCAAACATTTTTTATCAAAATAGACGGAAAATAACCGAAAATTTTGATAATGAACATAGCTTAAAGTTAAATGTAGATCCCGATAAAGATAATGAAACCAGCAGAGTGTAATTTACAAGCTCATCACTGACGGAATTTGAACGCTAATATATATATATATATATTCTCAAAACAATGCACCCGGCTCTTCATACGGTACAGAAGATAATCCTCGTATTTTAAAAATACACAAAAAAAATTGTAAAACAAAATTGAATTGGGTTTTTATTTTTTGGTTTAAAAATTATCGACTTGAAGATTTACTTTTGAAAAATTTAATAAAGAGAACGCACTAAAAAGCAAAGTAATATATTTTACAGTAAAGTATATACCGTAAGGTATTTGTAACTTTACTGGGGGGGGGGGGGGGGGAGTTTCGGTAAACTGCGACAATTAAAAAACCACATTAAATTTCAATGGCTGACTTATAGAAAACACGCTTATACTTATTTAATATGGTTCTCTTTAATTGTTGCAACTTTTACTTGGTAGAAATCGTTAATGTTGCCTATAAAATACGTCACCTTTTATTTAGCGAGTTTTTATTAAATTCTTACAATACTCCTCGAAATCGGTATTTTTTTTTTTTTTTTTGAAAAAAATTATTTATTTTAAACTATTTCGTTAAGAATTTTACATTTATTTGCGTGATTAAGTTTTAAAAAATATCGGGCCCTGTTTATGCCTCGCGTACCAGCAGAGATCCTTGTACTATTATTTAACGTAAAAATATATTTCTATTAAATGGTCGGCCGTTTTTTGTTGTTTTTTTTGTTTTTTTTTCGAATTTTCAACAAGGCGCATAACAGGCATATATATAATATATATCTTTGTATAGAGAAAACGCTAAAAAGTTTGTCGGTGCGTCTGGAGACGAGGGAGTAAAGTGTGGAAAGTGAAATAAGTGCCGAGTTTCGGTGGGGGCTAATTTGAGTTGGGTAATTAAAGCGGTCGGTTAAAGTACAGCAATTTGACGCGATCGTCAAAGTCGACCGGGCGGGGGAAGTTGTATCAACAAGTGCTGCGCTGGGCAAGTTAAACGAATTTAGCAAAGGTGTCGGGCGAGGCGGAAGAGGGGGAAGCTTTTATTTAATTGAAAGAGAAAGGATGTAGAAAATAAGAAAGGATAGCTTCAGCTTGAGCTTGTAATTGCTTGCGGTGGCGACAAAAATTCTCCGACACACAAGCAAGTACGCGCCTATATGTGTGGACGCGTTCGCTCGAATTTCCCTCCGTCTAAGCGGCTTAAGACGGAAATTTGCCTACCGATGAAATTAGGCGCTGTTTTATTTTTCGTTTTACTCTTCGCGAATGTTTTCCGGTAGTTTTCTAAAATTCCGTTTTTCCTTCGATATCGGAAAATATACGCAATCAGCTGGTCCATTTGCGCGCGGAAGTACTACGAATTAAAATGCTCTCTTTAAGAGGACAACTCGGATTATTTGCGGCCAAAAATCGCGCCGAGAAACCTTGAAAATTTTAAATCGCCCTAAAAATAAAATTCCCCTTAAAATTCGAAGTATAATAGAATCAACTCGAAAACACAAAAAGTTAATTTTTTCCGGCAAAACCAAAAAGTTTATTATCGTAATTCGCGGCGAGGGCGCAAAATTTGAAAACCAGAATACTACATCTTAAACGACATAACCGGAATTAATGTAACCCCCTACTATTTAGAGCAAAATTCGAGAAAAAAACACTTTTTTTTCCCGCACTTTAACTTCTTTGCGAGCTTTTTTAAAAAAATGAAAGAGAGCAGTAAAGTCACGGAAAAACTTAAAGCGCTCGTATAAATAAGCTCGCTTATACGGCGGGGAAATGTTACGCGAAAAGTATATGCAATCAGTGTTGATTTTCGGATAGGGGAAATACGTTGGTAAATTACGGTTATCTTTAACACAACGAATTGCCAAACTTACTGAAGGTATTTCTGCACATTTTGCCGTAAGAATACGCGAGAAATTCCATTTATCTGAAAGATTTCCAGCGACGGTCGAGAGAAGCCTTACGAACTTTTAAACAGACCTCGTAATGAACGATGGTTACATTAGCGATTCACGCTGAAATGTGAATCGATTATACACATATATATATATAAATATATAATAATATATAACATACAATATATGATATATATATATATATATGTATTGTTTCATCGAGAGGGATGAATGTGGGATTCGATAAGAATTACGGACAAGCTAGCCTGCAAATGGTCAATGAGGCGGCCCCAAAATAGTTGAACGTGTAATTTAAAATGGAATAGGACTAGATAATGTTAAAAATTTCGACTCGCACATAAACAACGGAAATATAAATATAGCGATTTCCTTTTTTTTTTTGCCGGATAAAATGTCGCTGCTGTACCGTTAAATTAGCTTGATGAAGTAACCAATCGATTAAAATCGATTCTAAAACTGATGATTTTAAACCGACTCAAAAATGTTCTCGAAAAATAATAAATAATTATTCACGCACATCTGTTTCACTTCCGTGATTTTTCATATCACACCGGTGAAAGAAAATCGGATGAATAAAGCTTTTATGGTATCATATTTTTGATCGGAATCTTCGTTAACTTATTCGGAAACAAGTTCGTACGAGCGAATGATGCTAATTCTGTGTTCGATAATTGCGCCGAATATTCGGAATTTAACCTTTCTAGTTTTTGGGCCCGTCATCAACGGGCCTAGAAAACAATTTTTTACAAGCCGCTGAGCATATATATTATTAATTTTTTTTATAAGTGTGTTAAATTAAGGGGTGTTTGCACATGCTGGTTTGTTCGATTAGAGTCAGGAACACTATACGGCGAACCGACTTTCAAATGATTCCTAGAGGTTTTAGTGCATACTAGTAGTCTGCAAGTTTTCGATGTAATTTAGTGCCGACCATCGATAAAATACGGGTTTTATGTAAAACGTTTAGTGCGGCAAATGGCCGCTTAATAATTTTTACTTAAAAAAGCAGCGGGCAGGGACCGACCGTTAAATGAAAAAAACAAAAATAAATGTGAACTTATTTTTGTGTCATTTTTAGATATTTGCGCTCGCTAAAATTGTTTTATTTTTTAAAAAAGATTTCAGCGTGTAGAATCTAATGAAAAGTTGGAAAATAGCTGGAACATTGCTGTCTGATTTTACTGGAATGTTTATTTTATTATATTTTATATTATTTTATTTTATTTTATTTTGTTTTATTTTATTTTATTTTATTTTATTTTATTTTATTTTATTTATTTATTTATTTATTTATTTATTCGCTTCGGCTCGATTTTAATAAACTATACGCAATTATTCGGTAGTAACTTTGCGAACTTTAGGAGGCAATATATCTGTACGTAGTTGGCCAGCCGCTTTGCCCAGTTTGTGTCGCCGTCAACAATGTGCGATGTTGTCGCGGCAACGATCAGCGACTTTAAAAATGTTGTATGACTTTTTCGCTGACGAGGAATTATTGGACGTACGAGGAGAATATAATTGTCGTCGATAAAGTTGCCGGGGTTGTCTTCTTTCATCGGGGGAGACACATTTGCAAATGACACATCGGCGGCAGCGGCTCAGAGCGGGACCACTACGGAGGAAAGTGAAACGATAATAACGATAATAATGCCGATGCTAATGTTAATAGTAACGGCGGCGATGACGATGACAACGACCTATTTCCTCGTGGACTGCCGCGTTGGCGCGAATCGTGCAACGTGGGCCCGTCGTCAGGTGAAGTTTAAGCCGGCAAACCTTCCGGATGGCTTCGGGGGTGACGTTTGTTGTTGTCATTATCCTATTCTTTTTTACGCGCCTACCTTTTAGCAGCGATTCCGCCTCGTTCGAAAATGATCATCTCCAACTTGGGCTTTCGTCGTCCCTCTAGCCAGTTTCACCTGTATCTCTTAATTCATCCGCTCTCTCCTTTGCACCAAATCCGTCCACCTTCTCGATGCCTTTTTTTTTCCTCCGGCTCCGCTCGCTACTTTGCCCCGCTACATTCTCCGCCGCCATTGTTCGCTTCATCCGCGCTCGTTTATCGTTTTCCATTCGTCTCTTCGCGCCTTCTTATTCGCCGTTGAATATTATTAATTGAATTATAATAGTACCGGTCCGTTCCGGCATCGCAGTCGACGATTCCGCCACCGTTTAAACCCTCTCGACGTTGCCGAGCCCATAACGTGGCCGTCGTTTCAACTACCCGTGTAACCTGTCACTCCGTCTGTCACATACAACTTTTCTCATCATCTCCGTTCCAAATTTGTTTCGTGTTTCCCATACGCTCGGTGCACGTCGCGAACGTGTTTATTTCGCAAACGTCATTTTTCTCTCCCGGTCGCCGTGATGCGTTCTTGCATTTTGAGCCCGGTACACGGCCGCCAACATGTCTATGCAGATTTACTTGTAGTAACAGCGACGTCGATCTGTAATTTACGCACTAATGGAGATCCATCGGTTTTTAACGGTTTCGCTTAATTGCGCAGTTGCTGGAAACGTGCGACGGAAACGGAAAAAAACGAAAACGAAAACGAAAACAAAAACGAAAACCTCACTGATCCGGAAGCTGGCCTAGTGAACACGGGTTAGTCTAGTAGCGAAACGGAAACGCCTACAAGTAGGTCAAGGATCAGGTACGGACAAATTAGCTGGAATAGCACTGCACAATCGAATGATTTCGTAACGATGTAGCTGTTGCCGGAAAGCTTCAATGCGGCTGACTGTCGAAGAGTCATTAGCGTGCACTGGTTTGCCGGTGGAATTACATAAAACAGGAGCGTAGATCGGCGAAACGGTTCGTGCGTGAAAGAGTGTGTTCTGTGTGCCGAAAAAGCGAAAAAGAAGTTCGCTCGACCGGCTCGAAGATTTGCTTTGGTGCACTGTGCGTGTAAATTAAACGTACGCTAGTCGTTCGCATTTGGGCTCGCTCGTCGTGGAAATTTTCACGAGACGGAAAATGAAAACGGCCCAGGTCGAATTTCGCGAGTGTACAACAAGATCGCGTACAGGTATCGTCAGAGCGGAGAATAGTTCAAACGATTCGGAACAAGTTTATCCAGATGGCAATCAACGTCGCTTGGTTGCAGCGCGACGTTTCTACACGCAAGTTTACAAACTAACTGGGTCGAAGAAGTAATACAATAGCTTGTCGACAAAGACTCAGCGAACATTCGGAAGCCCTGTAACTTTTGCCTACAAACGAAGACTTAAGAAGACTTAGGCGGCTAAAACTTGATCACTTGGTCATTTATTATACGCGATATATTATATATAATTAGTAGAGCGCATAGCTGTCTTGTACACGCGTTTATTTTTTGAGATTGTTTATATTTAAGAAAATTAGGAAGATTTTAGAAAAATATATTATATATACATAATTTTCCTAATGCCGGTGTATTGATTTTACGCTAATTTTTTGCATCAGTTGTAGATTTTTAAAATTCCATACGGAGTGGAATATGCGTTCTCATTCGCATAGCCCGGTTTTTGTTTTGAAATGTCTACTTCCTAAAAAGAGTACTATCAACACCGTTCAATAAATTTTTTATTTTCCTTCATATTTTCATATTGACAAGCGCGTACAGAGGATATAGACGAAGAGAACGAAGAAAGTGTCGTTTTCGATATTTAAAAAGGCGAAATTTTTTTAACAGAACAGCTCTAAAGGGTGAACAAGATTTTTCTTTATAACTAAAAAGGCTGGGCTTTCCATTCCGGTATTAAAACCTCTTTTTTTTTTTTTTTTTTATTTTTTTTTTTTTTTGACATTAATGCAAAGGTTATTTCCGTAAAACTACCGGAAACGTTGTGGAAAGTTATTCGCAGGCCTACCGCGATTTATCGTAAATGTCGAATGGGAATATTTTTCAGATTCAGACGATAATTCTTTAATGGCGGCCCGCTTATAAAAAGCACGACAAATAATGCCTAAACCGTCCTATAAACGTTCCGTTTTTTTTGTTTTTCCCGATTTTTGACGTTATTACCGTGTTGCGGTCTTTGTGATCGGTCTCTAATCACAAAAGTGCACGATAGCATGTCATATTATGTAATGTGTACACACTTTGTTGAGAACATTCATTTCCGGTTCAACAATAATCGTCGCACAGGAGGGCAATTTTATTGTCTGCATTGAGAATTGAGATAACTTTTCTCAACATTCGCTGGTGCTTCCGGCTAAGTATTTTTCGACTGTCTCTCTTTAAAATGTAAGCCGTAAGTGCACACTTTTAACGAAAAATATATGAGTTAAAAGCTGAAACGTAATTTATTATTATTGTTACTGTTCTTCTCCTTTTCATCATTATTATCGCTATTATTATTATTAATTATTATTATTATTATCATTATTGTGATGGGTCAATTTTTGCAACTTCTTTTATTAGTGAGGGAGGTTGTTGGGCTATTTCAAATCTTTACATATAATATGATCTTTGAAAAATTACAAATTACACTCCTTTCCTCTTTTTTGACTGTTTATTACTGTTATTATTATTATTATTATTATTATTATTATTATTATTATCATTATCATTATTATTATTACTATTTGTCAAATTAAATTCTTCACAAATTGACACATTAGTAGACAATAGACTTGTTAATTTTATTTGTAGAAAACGGACTCCGCTGAAGTTGTTTTTTTTTTTTTTTTTTTTTTTCTCCTGAAGTTGTTAGTGTAAATGGAGAACGAAGTTTAGCTTAACGTCTATTACACGGTGGACATTCGGAAAATTATTATTTGTTTTCTTGTCGTAATACCGCTGTTAGTCGATTTTTATCTTACTTCTTTGGCTTGCTTTTGTTCTCGGTTAGAAATTTATTCGATTATGCCGTTAAGCTACGTTTAATGAATTAGTTTTGCCATTTCAAAAGGAGATTGTAAGCTTTTACACTTTTCAGCAGTCTGAACATATTCTATCCAAGAAGATGCAAAATATCCTCAAAATATCTGAAAAGCTGTATCGCATAACCTGGCTCACCCTTGAGCGCTACAATATCATTGTAATATGAATTTTTTATTTTTGCTTTATCAATGATTTTTCTTTTGATTGCATTGAGAAATGAAATGCTTTCTCTCGTTTCTTTTTCCGCCTGTATTTAATCATCTTTTATAATTATTGAGTAGAGTAGGATTCGGTGTTTTTTTCGTTTATTTCCAGCAGTAATAAACAGTCATTACTGGAGAAGGTGTTTATCGTTCATTCGAAAACTTTCAATCTTTCTGATAATTTACGCAGACTGGATTTTTTTTCTTTTTTTTTTTTTTCGGTGGATAGTTGCCATTAGCGCAGTGAAATCTTTAAAGATTTCAATGTACTCTAGAAAGATTAAAAATCAGGTCGAACGAAACATATCTCTAGTCAACTAGCTACTTGGAAAATTTATTTTCTTCAATTCGGTTGTTGCTGGCTCTATGAAAATGATGTTTTTCTTCAAAAAAAAAAAAAACTTACGGAACAAAAGAATCCAAATATTTGTTAGCGCGGACCAGTGCCAAAACATTAGTAAGATTCTAGAATAGTTATTTAAAAAAAAAAAAAGTAGTTTGTATGCTTTTTTATTAGATTCCCATCTGGCTCGGGGTGCACCAAATCGATAAAACCTTCTAATAAACATCGGCTTAGTTTTTGCGTTAAAAAGATAATTCTGTCGTATGCGCTTTCGACGTGTTATATTTTGCATGTGTAGGATAAATACGGACTAAAATGAAATTATGAATAAAAAAGAAAACGGTAAACGGTCTGAAGGAGAAAATTTTGCGCGTATGGGATCCTGTTGTCGGTCGAAGATGGGTGTTTAATCATTTTACGGATGGACATCGAGAAAAATGTGCACTGTCCTTTTGCCGATGTGACACGAGGAAAAAGGCAATCGAAGAAAGGACAGCCGAAAATTTTTTTGATCGACAGATCGGTCAGAGTTTTTTTTTCGGATCACGGCTCAGTTGTGTTTAGTTCCTGTCGTGATTTGTTCCCGATCTACCGCAGAAGTTATCGATTGAAAAAGAAAAAAATAAGGGTCATTTTAATTGTTCGGAATTTTAAATTACATTAATTGTTCCGGGAGACACGATAAATGCCAACATTCATTATAATTTACTTACCTCGCCATTCGGAGTTACCGAAGCCCAACTATTTGCAGACCGATAGCGGAGCTGTCAGAGAAACGACACAACACTGTGTGATACGTACAATACAGCATTTAATCGAATATTTTCAGTGGTCGGCCATCGCGAAAAAATCGCTATAAGGTAATAAAAAAATGTACCGAGAATTTAATTATACAATTGAAAATAACAATAATAACAATAAATAAATAAATGCACGATATAATGGAAAGATATCGTGGTTGGCATAAAAACTAAACACGTGAACGTTTGAAAGTAATAAAATGACGAAGAATTGTGCAATTATTACTTGACTGCGGCGCGGTGGGCTATGGAGAAGAAAATTTGACGTATTTTCATATTACGTATTATAAAAAAAAGAGTAACCGGAAAACGGATATTTTTCGGGATTTTTCGGTGGCCGGAGCGAAAAATTCGGTCGACGAAAATACCATTAAAAAGGGAAATAAATTAAAGAATAACAATGTTGCGAGAATACGTATTTATGCGTGTTTACAGAGCCTTGAAGTGGCGGACCTGCTCATTAGAATGTCATTTTGTTTATCTTTCCATCGATAATTGTCTTACCTGAACATTTTCCCATACAACTTTTGACCAACAATTGTTTCGCCTTGCCAGAAAACAATTTCTGTTTATTTACCTTACGCGCTCGTTCTCCTTTCATCATAAATCTTCCTTCTATTGTTATCGAAATTAAAAACAAAAAAAAAAAAACTTGAAAATTCCGGCCAGCCATAAATAAAGCAGACATCTTCTTCCAAACTGAGACATGTGTTGTCTGCCGGAAGATGCCTTCCTAACGAGCCCCTTTCACGAACTGACGGTTCGCTCGATCGAAAACATTGAAGAAAATATTCGGGAATTAAAGAATTTGCCGGCTACTCATTCCTTCCTACCTGTTCTTCGAAAAATGTATTTTTCTAAAATTTACGCGCCCTAACCACGAAGTTTGAAAAAAAGTGGCTCGAATAACGCGATAATTAAAATAACTCGTATTTCGCCGATCGTGATAAACTTACATTAAAGCGTTATGTAATAACAAAATCTACGCAAATAGTCCTGACTTGTTAATCAGAATGTGTACACTTATATATTGTGCGTCGGACAATCAGTGTGCCCCACGGATGACTCTGAAGACGAGTAGCTTTAGCATTCCAAGATGATAGGTCGCGATGGTGGTGAAGGTTTTGTCAGCTTAGTTGCGGTGGAATTTCATGATGACACGACATTTCACGCAACAACACGTTCCCGCACGTGAAACATAAATGCCGTTCCTTTCTTCGAGTATAGGTGAGAAATCGTCCAACAGAGACGGTCGCAAGATCTTTGACAATTCGCTATCATGAAGAGAGATTCAACGAGCGACTGCCGCCAAGTTATATGTTGTAACTTTGGCGACAGTGTGTTGGCGACGATAAGCATTTCTCCGCTGTTGCATGTCACCTGTACCGCGCGTGTTTATTTAAGCGATAACGTTTTTTTTTTTTTTTTTTTTTATATCCGAAATTATTTTGCTTAACGATCTATACCTACCGAAAACAGCAGGAACAGGTTTAGTTGGAACACCCTCAATTACGATACTTTTTAATTAAAATTCCAATATACATTCTTATAAGTCCGTGTTCTACAAAAATCGCATAGGGGGGGGGGGGGGTATTTTCGTATTTTAGGTCTGACCTATGAAAAAAAAAATTACTCGGCTAATCACATAACAATCAGCAAAATCGAGCCGCTAGCTGACCACGCACCCCGTTTCCGCACTCTGAGTCTTGTTATAATTCTATTTCCAGCTTTGTACTTTTTTACGATACGTAATAGTGTAAATACATTAAATCGTACCGGACTGCCGAAGCGATAACCGGAAAATTAAATCAACTTTTTTCCCCCCGTATCGTTACTGTTATTATTATGATTTTTCTAATAACGAGGGCCGCGAAGCGTACAACAGTTAGGAAATGCAATAAGAAGTAAACTAAGTTTTAACAAATGTAAACGAAGAGCGTCGTTATTCGACGGAATGCACTTTGCATTCGAAAAAAGACGTTAACACGGGGAAGATGATAGTGAAATGAAGATGAGACAAGAGTGTGGCGATACTTGACGAATTAGAATAGGTGTTGAATGAAATGATGAGAAAGAGCGATTATCAAGTGTAAATATGCAACGGGAAATCCAGAGTGAAGGAAGACCAGAGACTTTGGATCAGCAGCCATTTGAGGGCCATTTCGATACCGTAGAAGGAAAGCAGATGGACGGCGTGGCTGAAAGATGATCGAGAGGTCCTATTCGAAACAGAAGATGACGTTGACTTCATGTAATCTGGTTTTTTATTGTTTTTCGTTTTTTCCCTTTTCTCGGTCAAAAAAATCGAATCTAGAGAGTTACCCGTTTCCTGGCTAGTCTCGCAACTCCGAAACTATTTATGCTCCCGTCGGCGAAATTATCTTACCCTGAAAATTTACCTTACTTTTGGTACGCAGCTGGTTCTAGGCGCGGCATCGTAAGCCATGGTTTGTCCGTTCGGTGTGCGCACGGCGAACACAGTATGAAAGTTTCGCCCCCAAGACGCTTAATCTTTTCATAGCCTCTGGCGTATTCATGGTCGGTGGCTTCTTATCGAGTATCGGTCGACCGAGGATTATGCGCACCCCATTGACTCGCGGCAGTAAAAGCTTTTCAGGCCACCGTCCGTTGTCGGCACTGACTGTCTCGGTCTGGATACACGCTACCGCTGCCGCAGCACCGCAGTACTGCCCTTCGTCAATGCCACCGAAGCTCCGCAACGATTGCAACACAGTGTGTGATCACTTACAAAAGAAAGTTAGACCTAGCGGCTATCACCTGTGCCACATGCGGCGAGTGATGTCCACGCGACGACGAGATACTAACGACGCAGACCCGGTACGCTCGGACTTTGTTAGTGTCCAACTTGGCCAGTTGACACGCTAAGCATAACGACACCCCGTACCGCGTAGCGACTGCTAAAAACTTTAACCCTTCGTCAAGTTTTATTTAGAAACCAGTTTCAGGCGGGTTACTTTACGAATGTGTTAAACTGTTGTCGCATTCTGAGGACAAAACCGGGTAATTTTACCTTGTGCCCGGACTCTGGAGGGTTTTAAGCGACCTTAAAACAAGAAAAGTAGTATTTTCGTTTTGTTTTTTAACTAAACTACATCAGAGAAACGAATCAAAACGGAAAATAGAGTAGAACGATAGAGCGACGATGAAAATATATAAATCGCTGTGAAATTTCCTAATCTTTTAACGTACTAGAAAAAAAAACTCGTTCGAAAGATTGGCACGAGGCTTGTTGTACTCGCTGACAATAACGGTTGTTATTTCGATGGCGCTTGTGTGTCGAAAAGAGCTGAATTAGTTACGACAAATAAATGCTACCTCGTTAATATATGCAATTAGTTTTTCGACTTACGGAGTACCTATTTTTAATCAAGTGAACTCACGATTTCGGTACGAATTATTGTCGATTTGATAACGGAAAAGATTGTGAACATTGACCTTTTTTTCCCGTTTAGCTAGACTCTAGCCCCTCGGTGCGATAAGGAACGTATTTCAGTTGTCTGAATTGTTTTTGAGTTTCTGTGATTCCTGCTTTTCTATGCGAAAAAGAAATTAGACACGAAAGCTTACCGAAAAAAAAAAAAAAAAAGGATCAGGAAGTAATAACTTTTTGAAAGCAAATAACGAGTCTTCACTGCAGTGCGGTAATCTGGTAAAATTTTTCTAAATAATAATTTTGTTGCATGCAATGGAGAAAAAACAGATAAATTGTTGACAGCTACACAATTGCTCGCAAAAATGAAATATAATACGGGCGGAAAAGACGATTTAGACTGCATACAACGAAAGGAGTTTCCGTGATACGGTTTTTTTGGGGAACTCGTAGTGAAATTCTGCCGTCGAGGACTTCTTTTCCGTGTGAAAAGTACAAGTCCCACAAGGCAAAACTTCTCTGGGTCACGTTCTTATTATCGTCTTATGAAAAATACTTTTGTGCGTGTTTTTCGTATCTCTTGTGTAACTCTGGTTTATTATCGTTAATAGCTTAAAGGATTTCAATGGAATTCACATATTTGGAATTTTTCGAGGTTTAGATAAATCGATTAGGTGTGTTATCTTTGAGAAACTTCTAATGTTCGTATTATATTTGTGGGGTTTAACCTATAAACATATATGTATATATAAGTATATAATATATGTGTGGTATGTATAATATGTATAACAGTAAATAACAAAACAGGAAATCATATTAAAAGAAATAAATTTTGTGCGCTTATTATGATGTAGTAGTAAAGGGGTTGTGTGAGAAACACTTTGTATATAAGCAACGCTACATATCTCCGACATAGTTTCTTTTTTTTTCAACTACAAAGCATTTTGCTAAAAAAAAAAAAAAAAATAAATAAAAATATGTTTCTATAAAAAACGTAATAGTACAAAATTTTAGTCGGCCACGATTCTCGGTTATATTAAAAAAAAAATGTTTACAAGTACCCCTAACAATGGAGTTGGTAATAGAACAGATATTTCCGTTATATGAGAATACTCTCCAAGTTCATCACCGTGTATTTTTCTTCGCCGGTGTTGAAAATGTATCGCCGGTACACACTCTAATGAGGAGTTCGCGACGGAAGGAAATTTCAGGCAAACATTAAAAGTTAATTATTTTTAGGAACTGAAGTCATGTTAAAAATTATACTTTAATAATAGGTATTCAACGGAAAGAAAATAAGACTGAGATGAAAATTTGTAATACGCCTCGAAATAATTTTCAAATATTAAATTTTCGAACTTTCTAAAATGAACTTTAAAAAGTTTCTCTGGTGTTTTAATTGCTGCTGCGATGAAATCGAAATTTTCAGAGTGAGTTGAATTGCTAAGAGATGTAAATTACAATACACTTTATATATTACTTATTTAATTTGGGTTTTCTATATTTCCAGACCAGACGCTTCTCGGAAACGAAATAAAACATTAAGAACGGTACTGGACTTTTTTCTGAACAGGGGAGGGTACTTTTTTTTTTAGCTTCAACATTTTTTTGACCAGCACAGTCGATTTGTGATTTTTCAAATTCTTCTTCGAGTATTGAGTGAGGACGCTTTATTTTAGCACACCGACTTTGTTTACTCATTTGCATATTTATTAATTAACGAGAACCCAGTTTCGTATAGGTAAATTTTCAACTTACAACTAGAATGCGCCGGCAATGAAAGTAAAGGGCTAAAAACTTTTCCGTAGACAAGTTCCTTTCTGCAAAAACTAAAACTCTTTAAGATGCTCGATTAACGAACTTTTTGCATGAGCTTCGCCGATCACTACGAACAAAGTGGTCGAGGAGCCGTCTTGTTTATTTTTCGTGTTATTGCGACTCGGTCAAACCACGATTGGCTAAATGATCAACGATCGACTGAGGCAGCCGTTGATAGCGATTGCCTTGCGTGCGGAGAAAGATTATCCGAGTATTTTCCCATGCATTTACCCCCGGGGGGTCTACAGAAATAACGGAGCATCAAAGGATGCTGGAAAATTTATGAGAGAAAAAAGTCTGCGAGACTTTGGCATATCCATTTTCCATGTCTTTTCCGTTTCTTACTCTCTCCCCTCTACTCCTAAAGTCAGTACTTTTCTTTTCCCTTACACTCTTTCATTTCCGTCGTTTTTATTTCCTTCGTAATTATTGTCAAATGTAATATTTCGTGAAGCCTAATTATTATCCGCAAGTTCCTTCAAAAGAGATTAAAAAAAAAAAAAAAAAAAAAAAAAAAGGGGGGAAAAATATCAATTTGAAGGTCGGAATAACAGAAGCAGAATGAAAGAATTTAAGAAGCGTTTTATAAGAAGTGCGAATATTAGGGTCTCAAAGTAGGAATGGTAGTGACCGGTGGTAGGATAAAAAAAAGGGGTGGAAAAATGTAGCGATGAAAACAGAAGGGGGTGCGGGGAACAAAAAAAAAAAAAACAAAGTCGAAAGTGATGCAGGAAGAAGACTGGGCAAATAACTGCTCTTTTAAAGAAGGAATTTTAATATTTCCGCGCGTCTCTTTTACGCGTTATAAAAAGGTTCAATAATATCTAATTTTATTTCAGTAATTTTCTTTTTAATGAATGAACCCGGAGCTCTCTGATTGGGTATAAAAACCGACAAAGAGGTTAAAGCGAGAATACGAGAAAATTGTTTTTCTTTTAATTTGACGGATTTATAACACACACACACACACACAGACAATATATCACAACATAGAGAAAGAGAGAAAGAAGATTCGGGATATCATTTTTCGTGTTAATAATTCGGAAAATTGGGCTGATAATTTCGAAGAAGGCGCCTCTTTAAGAAGTCTCCCCCGAAATTGTTTGGACGGTGCCATGAAAATAATTATGCGTCGTCGCAGGAGCTAACGAAAGGAGCATTGTTGACTTTTCGAAAATCCGACAGGAAGCCGCATACTTTTGGATAATTCGACCTTTCGGAGTAACTCGGCCGAGGGGGGGGGGCATTCGGGTAATAATTCTGCGGTCGGCCAGAACGGTCAACGACCTGAAGAATTCGTAAAAGGTCGCGGCAAAACGACGACGGACACATAGAGCGGCTGGTCCTCTGAATTTAGAAGGAAGTTATTTTTCCGAGTTTCCGTCCGAATGTAGTAGCGAACTTTATACGGTCACACATTAAGGGAAAAGCGAGACCATCTTCGGGTTTTTTTCTCGAGAGATCGATTTTAACGAAAGAAGTGTGGGGGGGGGAATCATTAATTAATTGTAACGATAAAAATGCTCTTTATATAATGGTAACGATGAGGATGATAATGGTGTGGCCAGTAATAACGGTATGATGGTAATGGCAAAGCGTTGGTGCCGAATTTGAAGTTAATAAATTAGGCTAATTTCGGAGAGGCATCGAAAGTTGCGAGCCGCTCGGTGTGGTAGTGTGTGTGCACGGTTCACATACGGGACCGGCAGAGAGAAGAAGGTTTGCGTTTGTGTACAAATTCGGTAATTGCGTTTAGCGTGCTTGTTATAAATATTCATAAGAAGAAAGAGAACTAAAGGGAAACGAAGGGAAGCGAAAGGGAATAGAGGGAACTGGGTCTCTACCGTTCGAAATTCGCCGAAGGGCTTGCCACGAATGCTGGTAATTTTTGACCGGGCCGTGCTACCGTCTTCTTCTAATGAATATCTCGCCGCTACGTGTATACATTTTAATGGACACGGACTACTTGTCAAAACTAAACATTTATCCTGTCTGCCCATACGCGAACCGATATATGTGCCGGCTCCCCTAAACGCGCAGCCCTGTCGATCCGTCTAGCAAATTTCCGAAACACTTTGCATTTTTGCTTATTTTCATAATTCGACGCGTTCTTTTTCAATCTGGCCTTTTCACCAGCCGGATGCGGCAGCGGCGCGATGTGACTGGAAAAGTTACTGCGGGGTTTGAAGAATTTTTCAGTCGTCGAAGGAGCCGAGTGCCAGTATCGTTTGAAGTGGGCCCTATCTTCGGTCTGCTTTCTGAAATTTATGTTAATCGTCGTTTTTACAGCTGCTTGCTGGAACGAGAAAAACTGTTTGCTCGTCGCTTTGCAATTTATTCAAATTACGTTACATTTACTAAATGATTTCCAGAAGTGATAATTTATATCATCGTGTAACGCGCTTTAATATCACCCGCTCGGGCCGATCTGCTAACGCCGCCGCCGCCGCCGCAGACACCTTATATATTTCTAGAAATTTCGGCCCCTCTTTCCAAGCTCTGCCCCCATTAAAAACACAGTCGTAATGGAATTATTATTATTGCTTTCATTATTATTATCATTTATCATTTATCATTATCATTATCATTATTATCATTATTATTATTATTATTTATTATTACTATTATCGTTATTATTATTATTATTTTATTGTAATTTGAATGAACAACGAGAATGCTATTATTATGCATTTTCAGTGTATTTGAATAATGTAGAGGCCCTGGCCATATTATGTCACACTGTACGTATTATATTATGAATATCTTCTTCTTAATTTACTTTCTTCGCTGAGATCCTCTTCACGGCGTTCCGCATTGGCAGTTACCAACTGAGTCATCTCTCGGTCGTCGCTGCGCAACCTCCGTCTCTATCCGTGTCCTTGATAAATTTTTCGCAGTGCACGCGGCCTCCTATTGCTATTAATTCTTTTTTCGTTTTTTCCCTCTGAAACAGAGTTTTACAGGCTTGAAATATTTTAAAATGTGAAAAAAAAATATCTTAAAGCCATATAAGACGAGTCTCTAATTTGTATACCTCGACGCGAAAGTCTCTGATAAATAAATATTAAAAGGCGGCGTTTGATAGTGCTTACAAGGTAAAAAAATGTACTATATATCGGGGCTTTCCGTGTGACGGAAGTATAAACACACAACATTAGCGGAAATGAAATATATGTAAAATAAATCAAGAATATATATAATACACAATTGCCGTGCTGATAGTTTCAATTCTTTAAAACTTTTCACCTATTAGTAATTCGATTTATTGTCATTATTTAATTACGACACCTATAAAAATTTTAGCATTAAAAAGCACCGAAATAAGTTTTAATTAGAGTTATAAAACGACTACTTATATAAATGTAGAATTTAAAAAATGCCTCAATAGTAACAAACTAGCAGTTACAAAGGAAAAATTATCTAGAATTTATATTTATTTAGTGTTTCTCCGTTGATAGGGAAACACATTTTTCAGTGCAAATCTCCTCTTACCCTCGAATAATTAACGATTTTTATTGGACAATCACCTTTAATGATTTTTTTAATTTCATTAATAATATAGTTACCATGGAAAGTGCACGAGAAATATCTATGCAAAATGGCATCCCGTAAATTTTTCCCGAATTAAAAGTGTCAAAAAAAGGAGGCGGTGAAAAAGTCTGCAATAATTCTTTCGGTAACTCTTTAAATTATCAGTTTCATTATCATAAAGCTGGTATACGATTTCGATCGTCAAATTTGATTAATTGGTCACTAAGAGATTTTTAAAGTTATTTAGGTTATTCCGGTTAAATTTGCATTTAATTAATTATCAGTCGATTTTTAGTCAATTTGTCCGTCAGTTATGATAATGCATTTTTGGCGTGATACATTGTTTCCACGCGCGCATTTCACTAACTGTAGGCCATCGTAAAACTAGATGTGCGAAAAAAGCGCACAGTGAATAAAGCGGTACAATTGATTGAAAATCGCTAGCCTAACCGGGTGTAGTTCAATGACTTCTAGAGTTACACACCATGCTCACCCCTGAAAACCAGTTATAACCACTTTCTCCTAGTTCCCAGTCCCCCTAGTCTCAGTATTATTTCTGTTCTCGCAGTCGTTTAGTGTTAACTCTGTTAGCAGCAGTTTTTCAGTAATCTGGTTTAAGTGTCTTGTTACGATAATGCTGATTTTAAACACATCTAAATGATGAACTAAGTATTATCATTTTGCCAGTCCAAAGCCTGGATTAAGTGTAATCGGATATTATATTCCAGCTTAAAAATTAAAAAATTAATCTTTCTTACAAAATCCTGTGGTCTAAAGTATGCCCGGAATGAATATTATTTCCTTGTGCGGGCGGGCTTAATTCACTGTGCGCTTCCTTCGTAACACCGCGGAACCTATGCGTATAATAAATGATTGAAAGAAATCAAATAATGAAATACGCACTGGACCAAACGAAATATGATCGAAAAAAAAAAAAAAAAAAAGTAACATGAAAACCGGGTAGCCACCCAACCGGAAATAAGCTGGGAATTTTGCAAACTGGGAAAAACTCGAAACTTTCGTCATAAAACCGAAAAAAAAAGAGTAAAAATAGCCGAAAACGGTATTTTTAATATGAGAAAAAATCACTTGAAGCAAAAATAAATTCACTTTTTAATGTACTTCGTACTCAAGAATGAATTACGAAGTTCTGTTTTATTCATATAAAATATGCGGCGGCAGTGAAATATTATCGATAGTAACGAAAAAGCATTTCACTCTTCTTTTTGTACAATTCTAGTAATCAGGAAATCTGGATGATTTGGACCGGGAATAAATTAGGAATTTAAAAATTACATTCGAGTGACCACCATGGAAAAGCATGTGCGTACAAAGAATAATATCCTTAGACGCTAGTCAAGATGCCATGATACGTGACGAACTAAACTTATAAGAGGTGCAACGAATTTTATTAAACTTCATGTAGCATATAGGAAAACTGGAACGCCAACTAGATGCTACTAGAGACGTTAGACAACCGCAGGATCCTAAGGTCAAGGCTAAATAGGTACGGACACCGCTATTCGCGTTCGACATTTTTCAAACTTACTGCTAAATGGTCTAGCTAGATGGGCGTTTTGTAATTCTGTAGGGGGAAAAAAAAAACGAAAATGTTATATATTGTAGAAAAGATGGAAAAGAATTTCTTAGCTGATGCGCCACGGATGTCGCTGCTAGAGTTATGTAAAAAGGATGAAACCATTTCTCGTTTACCGCGGGTTTTCTTCATTGAAATCGCTTACGATTATTGCCGTAATATGAACGCGTGAGAAATTGATTCGAGTTTTATTTCTGAAAAATAATAATCGTTTTATCAGACTGAAAACGTAACACAGATTGATTAAAATGGCGAAATGTTCTTTTTTTCTATCCGGTAGTAGAGTAAATGTGTGAAAAAGAAAATAACTTTTTTTACTACGAATTCGATTTTTTAAACAATTCTACATGACAGATAAGCGATAAAAAAGGACTACAAAATTTACTGAAGATCTAGAAGAAGCCGCGTTAGAAAACGAAATTTTTGAGCGGCATGTACCTACCAAAGAAACTCTGTTTTGATGATATGTACACAATACGTGGAACTATTATATAAATGCCCGTTCTCCACAGGTAGCAGCCAGATGTGAATAATATTCCGATTTCGAAATTTCTATTCTGCATTTGTTACCTTTTAATGTTATACATATGTTTAATCGGTCGCCGTATGAATTTAGAATCGCATCACATGCAAGTGTACCCCAAGTGAAATATTCTGACTGAAAAATGATCTGAAAACAGACTAAAACGTAGTATTAAAATTGAAAGCGTTAACAATGTGGCATTTGAAAGAGAAAAAAAAATGTTCAGCTTTTTTAAAACATCTACTCTTTTCCAGCACTAGAGAAAAAGTCTGAAATTTATGAATTCACGCGATTGCTTTTTTATAAATAAAATAACAACAGCATACGTATTAAGAAGAGCTAGAGTACAAATGCTTAGAACTATACGAAGAAATTAGTTTTTTTTTTAAGAAAAAATATCTATAAAAGCCAAATATTTTAAAACAATAATGTAAAGAACCTTTATTTTTTTTTTTTTTTGTCTAGACTTATATTGTCAATTTGGTCACAATTATGAAAACTATTTAAATAGAAGAAAGCCTATTTCGAATATCCTAAGAACAATGAAAGAAACGTGCATTATCGAAACAGATACAACACACATATATAAATGTATATATATATATATATATATATATATATATATATATATATATATATATATGTACATATATAACAAGAAACTTTTCCGAACGGATAAAGAACTAAAAAGTACAGCATGCAGTAAAATTACAAATATAAAAAGATCAGTTAGACGTGCGGAAAACATATTCATCACGTAGAGTTAAAAAAACAAATAAAACCAACATTAAACATTTTTTTTGGGGGGTGGGGGTCATCAACTATGAACTCTGCGCGCAAATAAAATTTTCGCGGTGTCAATGTACAAAAGCGGGCTACCGAAACGAAACACCACTGCTTAGTCTAAAGCTATATTAGCTGATTCAGCAATAAAGACGGGGTAATCAACAAAATCAGAATTAGTATTTATATTAGCAGAGTATCAGCAAAATTTAAATATATACAACGAGAAAGAGATCGCACAGACGATACAATATTTTAAAAATGAAATACAGGAAAACAATAATATAATTTATAAGAAGTGGACACATGAGGATACTGTTAGTTGAAAAAAATTAAACCAATCGAAAGCGAACTTCAAATTGTACATCTTGCAAATAGAATAAATAGAGATTAATGGCGGGAGAATGTTCCGGAAAAGGTCAAACATGCGGAATAAAAAGTATCGCAACGTGCAGAATAATGTCGAGTATAAAAGCTACATTAAAAGAGAAATAACACTTATTCGATGTATTAAGATGAACACTAAAAATTCTTCCTGTAATGGTATTTGACGATGCGATTGACGAAGGTTGTAGCAGAAAATTTACACAAAATTTTATCTTCTCAACAATGCTTATGACGATAGAATACAGATGACACGAAAGGTCTCCATAGATTTAAAAGAATGCAGGTTAATACACTGAAGGTGGGTGGTGGATCGGAATTCCTTGAAGGAGGCAGGCGGATTATTGCAGGCGATGAAAGAGGGAAGGAAATATAGTCGAATTTCAAGAAGTGTACAAATAACGAGACGATCTGGTCACTTGGACGCTATTCGATCGTGAATTATTTCGCATAGGCTGTGACATCGGCCACTTGACGAATACTGTCCGCTTCTATTTTTTTTCTATTTTTTAATTTGGATTTTTCCGTCCCTCCCCCGTTATAACGGTAAATTCGTTCATTCGCTGACCGTTCTTTTGAAGGCTGTGATTAGTCTGTCAATCCCTACTAGCGAGCAACTGGATGTACTTAACTCTCTCAGCACGCTCCTCTAATATATTATTTAATATTTTTAATCTTAATATTTCATATTTACACATATATATATATATTTATTTCATTTTACACTACACATATCAACAGATTGTAAATAGGCGGGAGAAATCTTCTCTACCTGACACTGACCACTTTTCTTTCGTGTTCTTTAAAAATCGCACGATAATTGAAACTGTTCACGGATTGCCAGCAAATATTTACCGTCATATAGATATCGCGGCGGGCTATGCTTAAATGGTAATTTTTATTCCTTTTTTTTTCTTTTAAGTAATGTAATTTCTTACAGACATTCTCCTCCCTCGTTAACTTCACTCCTGTATTCTAGTACTGCTCTTTATCGTCCTGTATTTTCTTCTTGCTGCGAGGTCAATTTCCTTTGTTTCGATTCTTTTCTCCTCTAGAATTCCTTTTCGGGTTTATATTGTTCTCATCATCGTAACGGACTATAGAGTTCGCTGAAGTTAAGTTTTAACGATAATGTTTTTCTCAGCCGGTGTTTTTTCCCGATCAAATGCTGCCGAGCAACTTTTAAACTATTCCTCGCACAGCGTGCTTTCTTTAATTCGTTTTTGGTTTCAGGCATTTTTATATTATTGCTTTTTTGTACTTTTGGTCTATATCGAAGTCGTGAATGCTGTCGATAATGTTTGTTGCGTCGTAGTTTTCTTCGAAATACAGAAACAATAATGCCGGTAGTATTGCTCGGATACCGTTCTATATTCACACGTTGTACCCTATCTATTTCTAAAAATTTCGATGAGAAACTGCAATGAAACGTGGATAGCGTTATTAAGGCAGGTAAAATTTAAAACGGCCAATGTGCGAACAAAACTCTGATAAGCAGTCAGAAGTGTCACACCTGTAAAATTTTTAAAGTTTTTTTTTAACATTATAAAATCCATTGTAAGTGAAATTATCAGAAGTTTACGGGGTAGCGAAATAGTCTAACCGAAAACGAAACACAATTAACTAATCCAATGCCAGGGTAGCTCCGGCTATTTATGTAACCAAACGATCATCTTTCGCTTCGTGCATGTGCTATTTATTGGATGGCACATAATCTGACGTGGGTTTTGCTACCGAGGAAGTAATATGTCGCATCGATGAATCGCGAAGGTTTTGGGATCATGAACTATTTGTCCGGCAATTTTAAGCTTTGCGTCCCCCCCCCCTCTGCTTTCTATTTTTGCCTCGTCCCGTTCCACTTTCACGAATTGTTTTATGATTATATATATGTATATATATATATATATATCAAATCTTAATACTGGAGAGGGTCGGCACGAAGTCACTGACAATTTCGCTAATAAGATTTTATTATTATTCGTTTAGGAACGATTTTTAAAACGATTCCTTTTTATCCGCGCTAAATGTTTATCCGCACTAGTGCCGGTGCCGTTAGTTGCAACTAAAAGGGAAATTCCCGATTTTTCTTTATTCGACTTTTGGGCGGAAAAACGAAAACAAAGCGATACTGCTCGAATACTTTGTGTCCCACCAGGTGGCTAGTTTGTCGGTTGCAGCGATTAATTAATGCGACAAGCGACACCTAGAATGTTTTTCCTTTCAGGCTAAAAGAAGGACCAGCAGCTACATACATAAATAGAAGAAGAACGGGCAAATGTTGATTTTTACGTACGACACCGAGAGCCCGGTTAGAATTACTTTTTCCAGGTTGTCTTCAGTTCGGCGTTCGCGCTGCATTGTTAAATATAGTTCAACTAGGGGAGATGCGAGTATTTAAATATAGCGATAGACATCCAAAAATAGGTGAGAAGCTATAAATTTTGCTCAAAAAGGGTCTTTCGCTCGCCACCACTTTTTTCCTTCGTTTCAGTTAAGAAACTGTCACACACAAGCCTGGCGTCAAATTAAAAAAAAACAAAAAACAAAAAAAAACGAAAAAAAAACCCACAAGAAAACCAAAAAAAATCTCCAAGTTGATTAACTTCGAGTTACTACGATGAACCGTTATATAGGATTGTGTCGCCGCTGCGTGGAATTAGACGACTTTTTTTTATTATTAACCAACATGGTCTCGTATAGTATAGAGAGAGATGTGTCTAGATTACGGGAATAAAGTTGAGTGGAGCGGCGGCCGGCCGAAACGATTATTTTCCGGAGGTAATCTATTTTTCAGAGTGTACAAATCGGTACGACGAAAACTGTTAACAGCGATAATAGTGTAACTTTGTAGGCCAGTTTTTGGCCTAGCAAGAGCGGCCCGAGGATGCGCTAATAGGGGGCAAGGTGGTGGTGGCGCGGTTGGAAAAAACAAAGGAATAAATAAAGGAAAACACCTCTTAAATTCGATGTCGGAGCACTTGGAAGAGGCAGCAGTGAAGACGGTATCGGAGTAGTCGCCGCGACTGGCTCTTATTAATAGTTCGACGAGGGGCAGGCAACAACGGAAAAGCAATAATAGAAAACTGTCGGCCAAAATGCACTGGTCTTTTCTAAGAAACCTGCTCGTCTCATTATTATCATCATCATCATTATTCTGATTATTATCATCATCATCATTATCATTATTCTCATTCTCATTATTGTTCGCTGCTGATATTATTGCCGAGCGCGCGCCGAAACCCGATTCTCCTTCTCTTATTTCACCCTTTTCTCGGAAGCGGCCCGCCGAGTAATTTCCAGAGGCCCGCTCATGCGCTCTCCGACATTGCTCTGTCACTCCATTACGCAGTACTTACATCTTGTTAGGCTGCGTGCACTGTGAAAATTGTACTAAAATTTCGTCCCGCCAATCCCGCCAATCCCGCCAATCCCGCTCGTCCCGCTCGTCCCGCTCGTCCCGCTCGTCCCGCTCGTCCCGTTCTGCCGTCGCCTAAGCAGCAGTGAAAACGAAAATGAGATCGGTCTTTCGCCTAGTACAAGCGACCGCCTAAATGTCTAAGAAGAGAAATTGCGAAACAGATAAACGATTATTATATATCCGCCGCAGTCATATCATGTCACGGCATGGCGCGTCTATATACAGTGAGAGAGGGCCTTTATGCGATTCAATATAATACAGATTGCCGCCATAATGTGTGTTCAATTTCAAAATTGGAATATTTTACCAGACTAGGATGTCATTCGCAGTAATTTCATTACTTCCGAACAATAATAATCGCCCTGTCGCTATCGAACGCCCCAGTTTCTTTCCTTTTTTCAAAATTAATTTTTTCCCCCGATAAGCTCCCCGCAATCGTCTGTGTCTCCTTCTTTTATCTCGCTATTATCGCTATATTATTTTTTTGTTAAATCTTTTCAATCAAAAAAAAGGAAATTCTTTCAAAATACACGAAAAATCCACCGACCGATACACAGTAATATTCATCGGTGCAGGCACACCTACATTCGTGTCATATCAACTCGACATTTCCCCGACTCTTCTTCAATCGGACGACCCCGTTGATCTTAAATTTCGCAGACGATTTATACCATCGATATATTTGTATGCCGTCGATGTGTGCCGTCGATATGTACCGTCGATATATATTTGTATACCGTCGATAAAAAAATAAATAAAAAATTATGAAAAAAACTCTGATCGTTTTTAATTGTTAACGATGCGCAGAAAACATTTATAAAAAATTGTATTTGGTAATAAATTATTTCATTTATATCGATGGCGTAATGTAGAGAAGTGAAAAATTATAATATCGCTTACGTAAACATTTTTAAGTTTTTATCAATAGATGCGGCTAATTAAACATTTTCCATCTATTTTATTTTTCAATACGGGCTATCTTTTCTTCGACTGAATATGAAATAGTCTCTTACTGAGGTGTTAGACGTTTTACATGAAAAATACAAAAAAAAAAAAAAAAAAAAAAAAATATTGCAAATAGAAATTTCTATAAGAGCCTCAGCTGTACTGTGTAGTTGATTAGTTAATTGTGTTTCGTTGTTCGGCTAATTCGTATTACGTTGCTGCATTAACCTCTAAGAATTACCACCAGATGTATAGTCAAGGAACCTTTTTTGATTAACCTTTCTAAATTTACTGCGGTAAAATTATTGAAAGTGCCGTGATCTCGTCTGCGGAGGTGATTAAGAAAAGTTACTTTGACTTTTGTTTCGACGCCTCGATTAGGAATATTTCATCGTTATATCTCTGTTTATAGTCTAGTTTGCCGGATCATCGTCAGCAGTCGGGGAAAAGGAGAGGACGTCGCACGCATCGGTTGGAAAAAGAAGGTTTATTCGAGGAAATTCGCGGCTAGCTTATTGGTGGCCGGATGGTGATGGTGAGATGTCGTGCGCGGTAATGCAGAGACGTGTGCTCGGGTGCCGCCGAGTGAAATATTTGCTTTGGTCGTGACGGAGAGGAGGTCGGCATTTGGATTTGTGAGACGGCATTTGAAGTACTGTACTTATCTTGTTTACCATAACAATAATAGAAATGCGGCCGGAAAGTGAAGATTAGCCGGATCGGCGCGGAGCGCGGGGGAAGACTTTTCTAGACGTTCGACGGAAACGATTGAAAGGCCGGGATTTGTTGAGAAAAGTCAAATATGTCGGCCGATATTGTTGTTGATTCATGCTGCAAGAAGTGCTTACGGCGGCGCTACCTTGCCCCCCGCCGCCGCCGTCGCCCGGGGGCCTCCGTTCTCTTTTATACTGCGCATATTAAATCGGTCCATTTTCCATACTATTAAAGCCGTTTTCGTGAGAAATTGACTTCGTTTAGCGATCCGGGCAGAGATTTTCCCGTGCGCGACCATTGTTTGGCCCGCACGCGGCCTTTTATTACTTCGCTCGATCCGCAGATAGCGGAAAATGTCTGCGAGGAAATTCGATTAGATGCGGAAAATTGACGAACGTATCACCGGCACAGCAAAATACATCCTGCCTAACCAGATGCGGGAAATGGGCTTTATCCGAGCTGGACCGAATTCTCATTTATTCGCTTTACAATGGTACGCGCCGCCGTTTTCCCAGCTCGCTGCTAATAATAAAAAATACGCCTCCCGCCGACTGTTACCCTTCGATTCTTACGTCAACTCGCCCGGCACTTTGCCCCTTCACCTGTCCTCTTCCTCCGTTAGGCACGTTCGCCTCGTTTTTCCTCGGAAAATTCTCTCTTGATGAACATGTGCACAGTGTAATGTGCACGTAAAAACGAAAAAAGAAAATAGAAAAACCGTCGAAATTCAAACAAACGCGCGACTTGCGCTTTAGGCAATAGCGCGCATGCGACGGATGTATCCCCGACTTTTTGCCTTTGTGCGCGCTAGACTTCCCGAAATTAGAAAAACGGAAAAAATGCCCAACTTCGAAGCCGTTAGTGTGAGCGGGCAAACGTCATCTCGTTAAAATTCGGAAAAAAAAAAAAAGAAGCGTCGACTGAAATAAATGTACGAGCCCGAACGGGGGGGCTTACGTGTCGTCGCGGAGGTAAATCGAGGCCGTGCGAATATCAAAATGAAGTGTGTCCCATCTCGCTATTGTAGTTTACATTTTCCGATAGTCATTATCCGATTTATTATTTTTCCGCAGTAATATTTTTCATTACGATCCGGTTGTTCTTTTCATAGTCCCCCCCCCCCCCGTGTCCAATATTGTAAATATTGTAAATTTGCAGTCGGCAGCAAAATGAGTGGACTAACCGCGCGGAAGGATTTCAAACCGATTCTCTGAGGGGCTCTAATAAGCTTGAAATCGGGTGTCCGAAAGAGCGTTTCGATTTTTTTTGTTTTTTGTAATTATTGCATTATTTATTTTATTTTATTGGGACTTTAATTAAATGTATAAGATTTTGGTGTAGTAGTACTAGTTCAATGAGCGAATGAACTATTTTTCCACAATATTTTGTCATTTTTCGTCGCACATCGCGTAAAACCTGTTCTCGGATTGACCTTTTTTTTGGAGAAACAAAGTTACCGCCGATTAGAGTTTTTAAGCGTGAAAAAATTGTTTTAGACTGCGTACTGTTCACGGATTGATTTATAAAATGCGAATAGTTTCGAGCGTGAGAGCCTAATGTGCTAGCAGCACGAATCTTCAATTTTCTCCTTTTCAATCATAATATAGTAGTAATAGCGCGCACTTGTCTATAAATAAAAATATGGAAACATTAATACGAAAATGCTATTTTAAATTCTATCATTAAAAATTAAATATAATTTTATTATGAAAATGTTAGGGGAAAAAAGCGGATTCAAGGCTTATTCTAAAAACTTTCACAAATATGCGCTGAAAAGTAAAAAATACTTACTCGACCAGTAATTAATATATTTTACAGAAAGGTATCATTCAAGAGCGTCTCCCCGGATGCTATGATTATTCTTAAACACCTATTATCGGTGCACCGAATGTTGGCTTACTAATAAAAACAAAAGCGAAACTAAGGGGTCTCAGATAGCAACAGCCAGACACGGAACCCACGAAGTTGCTAGTGGTCGATAGATTTATATACTTAGGAACGCTGATTACAAAAGATGGCGACGGCTCAACAGAAGAGACTAAACGGCGAATAGCGCGATAGCTGGCATTATCGTCAAAAGTGTGGAAAAACCATGACATAACAATAAGCACAAAAGTGCGTCTCATTATAATTCTCTGTTTCCTATACGGGTTGCAATGCTGGATTCTAAAGAAGATTATGATATTTAGTGCATTAACGCATTTAAAATTCACTGTTGCTGGTGTATGCTATGGGTCCGAGGAACAACGAATAAGAAATAATTCGTCGATACTGCAATAACATGCGAATTTGCAGTACGTTGTACAGAGGACGGATGATCTCCTCTGGGCATATAATACGACAGGATGGACTGGAAAAATTGGTTATGACGGGGGAATGGTAGAAGGTCGTCGGAAACGAGCGAGACGACCCCTAACAAAATGCAAACATAGAGTTAAAAAGATAGTTGGCGCCGAGTCATTACGTGAGATGACCGATCGGGCAATACATAGATGGAACCTCATAGTGTGACCACCGGACACACTTGTTTACCATGATCTCCATAGTGTCGCGATGCTCGAAAAACCGTCGATGAAGAAGAGACACCGAGTGCAGGTTGCAACAATATTTCAGCATTTAGCTTATAGAAAACGAATTTTATAAACATCGTTAAACAGATCATGAAAATGTCTTCTTATTAAATATGTGTAGCTTACGTTAGCTAATGGATATTCTCGTGTGGTAGGTACGAAGATTATTCATTTTGCTGCTCACTAATAATATGCTTTCTATGCTAAACATGTGCGAATAAAATTGAATTTGTTGCTCGCATCGATGAATATTTTAACATTTAGTAAAAAGCGATAAATCGCTAAAGTTTAGATGACGACGAATTCTCATTTCAGTGTCTTTCTTAAAAATTAAAATTAGACACTTTTAACTGAAATTCACAGTTCTTGCCGATAATCGGAATTCTTTTTTTCTGTATGTGCTAGCGCGCATTATTTTTAGAATTTAGATCGGGGGTAGTACGGTTTTAGAACATTTTGCGTTAAATATGTTATTTGGCTTTTCTTTTAATTAGCATTTTTCGATTTAGGAAAATAGTTCTTCCTGAAATTTCTCTCACTACGCTTATTTACTCAGTTTTCCAAAAATATACGAATTTTTTTCTACTGTTTCCATTCCGTTTGAAAAAAGAAGTACCATGTTCTAGCGGTTCGTACGGAAACGAAAGATATTCTCGAAATGTAGTATCAGGTATTAAAAATACGCAAAAGCGCTGACTTTGAGCCGCTGTTCTATAGTCGAAACGTGCGAAATGTTGCTGCGAAGCAATGGTTTCAAAAATGTTCATGTATGGTCGTACAACTTTTCACAAACACCTCGCCCCGTTAAAGGGTTAAAAATGAGGTAATGCGTTAAAAATGAGATGCTGATTACTTTTCAACACAGACCGAAGAGACTTGTTAACGACCCTTAATTAATTAATCGTTTGAGTAAATTTTGATTCTTCGCTTTGTTAATAAGTAGCTACTTTTTCTTTTCTTTTCTTTTTCTTATATTTAAAATTACGAAGCTCTCCCCTGTATTGGTAATTTCAGAAAGTCTGATTTTTGCAAATATTATGTGTATTTCTTCTCTTTTTTTCCTCCTTTTTAAATTTATAGTATCAAAATTGCGACAGTGATTCATAATTGCCATAATTAACATTTAATTTAACGCGCTGATTCAGTTCAGAGTGCATAGTGACCAACTTATTTCTTTTACGCCCTCGTTTATTTATGCACGGTTAATTTCGAAATAATAAAAACTATAAAAATGCTTTATCGACCTATGTAATTTCATCTGATTTTTTTTTTTTTTTTGTTTTTCTTTTCGAATCCGATACCCCCCGTAATTCGACGGGATTTTTGTATTTTTTTTTCGTGATTGAATCCGCTATAATGGTATTTTATAGTTTGAATTTTTGTGGTTTGAATTTGTCCGCGATGTGTAAAATTGTTCATCGAAACAAAAACTTTATCACATGTGCGCCTGTATACATCATGCTCGTCTAGAAGTTAAAAAATGACGTAGCAGGTGTCACATATAACTTTCTTATTTAAATACGTCACAGTAATTCTGACAGCACAACTGATAGAGACTTCCATTCCTCGGTGTAGCGTTGCACATGAGCTGATTCCTTTCTGTTAGTTGAGTGAAAAGCCGTTTTTTTTTTGTTTTTTTTTTGTTTTTTTACAACGCGTAAACATCTTTATTTATATCGCGTGTCAGGTGTGGCTTGATTTACGACTGGTCGAACAATTCACTAATAGTTTCTGCCACTTTCTTGTAAACTTTCCATAGTTTTTGTATAGTATCACAGAGAGCTGTATAATCGGCATTGTATACATATTTTGTTAGGGCTACCAACGCCGCACGTACGCTAACTGATGTATAAGTAGCCGCCAGGCATAAATAGGACTGCATATGTGTAAATCGGTAAAAATCAAAACAATCACAATATCCAGTAAAAAGTGTAGTCCTTTTTTTGCGTGTGTACTCACATTGCATGCAACAATTTTCTAGAACACTACGGCTACGTCTGTTATTAGAATGTACGAATACACCTAGTCGTCGAAAAAGTTGAATATGGCACTATGATGATGATGATGATGATGATGATGATGGCGATGACAATGACGAAGATGATGATAATAAGCAACAGGCTGCAATCTTCGACGTATATTCCTAATTACTTCGATGGATTGGAAATTAGGGCAAATTGTTCTCAAAAACGCGAACAACATTTTTAATTACTCAAGCGCTCTCACGGAACAATTTAGCGACTTCTAGGTTCCGTATAGATTCGGTCGTGTCAGATGTCTAGGTTTAATACTGGAAAGTTACCTTCAGTTATCTGCGGTCTATCGCTATTGTCTAATTGTAAATCCTTCTCTGAACTAACAAGCTAGAGTGTGTCATTTACAAATCACTCGTGCGCTCGTTACATTGTCCGATTCAGCCTAATCTGAAATGTCGCCGATCAGGTGCCGTTAAATTATTGAATTTTCGAAAGTTATAAAAATGATGTGTTATCATTTTTGCGATGTTTTTACAAATTTAGTTATAAACTAATTATATTAATGTGCAACAATTGCGATTAAAGTAATTATTTAACAAATTCTGTATTTGAAGAAATATATGTGGCGTAATTAAAAATAAATTAACATTTAATGTGGATACTTTGGAAACGAACAGAATGCGCTGCTGTCTGGTCGCATCTGATAAAAACCTCACAAAAATTTAGTGATGCTTTGGAAATCGAACAGCACCTCAACTCAGCTACATTTTAGATGCTCCTGTCCAGCAGTGCTCGCCATTATGCAATGTACCTCACACGTGGCCTATTCCCAACGTGAAAAGAAATGTTTTACCTCTCAACTTTTAAACTCCGTAATGCAGGTAACCAGGACCGCAATAAACCATTTATCCTAAATATCTTATAGACTCCGAAGCATTCTCAAATAATATTATAGAACCCGTTCGCGCTACCTTCTTATTCTTTTAATTTAATCCGTAACACGATATATGCATTTCGTAAAATTACTATGATAGGCATATTGTTTCTTCTTCGAAATCTTCCGCAATCTCTTTTCTTCCCGCTTGCCAACGATGATAAATTAATACTTACGCGTTACATATATATACATATATATATATATATATATATATATATATATATATATATATATATATATATATATAAAGTTGTGTGTTTAGTCGTTCGGATGATAACAGAAAACAGTATAAAAATACCGCAGATCGTAACGCATTTTACATTAATTTTTTTTTGTTTTACCCTATTTTATAGCCGCCGTCCGGTCGAAGCGAATATTTTTCTTGCTCGGTTAAACATCGCCGAACTAAAATCGAAAAAAGAGAATGTTAATTTCGCCACCGGTGGTACGGAGAAAGCTTCTCGCAACTGTGCTTGTTTAGAACGCGGACGGAATTCGCTGCGAAACAGTGTGGAATACACACTGACTGAGAGTTATGAGGAAGCAGCGAAAATGGAAATGTCGTTATAACGAGCGACCATTAATTAATAAAGAGAGATTAAATTAAATGAAAAATTTGTTTCGCGTTATTATCGTCATTCGGATATCGGACCTGAGCGCGCGGATATTTTTCCGGTTAGGAGGGGGCGCTAAGTTTCGAAAATGGAAATGGACCGTGCCAAAGTTATGACTGAGATAATAAATTCGTCAATGGAGCGTGTAATTAAGCGGCGGCGGCGGCGGCCGATTATAGCACAACGAATTTTGGCTTATACTGGAAGGCGCGAACCGGGCGCTGTTTGTAAATTTCAGTCTAAGCCTATTGCAAAAATTTACATTTTTCACCGTTTTTCCCGGATTCAGGCTGTTTCCCCGGTAGCGGTGTGTTACTTTGTTATTTTTCGTTTTCTGTTCCGACGACGAAAGAACAGTAGTTACCCAGTTCTATTTTCACTGCTACTCTCTGCTACTTATTTTACCCCGAATACGTTTTTATAAACTCTCATTCGGTTCTTTTTTGCCTTCGCTCATTAAACTCTCTCAGTCTGTCTCGGTTTTATTCGTTATTATTATTATTCGTTATTATTATTCGTTATTATTATTCGTTATTATTCATTTTTTAATCTTTAGTAAATTCAATGGTTCTAATTAAGGACCGTGTTTAACAATTAATGGGCTGTACACGTACACGACATCATAGCCGATCAAATAAACCATCAATATATATGACCTACAGGATCTTATGGAACAAAGGAGTCAGATTTACCTCGATAATGAATAATAATGAAAGTGTATTTTACAACGTACAATATAGTGTATACCTATCTCGATTATCAACGAATATCATCCTGATGGGTGGTCCGTTACGCTGAAAAATCAATTTGCGATAACTTTTTTTTTTAGCGAAACATCATAAATGGATACGGTGTGCAACTATAGCCAAGTCATCTCGTATACAAAACAGAAGTGCAGGCAGTTCACCGAGCCGTTAAGGAATTTAGTGTACCTTAATTTGGCGACCTAACCGAGAAACAATTACATTCTACAGTCGAAATTAAAAATAGCTTACCGGCAGCTAAAGAAAAATGTAATAACGTTTTAAACACGGCCTGGCTTATGATGAGAGTAAATTTTCTTCTATTTTGGGTGCCGTGTAGGTATATACATATAATTAGATGCGCGCTTATTATCTTTTTTTATATGGAAAAAATTCCAAACTCCTACTGTCAACATCATTTAGTTCTGCCGCATATTTCCGCATACCTTTTAATAATTATTTTTAGCATATCGTATTTCGGGAATTTTTTAAACTATGCCCTAAGTTGACTGTTTTTCGTTTTCGTATTATTCTAACGATTTCCGTTTATTTAATAATTCTTTTAACATTTCAACATTTCAACATTTATCTGTCCCCGCAGTACTTCCATCATTCGTCTATTTAACCACATCCCGAAATTAGTCTTTGCGCCGCGCTCTTATTGATGGTCTATACCGATGCTGTATAGCAATGCAGATCGGAACACATTTTACCCCGTCATCAATATTCTACGTTTTATTTACAAATGTACTTATTGTTTATATGAAAGCGGTCCCCCAACCTGCTCGAACCTTTCTTTAATTTCCTAATTCTGATTTACTTTTAATTTATAAATTGCAGTTAAGCTATTTAAAATTACCAACTTGTTCGGTTATATTGTGCAATCTTTTATGTTTGTTGACGTTACCTTAATACTTTTCCTAATCACCGTAACTTTAAACTTTTTACAGTTTATTATTTTAATGCCGAGTTTAGAGTGTTCTTCATTTATTACGTTTTGCAATTATGACTGTTTTTATAATGTGACCGTTAACTTGTGCGCTACTCCCTTCTGGCACGTTCAGCTACTTTTAAAAGTCTTATCAGAACAAAGATTGAACAAAGTGGCTGACTATACACATCCTTGTCGGCATCTGTTCTCACCACTTGTTTATACATGTTTTTTTTATTATTCATTCGTCCTTTTTGTCAACTCCAATTTCTGCTAAACACGCTGCGATAATTCATCGTTTTCACATTGTCGAACATGAATAAATGTACACACATCTCTTTGCTGTTCCAGGCAACTTTATATTAAGATGTGTTAAAACTTCTAAATCGGTTACAATTTTTCTTTGTTTGTGTCATTTTCGCATATAAATTCGTCCGCGTATTATTCTTAGAAAGGTTTTTAGTGAACATTAGGCTGATTAAATGTAATACCTTCATAGTTTTTCAGATTATTCTTCTTCGGTAGTATCGTTTTTAAATAATAAACTTACCTAAATTATTTCCGAAGAGGTTGATTAATAACTGTACATTACCTTATCTAATAATTTCAGTATATAAACTTCAATATATATATATATATATATATATATATATATATATATGTCCGGATCGGCGGTTTATCTCTCATCTATAATTTCGGATTTCAGTAAGCTCGGTCGTGTAAAATGATAACTGTATTAGTGGCGAGATTTGGGACAAAAAAAAAAAATAAAAAATAAAAAAATCACTGAATAATAATTTTTTATTACTTAAATCAGTTATGCTTTCTGTTTTGTGTCTGTATATTCCACACTAGTGACTATTATTCTGTATCGTCGTCCAATTAACATTTTTTAATTCTTGTAATACATCTGGCCCGGGGAATGTTTTTGCGCTTTTTAAGCTTTTTTCTTAGGCAGAACTGTACCAGAATACCGTCCCGTTTGTTCCTTTCACCGAAGCTCAAGTCACCGATTACACATATCGGTTATGCTTCCTTTTTCTAATTTTTGCATTTTAATCGCCTGAAATCAGTTTCCTTAATTCCAACAGATTAGATGTCAGTAGAAAGGCTCCCGTTATTGCCCTTTAACGTTACCAGTATCATCCCACCCGCTGTACATGGAATTCTTCACACATGTTCTTTACTTTATAATATTTTTTTCAGTAACCAATCTGTCCAAAATTCGGTTTCTTATGGGGGTTACAATGTGGGATCAAAGGACTTTGCGGATCTGCCAGCTCGTTCAGCTTCTTCTACTAGGAGATTTCTCGGCGCTTTCGAATTGCACAACATCGCATTTTCTCTACAGCTATTCATTCTAAATTACGGAGTAACTCTTATTCCCCTCTTCATTCTCCTAATATCTATTCATCTTGGTTTCCCGACTTTCCTTTTTTGCTGCGTTCACATCTTTCCGCAATCTGTCGTTTTACTTTCCTCATCACTTTATTCTCAACTTATCTTCTCCGTTTTGTCCGCCCTTCTACTTTTCCTTTTTATATGTAATGCCGATAATATATATATATATATATATATATATATATCAATTTTTTCGAACGCTTAGGCTAAGCATTTAACGTTTCGTACTCGTATAAATAGACAATTCGCAACATTAAATAAGTTTGTTTTGCTTTATCTGTTTCAGGTGAGTCATTGAAATTACCCTTTCGGATGAACTACGTTATCGTAAATTGTTTGCCGCTTCAACAACGATTATATATAATAAATAAATTTCGGAAACAACTGTGTTTAAAAAGAAATTTAATTCGCTTAACGTTTCGACCAGCTTATACTGGCCATCATCAGAGTCCTACGCGATTAGTCGAGCCAGAGCCGGATGGGTAAAGCGGAAAAAAAACGGTTTGATGTTGAAGTGTAAAACATAAAAATAAAGTTTTCTTTTTAGCGACAAACATTTCGTGTTTTGCGTTTTGGAGAGCAACCGAATTTTAATTTAAAAACGATCATAAGTAATTGTTAGGTACGTGAAAAAATACGAGGTTGCAATTGTATCGGCTATTTCACAATTTTTAAAAGTGCCTATCAACTATTTCCTGTTCGACTTCTAGGAGTTTCGAAAAGAAGAAAAATGCGGCGGTCAAAAATTCGTACCTGAAACATATGAGTCGAGTGTGGCAATGCTGAGAAAAATATTCGCAATTGGACGAAAAATGCAATTACTCCGTAGACATTCTAGTTGAAAAGCACATTTTCAGCAAGTCGAATAGGCAAATGTTGTACAATAACGGCATACTGAAGACGACGGAGGGGCGTTGAAAATTATGCGAGGTGAAATGCGCGGTATTATAGAATTTGTCGTTTCTTCAGTTTCGAGTGATCGGTTGAAAAATGTGGTACGATTGCCCATCGTGCAACAACAGTTTATTACGATGTATCCGGTTTTTCTTCATTGCATCAAAAAAATGTGCTGCTAACAAAACCAGTCGAATAAATTCTGCACGCGAAATGGTCTCGAGAAATCTGCTATCCGATCGTAAAATTGTTATAAAAGCGGAGGAAGTGATCCTCCCAGGAAAAGTGACCAGCAAGCAGCCGTTCAGTTTTACAGGGAAATAGATCAGCACCTGGACTTCATCCGAGCTTGCGATTCCGTGTTTGAAGCGGAAAAATTAATTCTGTTAGTGCGTATCGCGTAAACATCCGAGTCTTCTTTCCCTCTTTTTCACCGTTGACGCACCTATTTGGTATCGGAAGAATTATTATTTTTTTTTTCGGATTAGAATTGCTTTTCTGCTGTGGTAGGAAGGGTTTTGGTATCATTATTTTTTCAGTTTTCTGTATTAAGATATCTAAGCAGAACAGCCTAAGGTGAAAGGTGTTCTGCGTATGTTTGATAATGCCGAAATTGATTAAATACAATCCGAAATATTATTAATTTATTTTTTATTTTGTAGAGTCTGTAATTGTATTTGTTTTTTTTTCCATTGAATTATCGTTTTTAACTACTAAGGTTATCACGGTGAGAGCTGCCCCTAGGCTACTTGAAGACCATCCAACAATCCAACACATCCTGAATGTACTTATTCAATGTGTTATTACACGATTATTTGTTGTTTAATATTTTTTCAAACGATATGAAAATGCTTGGTCGAACTGCATTAAAACTGCGGCATTCAATTATGATATGTTAACTACTGAAGGATATTTTAATTCTGCATAATATAGTCACGTGTTAGCGACAGTTATCCTTTGCAGTATGTGGTTGTGACTTTTATACGCCCTATTCTTAGCCGATTGATCGCTGTGCATTCGACACGCGGGCTATTAAACCATGGTTCGATCGTCGGTTTTATTTGGCGTACATAATCTTCGACATCCATTCGTTCTCGTAAAAACGTGTCAAACGTTGTTGTTGGGCCTTGAGATTTATGCGGCATCGGAGGATAGCAGACCGAGCTTCTAAGTTTGCGTGCTCATTCCCTGAGATCTGAGTATGTGCAGGGACCCACAGAAACTCGATCCGATAGTTTTTCTGGTCCAGCAATAGCGGAATCCCTTGAATTTTTTGCGCGATTGATTCTTTCTCGTTATTATTATTTTGTAGACTTTGTACGGTGGTCAGAGAATCTGTAATAACCAGTATCTTTTTCCGTTGAGCTTTAGAACTGTAGTACTCCTAGAGACAGAGCAGGATTGCAAAAACATTTCTGCCTCCAGTGCCGAATAAGCAAACATTTAATAAATGGACCCCTACTAGAACACCATCAAAATTTCGTAAGCGCACGCTGCTGGCAACAGTTTATAACTGTACACGCCGAAATCCTCTTATCTGTTAATCACCATTTATGTTACTGTTCTTTTCACGGCACCCTTTTTTCGAAATTTAGACGAAAAAGAAATAGACGTCTTTAATATTCCTCCTTTTCTTTCTCTCAAAAATCTCTTCTGAAAAGTTAAAAACCACTTTTTTTTTTATTTATTTTTTATTTATTTATTTATATTTTTGGTTTTTTGCCAAAGACCAACTAGAAACCTCTCCAAAAAAAAACGAGATCATTTAGGTCTTCGAAAGTTTAAAAATCTAACTAATCCGGTGTAGAAAGTAAAAACTTTATGAAGCAATTCGATGAAAAACAATTATTCTCGTCTAATCATATCTCGATGTGATTTACTGCAATGTAATGGCGCGGATTTCCTCGAAATTTGTAACGCGTACAAATTACATAATATTCACAGTTAAGAAATAGTTAAAAATTAAAAATATCCCTTGTAGCGCGAACATTCCCCGACAAATGTATACTGCGTGTTTGTAATATTTTACAAAGATAAAAAACAACAACCGCAAACTTGTTCCATCGCAGATTTTGGACAAATTGTGGGCCGGATACTAGCCGGCGTGACATTTATCAGCAAAAAAATGAACTACTTCTTATTCGAAAAAACATCGCGTGTGACCGAATAAATTAGCACTTGTATGTCGAGTCTACTGCTCGTAGTATTCCTTAAATGTTATTTTCGCTCGCTGAATGTCTCGAGTCCATACCACTGTTCGTGATTTGCGTACTTTGGCCATCTCTGTGCTTCGACCAAATCATAGGCCGATGTACTCGCTAATTTCAGAATCGATCTAGCACATATTAGGACGACGAGGGAGCGCTGTTCACGGTACCCAATCACTATTGGTCCCAATGGATTAACTGTTTTTTTGATAACGGAAGCGGTAGACACTATAATTGTCCAAACCTACCACCGCGCACCTAAATCTACGCAGCTCGTAGAGAACTTTATTCAAAGGGACCGCGAATTGTGAAATCTTTCCGCTGCCTTGCGAAGCGCCGCTCTTCAGTATCGATCGAGTCTTTTTTCTACCGTAGCCGTAAAAATCAGATCCACACATCACGTATGCGTTATTCCCTTGCGCCGCTGTTTCCAAACGAGCTGACCCGGTTGTTACCGGTGTTTTCTGTCCGATTATCGCGCGATCAATTTTTGAAAAGGCGACTCTCATAAAACCAAAACCCTCCCAATGCAGCGTGTAAGTGCCGTTTATCATGTTCCACCCGATATGTCGCCCATTAACGGCCGACCGCGTGTGTAGCTCAAATTTGTGCCCCGACATTAATGCCTATTTCATTTACTCATTTTATTCATTTGGGTTTTTTGCCGTTGCGTTCGAAAAAACAAAAACAAAAAAAAAAAAAAAAAGAAGACGCAAAACAGACGATCACATTGTTAAACGCATATACGGATAAAAGTTGAGGTGTGCAACTTTCGAGCAGCTGCTTCTGGCGGCAGCGATACATAGGTCGTAGAGTAGGCCAGCGAAACTTTCTCCGATTACACATATCGCAGCGAATACATTAGAGACATTTGTGATAGTTGCGAAGGCGGGAAACGCGGGACGAGCCTCAGCCGCACAAGTGGCCGTTGTCGTTGTTCGGAAGGTAGCGTTTGTTGCGGATAGAGCCCCTCCTCGGGCAACCGGTCGGAAACGCAAACACCGGCAGTGAAAGTTTGAATTCGGCTGGTTGTTTTGCGGTTCCCGGTTGCAGATCTTATCGGCCGGCCGAGATCAATTTGCGGTGTTTTTCTAACGGCCGTTGAAGAAAAGGCGTTTTCAGCACAACTGGAGTCGTTTTAATTCGACAAGTGTCGAACTTTTTAGCGCAAAGGCCGGGCGCCCGGGGTTTCCGTTCTTTGTTCCGGTTCTCGGTTGAAATAGCGTGCCGGAGCAGCAGAGCTGGGAATCATCGGCTTTTTAAGAAGAAGTCGACGGCGGCGAAAACCGGGGGCGCGGATCTGGTCTCGGACGAACGGGATCCGGAGGCGAATAGTTTTGGCAACACTTCTGATTTCAATTAACCTGCTTATTTGGCATCGAATCTGTTATCTGCGCCTTCGGTGCTGCGCGCTTACTGCAACTGTCCCTTTAACGAGACTGCGGCTAAAGCGTGATTTCAATGATTCCGCCGAAAGCTCGAACAATGGCCGCGAACACTTTTATATCGGCGCTTCTTGCTTGTCGACGAGCGGCAGTTCTTCTTCCAGTCGTCCTGCTTTTTCCCTTTGTGCGCTCTATTGTTTCGGCAGTTTGACTTGCCACGTATCCGTGTTTCTTCGCCATTAGCGCCGGGGCCTTGGCCGGTCTTTCGATTCGTGTAACAATGGGCCAAGAAACAATGCTGCTAACCGCGGGCCGCTCCTTATTGTTTACTATTTGCCAGATTAAAACCTCTCTCTCTCTCTCTCTCACTCTCTCTCTATTTGTCGTGTTTACACTATCGTGTCTAATAACCGGCACAACTGGTGCCGCTTTTGTCTTATGCTCGGCCCGCCGCCGCATCTGCTCCGTTAATTGGCCTTTAAACCGTTTTATAATTTTTGGCCGATAGTGACGAATTCGCTCTGCCGTTCGCGCTACTAGACCGTTCCTCTGCCCTATGTGTACCGCTGTTTTGCCGGCTAATTCGCTATGCGCACACCTTTAACACTTGGCCTTAATTAACGGCGCCAACGACTCAGCTCGATCGATTTTCCTTTTTCTTCTTTTTTTTTTGCAGTTTTTCACGGTGCGCTTTTAACGTTATTTCCTTCGACCGTCGGACGCGCTGAAATCTATCCCCCCCCCCTTGCCATTTCAGCTGGTAAGTTTCCGAGACACCATTACACTACCGACCCCAATTTAGGGGCTACTAGTACTCTACATTGCGTATGCCTGTCGCCGCTAAGTTCCCGAGATTTATACACACACACACACACACACACACGTATCCAGATCTCGATATCGTTGGCTAATGTGTGTGAGCCGCACTCCTGCATCGTATTTTCATTCTCTCAATTTCTGCTTACTCACATTATATTCTTCTTTTTTTTTTTTTGCATATTTCATCGGATAATCTTATCTAGAAGCTGAAAGCGGTTTATTCTTTATACTCCGACTGCATCGCTTTAATTAACCCCTTCGTTTAAATACAAGTTGTATTGTTGAAAAAGAAAAAAAAAAAAAAACTAAAAATCATTCTACTTTCATTACGTAACCGGATTCAGTAACCGACCGAATTATGTCATCTATGCGAGTCAAATCCACACTCATTTCGTACAAAAATGCTCGGAAGGTGACTAAACCATCGAGTTCCATGCAAAACAGAGCTCAATGTGGTTGAATTTTTAGAGTTATACGCGTGAACTGAAAAAAAGGAGAAAAAAACAAAAACAAAAAAGGGAGCACTGCCTACTGAAAACTGCAATTTTAACTTATTATTCCAACCTACCTAAGACTAAGCATTATTAAACTTCCTTCTTCGCCAACAGTGCATATGAACCACGCTCTGGTTATGTGCATGAATGTCACACCTTCCCCTCGGCTATGGCCTCCCTGTATCTACCGCCTCCCCGCAGGTTATAAATTTTGGCAATGAACCTCGTATTATGTGTTTTATAGAAATATTGCGCAGCAGGTTAAAGCGGGATATATTTAATGTACGTATCTTGAACCGTGTTCATTGTTAGTAGTATTTCGACAACGAGTTACCAGAGAAACAGGATAGGATACTTCTGCGATAGTAGAGTGGCAGGGAGTTTTAAAATTGCGAGAGACATGTACGAGAGGAAATTGTATGACTATCCGCAAAAGCAACAACGGGGTAACATAAAATTCTCGTATGGGAACAGCTGGGTCAAGATGTAGAAGTTTTTCATTACGAATAGGTATGGAAATTTCAATGCAAATTGCGGAAATGAAAATAGTACATCCGGCTTGGTATTTACTGAAGCGTCTGGAATTTTCGGAAAACTTGTAATAGGATTATATTATTCGAAAATTATGAGACGACACACATTAATCATTTCGGAAAAGATTAAAAGAACTCGCTATGCGACATCTTGTCCCGCGATAATCCGACTGAAAAATTAAAATCAAAAGAATCTCATTTGAGCGTATGATGTTCTCCCTGACATTAGTGAGGCCAGCGAATGAAAAGCTAACCGGTAACTAATATAGTTCAATAAATAGACGCGTTTAAGAAATAGTTCATTTTAAAAATTAAACCAGTGTACACCTATAGTATAGCTTTCACTATCTCGGTTAATACTTCAACTGAAACTGTTGATCGCAAACTGGACGGTGAAATGTTTACCGCATAATGTAAGCGCAAATAAGAGCAACATTTTTACGAAAAAAACCCACCTGCAGCCGTAAAATGTCAAAACGTAAATCATCAAAATAATAATTATCGAAATTTAAATAAACGCGATTAAATCGCGTAAACGAATATATTATATTAGAAACACATTTTTGATTATTTAAGAAAAATTAATATAAACCGATTAATAGTGTGTGCTGCCGCTGCGAAAAGAAGTTCTTTGAATCTTTTACATCGTCGATGTTTAACTGTATCCACTGCTTGGAAATAAATTCGAAACAAACAATCTCCTCAAATAATCTTATCTTTTTTTTTTTTTTTTTAATATAAATAAAAATCAAATCAGTGCCGGCAAAAATGTGCTTGTTACATTTGCGGCAACAACTATTAGTCGACCGGGTTGGTCAATTAATTCGTTCTGGCGCTCGCCGCAGTCCAGCCTCGACGGTCCATGCAAGACCGCATCTCGTAGATTTGCGTATGTTAGATTTATGAGAGTAGCCTGCTGTCGCATTAATATTGACGCGTAAACGATGCTCTCTATTAACAGTAACGTATTTTTTAAATAATTTCCACTTTCGACGGCGCGCTCTCATCTTTGCCATATAGAGCCTATATATAGGTATACTGTAGAATTCATCGCTCCTACCGATGTATAAAATGATGGGCTACTGTTAAAAATAATCTTGCGCCAATTGCAACGTTATTATTTGGATGTCAGTGAGAAAAGGCTAATGAAGCAAACGAGAGGAAAACAGTGGTGAAAGAACGTTCGAAAGATGGAATAAACGATAGCAGAACGAGGAAGTTAACTCGAATGAGAAGGTTTGGATTCTCTCGTATACGGCATTGTGTTTTGATTTTTCCGTTGTTTCCTTTTCATATTCTTCGCTTATCTGGATTTTTTACAATCTCTCTCCTTCGTGTTTGTTATTATCCCTGAAATAGTAGCCGTTTAACTTTTTTCACTCGCAATATACCAGAAAAGCTGTAATTAATTGTCGATAAATAGAAAATCCAAGAACACTCGAAGTGTGTGTTCCAACGAGACTAATTAAGCCTCCCTTGGAAGCATTTGTTGCAAGTTTTTGAAATGTTATACTTTACTCGAATCGAATAAAACAAGTGTTCAGTCAAGCATGATGTTTCATGCGCTGAGGCTTATTGTTAAGTTAACGATAACCATAATATTTATATTCACATAATATTAAATTCAAGAAAAAGGGATTTGATTTTTCCGCTGCAAAGAGGAAGAGGAAAGACTCTTTTAGCAATTTTTTGAAATTATTACTGTCTCGAAAATTCTGTTAAGAAAATGAAATACGTTTTCCTTTAGCCGACAAATAGCGCTTATGCCCGTAAAAATTTTTTTTTCTAAAAATTGCGAGTATTCCCCCCTTGTTGTTGGGGGTGGTCTAACTTTGACGTTGGAAACTCAGATACTACAAACCAGAAGATTACGGGAATGTACACATTTTTAATTTTGTTCAAAATTTTTAAATATGATAGTCGCGTCGTCAAGAAAGGGACGACATGTGTCATCTTTCGCGTGTTTTTGAACTTTTTTTCAACCTCAAAAGTTTCATTAAGGAAATGGCTTATGGGTTCGTTCCCGTTAAATAGCGATCTTTCCAACGGAATATCAAATATGCCCGGAGAAATATTTTTTTCAAAATCTTCGAGCTTTCGCCGCCCCGAGCGCCAAATTTTAAAATTGGAAATCCGGATGTTCTAAACTAGGGAAGTATACGAAGATGCGTATTTTTTTAACCTTCTTCGAAATTTTTAGCAATAATGCAAAAAAGAGGTTACCTATCAATTCTCGCTGTTTTTTGAACTTTTCGGCAACTTTGAAAGTTTCGTTAAGAAAATGAAATACAATGTCGTTCCGGCCAAATAGCGACCCTTCCAACGATATATATATATATATATATATATATATATATCACATGCCCGGGAAAAAAGGAAAAATTCCCAAATTTTCGAATTTTTGTTAAAAATTGTTAGCTATAACACTCGCGTCGCGAGGAGAAGAAGCTACACACATACCAGTTCTCGCGCTTTTTTGAACTTTTCGTAAACCTCCAATGGTTCCATTACGGAAATGAAATATGATTTCATACCCGACAGATAGCGCGATCTCTCCAACGATATACCACATGCCCGGGAAGAGAGATATTTTTTTCCAAACTTTTGAGATTTCGGCGTCCAGAAGGTCTAATTTTAAAGCTGAAAACCCGGATGTTCCAAACTGGGAGAAATATACGGGGATGCGCATATTTTTAACCGTGTTCAAAATTTTTATCTATAATACTCGGGGGTCACGTCATTTTTTGCGCTTTTTTGAACTTTTCATCAACTTTGACGGTTTCGTTGTTTCGTTTCCAGCAATTAGCGAGCTTTCCAACAATATATCATATGCTCCTGGAAAAAAAATTTTTTTTCAAATTTTTTGAGCTTTCGGTGCCCCAACAACGCGGTCTGATTATAAAGTTGTAAGCTTGGCTATATTTTTTTCCTCTGAAGCGGTTCCTTATGCATGTGTTTGAAATACGTTTTTATTTCTCCGACGTTTTTACTCGGGTTAATACTTGCTTGTGCTGTTTTTGGCCAGGAGGGGGCTGGGGGGGGTAATAATTTTTTTACTGTACCCTTTTTGAATTTATGATAGAACTCCTCTGCATTTTATTTTGATACTCTGAATTTCAAAGGTTTATCTATCTGGTGATGAGTTCGGGATTTTTTAAGTGATTTTAGAGGTAGTTTTAAATACCGTATTTATATGTTGTTGACGGTTTTTTTTTTGCCGCCCAGGGTAATCGGTCATTTTGGAGTTATAGATCGTTTTGAAGAGAATTTTAATTGTAACGTATGTTTCAGTTTTCGAAATTGTCTAACCGTTCTTATGAGTTATTGCATATTTTAATTTAATATTTTTGTCGTTTCTGAAATATCTTATTAGGATTCCGTACATTATACGTGTACGGAACCTTATGAACGCATTCGGGGAAATTAATAATACGTACGTGTATCGGCGAGTTAATACTGCAAAAGAGCAACGTTTAACGTAATAACCGCGATGTATGTATTATAAGTAATGCTGATTCGTTCAAATAAGTTTTAAAAGGCAATTATAAACTCGTATTTCAGGATATCCCTCACCCCAGCCGGTAATCAACTAGAATGCTTATTTTAAACATGTATTTCGCTCATCGTTACAAACTGTTGTATGGAGAAATAATTTTCAAAGCCAGCCCCTGATGGAATTCTAATCACGGTCAAAAAATAATGCCTTTTTCGAACTTGCAAAATTTATTATTTTACAAATTCATCGTCCGGGGTTTACGGCATCAGATAAATTCCGGCGGGGTTACCTCTCGAGTTTTTTCTGACTGGCGATACGAACAAAGTTAGGCACATTTACGGGGTCTTATTCTGCGAGTGAAGACCTCCTCCCCCTCCGGCTGACTGTGACTTTAACGAAAACCGATATCCGCCGCCGCGTATCGCGTACACCGTGTATTAAATTTTTCGAAATTATTAACGGTAACGGCTACAAAAGTTTTTCTTCTAAAGAAAAATTTGTTCCAGGCCAGCGATTACTTTTTGAATTCTTTTGCGGTTTTCTCGGGCTCTTCTGCGTCGTCCGGTACTTTTGCGACGACTAATTAATTATAGGCGTGCGCAATTAAGAGAAATTGTTCGAAGCGCAGGCCTTAATTATATGTCTCCACAACTAGTTTGGAAACCCAAAGCGATCGTTTTTTCACCACTTGAAATTTTACCCTCGAGTCGGCGTCATCGTATAGTCGTTGTCTAAAAAGCGAAAAAAAAAGAAAAAGAAGAGATAATTAAAAGCTGAAAAAATTCGGTAACACCAGTCACGACTGGATCTTCTCAAATAACAGCGAGCGCCTCCAATTAATGCGTCCGGCTCCGTAACAACGGCCTAGACTTTAATATTTTTAGTCTTGATGATAGAGGGCGAAGGGGCATTTTCGTCATATCCTTATCGATGTTATCATTCGAAGAAGGTTTTTTTCCCAAAAGAGAGTCGAAAAGTGAAGCAGGAGATGGCTCCAATGATTCGCCTCCTTCATCTTTGGCCGTTGTTTAACCGAAAATATATGCCTTCGATACTCCTTCGCTGATTCGGCTAACAATCCGGTACAGTTTAAAAGTTGACGGGTGTATATTTATTCGAATTATGAAAAAAACTTCATCGAAACGTTCCGTAACGGATATTCAACTGAATTAAGCGTGCAGCGAAGTGTGTAATTAATTTTTCAAATGAATTTTCAACCGCGCACAATATACGACTTTGCGGCGACATTCGGTTCATAATTCGCCGAGGAAAACAACGAAAAATAGGAACGGTAATTTATTTGAATTGAAAAAAATTTCAAAATATCATCTAGTTGCGACATCGACACCAAACTCACCAATTGCAGCGGTGTCAACCACAACACTCTTGCCCGAAGAAGTCTCTAGTTGGTTGTTGTTTTTTTTTTTCTTTCTGTGAATGCCTTTTATTTCTAGTTAATTTCGACAATTAAGCGATACCGCAATAGCTATCTGTAGGGGTTTCGCGTCAAGCGTGACTGATTCTATCGTAGAGTAAATAGTCGAGGTTATTTTTAGCGACTTTTACAATTATTATTAGTCGACCGCTCACCGTTTTCTTGTCTGTCCTTAATCCTAACTTATGTTATGTTGGTGTCTGTGTGATGAAAAAGCCATAGCGCACTGAATTCCGATAGAGAGCTGGAAACTCGCATAAATATTAGTAGGCGAGCGTTGATTCTCTTCGTTTTCGACGATGTTAGTTAATAATGAGACCGCGGGTATCTCTTTTAATATTGAACTTCAGTGAATTCGAATAGCACAATACCTCGAAACGCTCGTAAATTGTGGAAATTACCCATACTTCGAAAGTATTACATAAAATTATTCTGTAATGGATTTTTTTTTTTTTTTTTTGTCTAGAATTATGAATAAACGAATACGGGGCACGATAGGAAAAATTCGGAAATAAATAAAAATAAAAATACAACACTAAAATTAATTTTACCCAAAGATATCTATTAACTGCTCACAGATCAGCAGGGAAAAGGAAATGGAGAATTGACAGCAGCAATGTATGCTACTTCCGTTAGAGACTCTCTACTCTAGATTATGAAATCGAGCGATGTAAGAGAGGGAATTTGTGAAGCCAGAAATTAAATTTAACAAAAGGATGCAACTTAAAAGTAAAACGCTCTATACCGCGGGAAATTTGCGAATATAAATAAGGAAAACAGAAATAAAATAAAACGAATAAATATTTGGCTGCATTTAATTGCATTCTATTGTGTTTCATTCTATATTTAATATAATAACGATAAATTAGACCCGGCTGAAAGTGATGATTATAAGTGTGTACACGTGTGCATGTTGATGTATAAATGTGTTTTTTGTGGGACTTGATTAAAAAATTACGGAATACTACAATTAATGACATTAATTAAGAAATAAGGCATATAAGGCGGATTTTACGGGTAGTAAACCCTAACCTGTAACACGGGATATACAAACACGTGTAAAATTTTAATTGTAACATTTAGAAATATGCGATAATAAGAGTGCGAGTTGTAGACGAGCAACTCTGTAAGGGTCTAAATTATTCTTTTAGAATACATATACGGAATAAAAGTGTAATGCAATTTTAAAAGTCACCGTCTTAAAAACCTAATAAAATTTTATTTTTCTAATTTATTTGACTTGGTCAAATGCAAAAATCCAGCGCAAATTACGATATTCTGTACTTTGTCTTACTCGGTCGAAACAACATCGGTTAGGCCTAAACGGAGCTGTAATGATTCTTTTAAGTTTAGACCATTAATCGACCGGATATTTGCTCAAAAGGAAACGCCGAAAAGAAGGGATGTTTATGAATACGAAGTTTTAATTTTAACAACGTGGATATGTTTTCAATTTCTATAATAAATAGAAAAAAAAGAATAAAAAATGTTGTACAATGACGTTTTTTAAAATTATCTGCTGTTTTTTTTTTTTGTTTTTTTTTTTTCAAGGACTTGTCAGCAAGGACGTTAGCCCACAAGAAATAGGAAGGAGGAGAATTTATATTCTTATGGTTTAAGGGTAATCTAGGAATTTCGTTGGAACTAAAAAATTTTTAGTTTATTTCGATTTTTTTTTTTAAATTCCCGTAGAGCGATAATGTTTTTCTTCCTCCTCCCGTCATGCCTAGATCTTTTTTTAAATAATTATGGAAAATACAGTGCACAATATTCTAAACGTCAAAAAAAGGAAATATAATAATCCTCGAAGAACATATTTCAATGTTTCTGCGAATAGCCGTAAAAAATGACGCTAAATTTTTTTCATACATTCCGACGAAGTATGGAAGTATATTTTCTTTTTTCTTAGTCCTTATAAGAAAAAAAAAACTAGCAAAACTGTAAGTATATTTATTGACGTTCGGCGTAAAGTTACCATAAGAATTTTGTTCTACAGTTTCTCTAAAAAAATAATAAAAAACAAATTCCGCTATTCGAAATAAAAAAAAATTATAATGTGCTTTTTATTAGCTTAATGGAATGTCGTTTTTATGTATACACCTAGTTCATTGTTGTACCGTATAGAGTCGATCCCGTTTTTACGTATTGCTTCAAAAACCCCAAAAAAGCTTTCCGTTCAGTGACTAGGGGGAAGTGTTGTTATCATTTTGCGATGGTTACGTTTATATATAGCCTTCAAACGACACTGTCTTCATAACAAAAAATTTTCCGGTTTTGAAATTTTCACGTTCGCTTCGATTAATTATATTAATTTCTCCGAAAGACATCTGTACACGGTGGTTTTTCATTTTATAGCGAACTAGCTTCAGAAAAAAAAAACCCCCCCAAAAAAAACAACAAAATAGATAAATTGAATTTTGGCGCAGCTTTGACTTTGAAGAATATTCGGTTTTTTTTGGGGTTTTTTTTTTGCAGATTTTTAAGTATTTGTAGGTCGCATCGTTTAATTTTGCGCGGTCAGTATGCCGACCGATTAATTCACACAATCCACACTAGGCGAATTGTGTTCGGAATCGTAGAGCTTTATTAAAAATGAAAGGGAATATTAAAAAATGAATACTAATACACATCTATCTTTCTTCGGGATTACATTCATTTTCTTCGATAATATTTTTCTTCTGGTTCGTTTTTTTTTTTTTTATGTTTTTCTTTTGGTTTGAACACTTTTTTTTACACCTTCGGACATGCGTGAATTTATGAGGAACACAGAGCGTGACGCTGTAAACGCATAAATGATATTTAAATCGATCGTGAACTGTAAATTGAACTAAATGAACTAGAAACGCGAAAATAAACTGCGCCAGTAAACCAAACCTCATTGTTCATTAACGAAATTGCATTCGAAAAATAATAATTATACGGTTAATTATACAGCGTAGTAATAATACCCATTAAAAAAAGGTTGTACGTATTTAAATGGATTTTGCAATTCAAGTTTTTCTTCCGCCCGCCCGGTGATTTCATCGATGCAAATTACAACATTTTAACTCGATAGATGTTTGTTGTGTTCCCTTCTTCTAAACACGAACTACACTGTGTAAATGTATTCGCTTTTACGATATAAAATGTTTTATTTACTATTTACCTTCAGATAGACGCGAAAAGGAGGAAGGAGAAGCAGGTTAAAAAAAGAGTCGCGAAAGAAAAGCCTTCCTCTTGAAATTCGAAAATAAAATGACGCCAGAGCTATTTTTATTTTCAAACAAATCGTACATTCCCATTATTCCGCCTAAATTCCCGCTCGACGCTTTTTTGATTGATTTTTGGCAAGACGTTGAAGTTTCTGTTTTATTAAATTCTTTTGTCAATTCGAGACCTGAGCGAAACGAAACTAAATTCTAGCAACACATCGATTTATCAACGGATTTATGCAAATTTAATGCAACGAAATTTTTGTAGATTTGTCATGAAAACGTATTAATAACAATCGACATTCTTGATAATAATAACAATGACAACAATAATAATGATAAACATTACAAAAAACTGTTAAGAAGTAAATTTCATTTGTTACGTTTCAAAATTCAGCATAACGCAAAAAATTATCATTTATTTTAAATAACGTGTAATAAATTAAGATCGACTACTACAGAAGACTTATTATCTGACAGTCCTGGAGGTTTCCTCAGCAGGGTTCATCGACTTTTTAGTAGGTACATATAATATACGATATATATATATATATATATATACCTATATATATATATATATATTATACGCAAGTAAATACACTTAATTTTTCGGATTTCGTCACGAGGCTCTCCCCCCTGGATATCCAGATGATAATAATCCTTACAGAACAGCCGGTTTTAGTTGAAAATATCTCATTTTTTAATTTACAGTTTTTCTTGAAATGCTATATAGTTGTCGCTTTTTGATCATGCTTTATCGATACTTTGGCGGATTTCATTAAAAGCTTTCACGAAGTCACATAAAAACGTTACATCTAAGCGACGTCAAAACATGTTTTTTCGTATTACCACCGTCGCGACGTAAGAATTATATTTAGTCATTAATATTATCGTTCGCGGGATAATTTTCCCTAGTACGGCTTCTGTATAGTGTAATATTGAAAATACTAATTAATATTTAAATCAAATCAATTTCATAATAACACAAATAGGAAACGCTCACAACTATGCAAATAGCGAGTTTAAAAATTAAGACCAACGCGCTTCGTTTACTTTATACGAAAATTATAAACGTATCATTTAAGTAAACTCGAATCGAGCGCCTTTAGCGAATTATAAATAATTTTCGATTTTTTTAACACGACAAAAATGAAAAGAAAAAAAAAAAACAAACAAATACTATATAAAAGATATCATCGCAAAAGAATATAATAGCAGAAGAATCAATCGCGCGAAAAATTCAAGGGACTTTGCTGTTGCTAGACCGGTATAGGTCGAGTTTCTGTGGGTCATGGATCCCACGGAATGAGCACGCAAACTTAGAAGCTCGGTCTGCTATCCTCCGATGCCGCATAAATCTCAAGGCCCAACAACAACGTTTGACACGATTTTACGAGAACGAATGGATGTCGAAGATTATGTACGCCAAATAAAACCGACGATCGAACCATGATTTAATAGCCCGCGTGTCGAATGCACAGCGATCAATCGGCTAAGAATAGGGCGTATAAAAGTCACAACCACATACTGCAAAGGATAACTGTCGCTAACACGTGACTATATTATGCAGAATTAAAATATCCTTCAGTAGTTAACATATCATAATTGAATGCCGCAGTTTTAATGCAGTTCGACCAAGAATTTTCATATCGTTTGAAAAAATATTAAACAACAAATAATCGTGTAATAACACATTGAATAAGTACATTCAGGATGTGTTGGATTGTTGGGTGGTCTTTAAGTAGCCTAGGGGCAGCTCTCACCGCGATAACCCTAGTAGTTGAAAACGGTAATTCAATGTAAAAAAAAAAAAAAAAGGAAAATAAAGGTAAGGTCAAAATGTTTATAATTCGCCATATATATGACCGAACCGTTTTTAACTTATTTCCTTTCTTTACAGTTTTTATTATCCCCTTTTCAATTTTTATTTTTTTAAATTTTTAGTTCTCGCTTTGCTTGACTGTCAATCTTTATCCTTTCCTTTTAAATGTAGAATAATTATTCTAGTTCACGCAAGAGTTTTTTTGTTGTTTATTTTTTTTTTATTTTTTTTTTTTTTTGTTTCTTTTACAGTAACTTTTTTGTTTTTCTTCTGTCCGAAAATATAGTATACATTTCGAGCGCAGAAGCCTATCGGGTTTTTTTCGGAGGCTGCATCTAGTTTTCCTCGCGGATATATCCGACTTATTTTTAGACGAAAATACAAATTTCATATTTAAACGTTTCCCCCATTATTTCTTAGATAGATTCTCCGATTATAATTAAATAATCTAGCGAAATAATTTATTGCGTAATTAAAAAACATCCATTTTACGTCTTTTTTTTCCTCTAAAAAGTGGCATATTTTCGGTACGTACGGAAATGATTAATTTCGGCCTGTATAAATTACACGATCTCCGAGGTCTAGAAACGAAACAACTCGCACGGAGTGGTAGTCGAGTGACAAACTTTTAAATTTTTCTCGTCGCTTCGTTAACTTTGTGGTCGACTGTAGTAGGGTTTGCACCTTGTCTGTGTAGTTTTGCGGTAGAAGCAGCCGCCTGTCTGAACGAACGCCTGCCCATAAAGCTCTTTTACAAGCCAGATCGTCGTAATAGGTTGCACAATAAATCTGCTGGAATCCAGGTCATCGTTGCTCACGTAGCACATTTAAATTATTTCTTTTAATACATGTTCTCCTATCACGGCTACGACGTGTACGTCAGTCGCTAGAAAATGATTACATTCGCTTCTGAGAAGCACGCTATAGTCTCTATCACCAGTGTAAACATGGCAGCAATCCTGATATGACGAAATTGGTAGCGATGAATTTTTCAGCCGAGTGCGGAAAATCGGAATAGCGACCGATCGTTTACGAAGGATAACATTCGATACTATCGTGTAGAGCAGCTTAATGACGAATAAACATCGAAATTCGGAAACTATCGTGTTTTTATCGAACGACAAACCTACTCTTCTTTTTCCTATAGACCGATCTCGATGCAAATAATTGCTATCTTCGGTAGTATCGCTTTAATGCAAAATATCTGCGGAAATTACCGATGTTTTCTTAAGGTTTCTTTTTTCTTTTAGTCGGCCAAAACAAAAAAAAAAACAAACCATCTCCGGAAAGATTCCATTTCTGACGTTTACTTGTCGTAAAACGGGGAATTTTCCCCCCTTACATTCTTTCTTCTTCTCTCCGCTTCAACCTTCTTCGTCCGCCGAATCTAAAACTTTTTTTCCTTCGCACGTTAAACCGTAGCCAACCGCTATTTATTGACAATATTAATTCGCTATTACTGAAAGGTTCTCTCCGTATCAGGCAGGGGTCTTATAACAAGCCGAATCAATCGCAATCCTTTCCTCGACTTTTCTTCACTATCTATCCTCTGTTCGTGGTATCGGTAAAGTTCTAATAATTTCCAACGTTCTGAGATCACTCCGTACTGTTTTCCTTTGCTTCTACAGAATGTATTATTTCCATTGTTTTCCAAATAGGGCCTATAGACCCTCGTGGGATCGAACGAAATGAAAAATGAAATTATCTGAGTTAGCCCTTTGAACGGCAATTCCATTAATAATTGTCCGGGGTTGCAATATATCTTTCGAAAAAATTGCATATAATGTTTTGGTTTCTAACGATAGTGTAATCGTACTTTCTTATTTTCCAATCTATCTATTTAGCCTGCTCTTCTCTCTTACCGTGTATCCGTGACTTCTTTTTTCTTCGCCGGTACTCTGTCTCGTATTACACCATTTTTTGTTTTTCCATGCCCAGTAACATTTCTCTCTCTCTCTCTCTCTCCCTCGTCATTCAGACCTCTTCACTCGTCTCTGAAAATAATTTTATACGTAACGCTTTGTTTCCAATGTTATTCCTTATGAGACTCCTTCGGCTCAGTGTACTGCTCGCAATATACCTCGCCTATTAAATTTCTCCGATTTTTCTGTAATTTCTATACTTGCTTCTGTCGTCTACCAGAATTAAAATTTAAACTGCTGTAAAATTACCATTAAACGCCACTTGCTAGCCCGCGGCGAAATAAAAGTATACAGAAAAACCAAACGGAGAACATCGCTATGACAGTTTTTAATATTAAATCGGTTGGCAGAGTCGGATGGTCGGCAGCTCGATGATTAGTATTCAGGAGCGATACCCGTTCGAGCATTTAAGTATTTTTATTGGTTCTCAGAACGATCAGTCTATCGTCAAACTGCTGATATTTAGATCGGTGTAGCAACACAGCTGTTCTGCTCCGCCTTTACACCGCATTACGGCTTCGCTTTGGCGCCAATCGCCTCTGTGCACTATCACGCTGTCCTATTTCTTCTTTTGAACCGTTCCCCCGTGCTTTCGAGTTATTTTCTCGTCGCAGAATGCGATCGTATTTTCTAAAACGCTTCGCCGTCACATTCAACGTTCCCTTTTGCTTCTTACATCGGTCGTACATACATATCTCTATCTACATATACTAACGGGTCCAGGCACACACATACGGGCACTACTTAATGCCCCCGCCGTTCCATCGCCATCCAGTATCCTTTTCACTGTTGGTGTGTAATTAAAAAGAGTATCATACGACCAGAACACTGGACCAGAGAAGGCAACAGTTACTAGTAGAACGAAGAGATGCGTCTACGGTGGCAACATTGCTGGTCAGTTTAGTGGCGTTTTTTCCTTATGTATAATTAATAGGATATTTCGAGTGCTAGAAGTAAAGGAGCGCGTGTATGTGTATAATGGGTCGGTGTGCGCATGTAGGGGTACACTCAAGAGTTCGCTAAAAGAACTTGAAAATAACTGACCGTGTGTGACATTTAAGCAATTACTATTAACCTTCTTTACCCGTATTTCGGAACGGCTGATTGGAACTTTTTCCGCACTAAAAGCTGAGTGTTTCGCTACGAAAAAAGAATAGAAAAATTGCGTACCAGCTACTTTAATTTCCAGTGTCAGGGACGACGATTAAGATACTAAAAATTAATAATTTCTAATCAAAATATCTAATGGAAGACTAGGCGTCAGTCGTGAAAACTAATTGTTTTTCAAAACTAAGAAACTTTCACGGCTAATTTTGAGCGTTCACATTTAGAGTGATTGTATATATCAGAATCAAGTACGCTGTACATAAACTTGTAATTCTCTCTCTCTCTCTCTATATATATATATATATATATATATATATAATCCGGTCCTTCGGTACTCGGAAGTGGGCAAGCTCCCTTCACCTCTAGGTCTAATTCTTCTATAATTCTTACAAAAGAGTAAACTTTTTCATTGACTACGCCGTTTTTTACTTTCATTACATAAAATTAAGACATTCTTTCATTACCTTCTTTCGTTACATTTTCGTTACATATTTCGTTACATAAAATTGTAACTGGAACAAATTTCGTGACAGGACACTTTTCCCGATGACCCCCAGCGTAAAAATGACATAGCGTTACCACCTTTTTTCGTTACATAAAATTGTGATTAGGACACATTTCGTAACAGGACACTTTTCCTGATGACCTCTGGCGAAAAGTGACATAGCCATTAATATATACGAGTATATATATATATATATATATATAAACTCGGCCCTTCGGGACTTGTTCACCCCCAGATCTAGTTCTTCTATAATTCTTATAGAAGAGTAAACTTTTTCATTAGCTACGCCGTTCGACAAACTTTTACGTTACCTTTTCTCGTTACATATTTCGTTACATAAAATTAGACATTTTTTAAATAATAATCACAAAAATTCTATAAAATATAACAAACGTTACATAAAATTGAGACATTTTTCGTTACATCAAATTGGAACATTTTTTCTAATAGGGGTAGCCTAAGAATTACGTTGTAATTAATATATATCGATATATAAATTTCAAAAAAAACAACGATTTTTTTTATTAATTTCCTTACATGGGTACTACTAATATACGGACGAAGCCGTGGGTAATAGCTAGTATTTAATATAATTAACACAATAAATTTAAATGTAGTTAATATAAATTTACTTCATGTCATGAATATATATTAACGACTACGTTATATGAAACTTTTATACAGAAATGAAATTCCGATAACCAGTATTTACTAGGTAAATAGTTAATTAAAATATAGGATAGCTAATTAAAGCAACTCTTGATTAGAATTATAGAAGAGACATCATCTGAGAGCTTAGAGGGTGTTTCCGCGACGAGGTCTCAAGAATTAAGTTACGTAGATATGCGTTTCTAAATGTTGACAAATTACAGTAATATAGACAGAAATGACTGTCAAAATTATCAATCCTGAGCCCATTTTGTCCTTTGCATTTATCGCGCAAAATTGTTTAAAAAGTTGTAGTTCATCAAAATGTATTGCTGGCGCTATTTTTCTTTATTCTGTAAGTAAGCGCGTGTATTAACTTTATATTTTGCAAAAATTCCCAAAAAAATTCCTAAAAAAAATTCCCTTCGACATATATAAAATCAACAAAAATAACGTACAAAGTACAGCAAGACAATTTCAATAAATTTCCCTTTTTATTTTGTTATTATCCATCGATTTTCGGGAGCTGTTCCAGTGAGCATAAAAAGAAAAACGAATAAAACATCCATCGAGGTCTTTAGTAATTTTACGTTAAGTTTTTATACAAAAAAAAAAAAAAAAAAAAAAAAAAACAAAAAGCTTCAACACTCTACCGTATTTTGATTAAAGATTAGTAGTTTTATCGAACAAAGCGTCTGGCCGACATTTTACCCTTTTACATGTCTGATAAATTCTTGTCAGTCTGTGCTTTACCCGTCTCTTTGACTTTTCTTCGTTTAAATAAGCGGCGTCACCGGGGGGATCTGTCTCGAATTAATGATTTAGGCTCGATGTCTTCTTCTAGGAAGCTAAAATTCTCGGCTACTCTGCAATAGAGTTATATCTCGCTGAAAAAACCACCGAAGTCGTTCGATTTAACATGCTCAAGCTTCTGTTCAGTTAGTCCTGCGAAATGATGAATATCGGAGGGAAACTTATTTATATCGGTCGCCTGCTTATTAAATTGCACAGAGCTCTGCCTATGAAATCGCTGGAAGTATTCGAAATGAAGTAGAATAATATTTAAATCATCAAATTAAAATGAATACAAACAATTGAACTAGTTTAAAATTTGACACTATGTCTTATCTTTAAAAAAAAAAAAAGAAAAGCAAAACAAAAACAATAGAAAAAATGATTAGTTTGAAACAATGTTGGAGGTATAAACCACCGCGATTTTTATTACCGACAGTTTAATATCATGATTCAAAGTATTTGAAATTGGAATAACTTTTTACGCATGTTTTTTTGTTGATCGCGGAGCATTGAAAGTAGTCGGCTAATAAAATCAGAGCAATACACACTGAATAGCGGTTTCGATTAGTTATTTCAGGCGAAAAAGAAAATGAATGAGATACTCCGTTCAGCGAGAAATGCTACGAAAGTCATTCGGTGAAAAAGTTAAGTCGTTTCTCGTGTACGTTTCTGAGTTAATTTTTCATCGATATGTTTTCCAATATTTTCTGGTCGTGCTCCGTCTTTTAATAATTTTTTCTATCCCCGCCCGTCGCTGCTCGTCCGGTTGTTATCGTTCCACAATTTCACTACTACTTCAGCATGAAGGCGCGCTTTTCTTTCTTTTTTTTTTTTTTTTTTGCACCAAAGATAATCGAGCGCACGCGTGTGCGTTCCTTTTTCGAGTTGTTATTTGTCTAGTTTTTTGCGCTGCATCGAAGATTTTCATCATCACAGTCTGTTCATTCTGTGTTTGCGCCTGCTATTCTTTCCTCATTCGCATTCTTATTCTTATTTAGAGCCAAACACACTGGATGAGATGATATAGCCGAGGCTATTATGATATTCAATACACGACGTGCTGCTTGTTCATCGGACTAGTTTAAAATTTAACTCACGATCTGCTCTACCCAAACCTTCTCCCCTCAACGTGCAGCTCTTCTTCTCACTCGCTCTGCTTATCCTAAACGGCTCATTTTGCTCGCCGACGAAAATCCTAAAACGCCAAATTTTTAAACCTTCCCATCTGCCCCACTAAACCACCGTCGCTACTACTTCATACCAGTGCTCTATCGTTTGCCAACGTGCTGCCTCCTCCACTTTCCTTAACTTACACTCTCACAGTTCGCTAACTTTTAATATATATCTCTTTATACATAGCCGCCCTAAAGATACACATATGCGAAACTCCTGTTGAAATCTCTCCTTTCGCCATAATAAAACTGATAATCTTCCATTACTCGTTTTTTTATCTTTTCTGTTTATCCAAGCTCCAGCCTTTTAGTGATCGCATTTTTCTTTTCTTTTCACTCTCCCTTCTCTCTCTCGCCCTTACCCCTGTATTATTATTATATTTTAAGAGAAGTGCTCCAGACGATTTTGACGGGCCCGCGTTCTTACAAACATCTGTTTATTTATTTTTCCAGATTTTCGCTCTTAGAACATTTCCATTTCAACGTTCACATTTTCAGCCCCCTCTTATTTGTACGCGCGCATTTCATCCATCAGCGTTTTTTGCAATAAAAACGATAATAAAATATCGTCTAAATTTTATCTGTATACGCTGATTGGCGCCTGAAACTCCTAAATTAATTATAATTCGATAATGCACGTTTTTTTTTGTTTTTTTTTTTTTTTTATTCACTTTACTTAAAGCGACAATTTTGCTTGACCAGTTTTATACAGTTTTCTAGGCAGTGGTTGTCCAGTCTGTGCGTCTAGTGGACATTAAAATTCGATTTAAATTTATCTATTTATTTATCCATTATAAATATTTTTCATTAAAAACGACCACTTCCTAGTTGTGCAATCAGCCGATGACTTAAAAAAACGATGATAGAATGTGAAATATAAAATTATTTTTATTCTTCTACAATATTCCGCTAACAAGTGGTATTATTTACAGCACATAAAAAAATACAGCAACAGTTTCCTCTCCTGATAATGATTCACCGTCCTTCATGCAAATTCAAGCATGATGGTATCCCTGTATAAATAGTTTTTGCCGTCGTCTATAGTTGAAAAAAAAAAAAAAAATGCGGCTTATGAAAATTCTTTCTTCTTTTTCTTCCTTAACCCCCCCCCCCCCCCCGAAAGGTCGTAGTGATGTTATGAAACAGCCGCGTTCGTCACCATCCTCCATGCTAACCTATCTTAAGCCGTCATCAAACGCCTCATGCAGGCTTAAGCCAATTAACGATTTTAGTTGATCAGTCTAATGTGTTCTGGATTTTCCTTTTTTCCTTCTACCATTGACTTTTCCGGTTATTACCAGGCGTTGTAATGAATTTGTATCTCGCGCCAATGTTTCCATAATAATATATAATCAAGTTAATAACAAATGATATTATTCGGACAGCTACACGGTTCTAATATTTAGGTATTTCCTATCTCCCGAATAAAATCACAGTACCCCTGTCTTACTGTTAACTATAAGTAAGGCGTCCGTTGTATATTGTACCGCTATTTAACAGGCAAAGTGATTATCAGCATTGAAACCGAACTGGGTGAGAAAAAATTTATAAAAAACATACTGCTGATTACAAATTTTTGGTTCTTGATTTTGTTTAAACGGCAGATAACTATTTTAATTTCGAGTAGCCAATTGTTTTTCACATTATCTGAAAACAGAAAATTAAAGTACAATTTCTGCAAATTTTTTTCATTTTGTTTGTTATAGTTTTTTAATTTCTCATAAAGACTGACACTTGCAAACAAATATCTTCTGCGCTGAATTAATATCCATTATTGACTCGCTCGAAAACAAACAAAAACAAAAGTTATTCGTTTCTAAACCGCGTATTTGCGGGCACGCGTTCTTATCGACCATGTTTTTTTCGTGGTTTTAATTTTAGTCGTACGAATATAATACCACAGTTGTGTGTATGTTTAGATTCATTTTATAATATAATTTACGAATTTTTTAAAATGGTTGCGAATATTTCGCCTACTATTACGAAGTAGAGTTACTAATCTGTCCGGACATTGTTTATTGAATTAAACGAGACTATTTTTAACAAATCTTTATCTACAAAATTCTGAACTGACTTTAAATTACTTAGCGAAAACAATAAAATTAGGTTGTGAAAATTTTTCGCTGGCGGTAATATGAAAAATCCTGAAATGTTTTTTTTTTTTTTTTTTTTTTTTTATCGGTCATACTCGTATGTAACGTTTAAAAATGACGTAATCGGTTGAAAACGAACTCTTTTATAAGAAGAATATCAATTTGGAGACCGGGGTTATTTCTATTGTGAGGTATGAAGAATTGAGTTTTTATAATGTGTATCAGAGAGAGAGAGAGAGAGAGAGAGTGAGAGAGAGAAGATTATATTTCTTATATTGACTTCGGGAAAAAGTTTTTGGTGGAATTTACGGCTTTTTATTTATATTTAAATATTTCGAGCTTCAAGATTTTCGGTTAGAAGCTAACCGTGTCATTAAACAAATATTACTAAACAGAATTTACAAGCTTTACGGAAATCTCATTTCTTTGATTATTCTGATAGTATCAGCTAATTAATTATTACGAAAGAGGATATAATAAAATCCAATGATAATAATAATAATAATAACAACATTTTACGAATTGTTGGTTGACGGAAGAATCCGTTGATGCATTTAATCGACATTACAGGTCGAAAAACAGATAATATTAGTTTCTAAATTTAATTGAACGCGGCGAAATTGTTGATATAAAAATTCGATCGAATAAGCTCAAACGGAAAACGGATATAGTGAACGTATTTTTAGCGAAACGTTGAATTGATTAGAAGGAGAATAATGAAAGATAAATTCTGCGATTTATCGGATCTTCTTTTTGATCGTTCTGACATAACCAGAACAACGAAGATGAATGCTTGATGATCTGTTGCGTAAAGCGAGAGGTAAGACTAAAAGTTGCAAAAAGGAAGCTATTTAACGATCTTAAAATGTTTTGAAGCATTAGCGACTACGTCATTCTTAGACCAGCATTGAATATTCGTCCCCATGAGAGATTACGTGCCGGTTAGTTTATATAAGATAACGAAGGTTGCTAAAATTTTTTTCTTAATGAAACACGGGAAAGAGTAACGTAGTCAATTGAAGACGATTTTTCTAAAAGAATTTTAGAAGAAAAATAGATTGCGGGGTAGTCGAGGGGGTTTACCCTCTTGAGAGGTTCGAAGAACAGAATTTTTCCAATATAAATATGTACGTCGCCCGGAAAATTAACACCTGTTTAAATATTTTATCTTGTCTCTCTTTCTATATTAGCGAATTCGTATTTTTACTAAAGATCCTCCGATGCTCTTTATGTTCGGATTTCCGTTCTGTTTGGGCTATGTTTAGTAATGTAATTAACACTGGCTTTAAGTACAGTCGAAAACAGCGAACTAAGTCGGCGCGGATGTAAAACTTGTACCTATTGAAATTTCTGTTATAGTATTCTCTGATGAAATTGTTCCGTTATTTAAATTTCTAAAATATTCTAATAAAATCGATTTTTTGTTTTATCAAGCATTGCTAGTACACGGCATAATTACTAAATTACGCTTTAATAAATACTATGACAATTTGCAGTCGAAGGTTTTCATATAATTAATATTCGCCGATTACTCAAGTATCACCAATCTATAAAATATATACGGCGGCTCCCACCGTAAATTTATAACTCTTACTTGCCGAATTACTTATTAGAGAGCCGACTCAGCATCATTTCTAAAAGTCCCTTTGCTGTTCCAGTATGATTTTATTAAGTATATAAATAGCTATTTTGTTTTCTGATGTGCATGCCATTTCTTCCTTGATCAGAGAGAAGTAAAAATAAAAAAAAACAAAAAAAAAAACGAATCCTGCAATAAGATGAAACAGCCTAACTAAAAAAATCTCCATCGGATCATTTTCCATTTCTTCCGTCCTTTCCATGTCTGTGTGATCACTGGAATTGACGGTATCAAATACCCCCGCTTCTCCCCACGATAGTCGATGATTGGGGTTATTTACCCCCGATCGACAGCGGGATTTCACATACACACACATATTCTGGTTCATTACGTTTCCAAAATTTTACAATTTTTTAAATTTTATTTATGTATAATAGTTTCGATGGAAAATGCTCGCCTATTTTTAAATAGCTAATTTGTTTACAAGAAAAAGAAGAAGAAAAAAAACCGGCTACAATAAAGCTAATTAACGCGCGTTTCCGGGTGATGGAAAATAAATTTTATTATCAATCAGCATTAGAATTCGCGGTATATATCATCGGGTGGCCACAAAATTAAGTGCGTACCGTTTATAAATAAAATACTCGTATATGTATATATAGATTGCAGGTCGCGCGATTGTGGGAATTTTTCAAAGCGGAAAATGGGCCTACTACTAGTTTAAATTAAGTCGGATGTCATCGAAGCGGGGAAAGTGTTTTTGTGGAAAGCGCGGGTAATTCGTCACTCATATTTCCAGCGAAAGGTGGATCGGCTTTCGAGTCGCTGTAGCGCAGAAAATTGAATTAACTGGGCGTCCCTGTTTGCAGTCTGAGCGGTCATTTGGCTATCATTAGAAAGTGTCTAGGAGGGCTACATCGGTTAATTGTGCGGCTGCTCGTCCGATGTGCGCTAGCTGCTGCAGGCACATGTGTGCGCAAAGTGGCGCTACAGTTGATTATAGTAATGCAGCATTTGTCGTGCTCGTGGTCGTCGTGGCTACCACCGGTCGACGACGCTATTTGCTATCCATCGAAACTGGCGGCTGCTGATGTGTCATTAGTTTGACGGCGGCGGCTGGCAACCGGAAATCTAGAAAAACAAATGTCCTCTTCCGGCCTTTCTTTCCATCGGTGTACCTGTGAACGTTTTCTAGTTGCGCTTCGTCTAATCGCAAACAAAATGCCCGCCGCTGGCCTTCCGATGGTCATTAGTGCGAGCGCTAAATGTTTGGTCAGCGAACATTTAAATCGAACGGCGCCTCGTCGTCAATTTTTTCCATCGAGCGTTAGTCAACAAAGACAATCGTTTTAGCGCAGGTGAATGACACGTTCGATGTACTCTACTCGCAGTTCGGCAGCTGATGACATTTAACGATCTTCCCGGGTTCAGTCCGAGCGCCGTCGCCCTAAATAAATAATGCGCACACCGTTCGATGCAGATGCAGGCAGCTTTCGAAAAATTCGACTAAAAGTCCGCAGCCTACTCGAAGCTAACACGGAAACTGACCATTACCAAAAATTGCTTCGCGTCTCTATTAAACATGCATGCGCTTCCGTTAACACGCTCTTTTTATGTCATCGCCGATTTTCATTTTTATTTCTTCAAACAGTCTGAAATTTCGGCATAGCCTGCTGGAAACATGAAATGGTAATTTACGCAGTAATAGGCGTCGCTAATGCGCGCGCATTGGAAAATAATGCTCGGCAGAGCCGTATATATATATATTTTTTTTTTTCATCGCTCTTACAAAGTTTACTCACGGAAAATCTTGTTATCGACGGGTTGCGAGAATACTGATTAACGCTTTGCACGAGGCAACGCAATATGACCCGGCCGTAGTCTGCGAAACGATACAAAGAAGATAGGACGCTCAACATTTTGTTCATGGCGCATATTATGCTCGGATAATTTCACCGGATGTCGTAAGCCGACTAATATTAGAAAACCTGTACCGCTTAAGTGGAATCGCGCCTCCTGATATAAGACGGGGCGCGGTAGCAGATGTAAAAAGAACAAAACAACTGCGGGATGACCGGTACCCCTCCCCGCATTGAATGGGCAAGTAGTGGCACAGTAGCAGTCTAAAGGCGAGAAATATTTTATTAAATACAGCTATCTCAAACTGTAGTTCTGAAGAAAATGAGCGGCTAATGCGATGGAAAGAACAGAGAACCCTCTCACGATAAAAGAGCTACAAGAAAATCCCGCACCGGGATTTAAACAGGATCGGCCGGTATACGCTCAATAGAATACGCGGCGAATGCGCGCGTAAAAACGAAATATAAGATGTCTAAGTGGTCAAAACTCCGCTTTTGGATTTAACCTGTGATTGCGGGGATACCCAGACAACTAGTCATCTAATGGATTGCAGACTTTTTTATGGATGCTGATCATAACGCTGTAAAACTCTCTAGCATTAGTCCGAGAAAGTATAATATTTTTTGGCCTGGATACGATGCGAACGAACGAACGAACAGCGACAAATTTACCCTCTAATAAAATAATCGCATCGATAATGATGATACTAACGATAGGGAATAATAGCGGGCTTAATTATAATTTCTCCGATGAGGAGATTTAATAATGGGATTCGCGTAATTAATTCATTCGAAATAAAAAGTGTCTGGAAATAGACGTAAAATTTTCCGAAGGAATGTTTAACTTTTACAGTTAACGAAAACGACCCAGAAAAAAACGATTATGTCCGATGTGAGCCGAGTAGAAAATTTCCTTTTTTTGCGCGTTCACAGTTTTGGTACAAATGTCCCCCCGGAACCTATCGGGGTCTGTTTGCACATTTTTTAAATTTAATACACAAGAAACCCGCGCTGTTATCGAACTGTAGTACACTGGAACGGCGTTGAGGCACCTATACTGTATTGTTCATTATACGAGTAATGAACGTGTGTATAAAGAGAGAGAGAGAGAGAGAGAGAGAGAGAAAACGGGTTTTCGTTAATAAAAAATGGGTCCGATAAAGAGACAAAATAAAGATGGTTTTCGAGTGTATGCTCTGGTTATTTGAATACACTGATTTGTGGAAGAGAAATGCTATTTTGGTTGCTTCCTAGAATGAGTAGAACAGTTAAATTAACTTTGGACCAGAAAAGTACTTGCGGTTTCTACATGCGATTAGCAGCTGTGCACGGGACGCGCGAATTTTGTTATTTTATTGGGAAAAACAAACTCGTTTCATTTTATTTATTAATTAATATTTAAAATGGTGTATACTTACAATTAGTTGCTATGCGGTTTTTATATAGTTTAGAAAAATTCGATGTGTATGGTAAAGTGTGAAAAATTTTTAATGTCGACATGAAAAACCGTGCGTACTAAAAAAAAAAATAAAAAATAATAATAAAAATAATGAAATGGTAATTCGATCAATTTTTTCTCACGTAAAATAATAAAACGGTGAAATAGGCGACACATTCGTATTAGCAATATCACAAAAAAAAAAAAAAAAGAAAAAGTCGAACTATGAGTAAAAAGAGAGCGGAAAAACTGGAGCAGAAAGGAAAAGAGTCTGAACAGTGGCGACGCTCGTCGTCGACATATTGCCGTCAGACTGAGCGCTTTGGAAAATCAGACGTTTACGATCGTCGTTCGTTGTCGACCAGCAGCTAAACTTCAGACAGCTGGTCTTTAGTAAAGTCTTTGTCTGCGATTTTTCCTCGGTTTCCCGAACAGTTTTCCAAATTTACCGCGACCTAGCCCCGGCTGCTAATTAGCACTATTATCGGCCCGACGACAGCGGAATTACCGCAACTTTCGAACTGCCGTCTATACCGCTTTTCATATTAACGACACCGTCTGAAAACATTGTCCACATTTAAAAATGCTCATCTTAAATCCTACAGCCAGGTTCGCTCTGCGTCACGGCGATGATAGCTTACGGCGGCGCGCTACAGTGACTGTCATCCCCTTAAGCATACGCGGGTTAAGTGTGTTGGCGGCAACTGTCGTTCGATGTGATTGCGCAGTTGTCTTCAGCCCCGCAGTGGTGTCAATGCGTGAGAATTCCGAACGCTGGAGCTCAGAACGATTTTCCGGAAGATTCGAAGGAGGAGGCTCTTTCCGATGAATTATTATATGACATAGCTACTATAGAATGGTAACGGTTGTAATTGAGGTTTTCCTGCGAGGGTTCTGATATAATAAACTGTGATGGAACGTGTTTTGCAAAGGGATACGAACTGATGGAACGGTTTCCTCATCTGATACGCGTAATTGAGTTAGTTTTATCTCGGCGCTTTTGCGGAAGAGGCGCGCTACGCCGGCCACTCTCTCTCTATGTATGTTTTTTTTCCGTTATAGTAGGCGAAAATTGGTTTTAGCGCGGCTACCGGCGTCCGTGTTCACCTGTCCGGCTCTTTTCGCGACAAATTAGCGACGAAAAAATTGTTTCTCTCCGCTCCAGCCGATGGCGGACTTCAACGGGGCGCCGCCTGGGATTTTCCTGGGCCGCTAGCGGCGCGCTATACCTCCTTAGGCTGCGCGCAGCGCCATTCGCGTTGGAGCGTACTCATCTGTATAGGATGCATCTGCGTATGTTCGGTCTGATGCTGTGCATTCCGTTTCCGGTATCTTGCGGTATATGTTGCGGTATTTGTGCGAAAGCGGCCGTCGAGCTTGGCTGCCGCGTTACAACCGTTCACTCTGCTATAGCGATAATTTATGGGGCACAGCGAAGGCGCGGATGATTTAGTCATCGGAGCGTTCGCAGCTGAAATAGGGAGTACGACTGCGCCAAAACATTTCGCTCGGCAACGGCTAACGCGATAACCATTCCGTTTATCTGCGATGATCGCCACCCCATTTATAGGCCGGAAATATTGCTGTAATTCGAACCCGGTAATTTTGTCCGCATTCGAACGGTACCGAGTGAAATTCGTCATCATCGTCAGCGAGCCACTCTGCCAGCGTTAAATCATCGTGCGCTAACGAAATTTCTTTCGCGCCTATATAGAGGCCCGTTTAAAAATCATCTTTCGCCGTCATCTGGCTACGCTTATACTCCCTCAATCGCGCGTTCTCGGTTAAATAATAGAATTTCGAATTACTTCAAAATTGATTAGGCGGTTAACCGCGCCTTCAGTGTCCTCGGGTCGGTCCTATTTGCGACCGGTCTCATCCGCGTACATACTGCAAACCGAATTAAACATGAGCATTTGGAGTTTTTTTTTTCTTTTTTTTCTTTTTTTTTGGAAAAATTACATCTCGGAATGTTGGTTAGGAAGTGTTCATTTATCGATTAATTTAGGTCCTCTCCCGTGTAAAAAACAGCGAAAACTTTTATTCAGATCGCATCTTGATCGAATCTGCGCATTTTATTTGGAAATTGTATATTTCCTATTTTATACTTTTAGAAATTTTTCCATATTTACAAAATGGGCTTAATTTTCTTCTTTTCTTTCTTTTCTTTCTTTAACCATTATCAGTCCACTGCTGGACGAAGGCCTCCCCTAATTCCTTCCAGCCGTCGCGATCCTTTGCCTCTTCCCGCCAGTTCGACCTAAATTTTCGTATTTCATCCATCCAGCGTCCCTTCGGTCGTCCCAAAGCTCGTTTCCCATCAGGTTTCCAGAATGTCAATAGATTGATCCATCGGTGCTCGGCTCTGACCACATGACCGCACCATCTCCATTTGATACTTATTGCGTCATTTATTTTTGTGGTTTGTCGGATACGTTGTTTTGTCCATTTGTCTTTCAGGGTAATACCTAACATAGACCGTTCCATTCTGCGTTGATTTGTACTTATCTTTTGTTGTAGTTTTTTCGTTAATACCCATGTTTCGCTGGCATATGTTAGAACTGGGAGAACACATTGGTCAAAAACTCTTTTTTTCAGATTTAAGGGTGTATTAGTATTTTTAAGTATATTTCGTAGCTTCGAGAATGCCATCCAAGTTAGTTGTATTCTTCTAGTTATCTCCTCTTCCCAGTCATTATTTACTTTCAGTAATTGTCCTAGGTAAATGAACTTATCTACTTTTTCTATTTCTTGTGTGTTTATAAGTATACTACCGTTTTTGTCCGTTACCAGTTCGTTACTCATGAACTTAGTTTTATTTATGTTTATTCTAAGTCCTATTTCTGAGCATTTATCGCTGACGGTTTGTATCAGGGGGCTTAATTTTACTAGCGGCAATATCGAAACATTTGATTTACATGAAATTCTAGCCATCTTATTATTGTTGACATATCTACCAAATGAACTCATTTATTTATCCGATCTGTTATAATTTGGTACGAATTCGGATATTCCCTTTTTTTCTTCTATAAATGGCATGTTATACAGTCGACTCGCGATTATCCGGCTTAATTGGGCAGCCAGCCAGTCCGGATACCAAAAAATCCCGATACGCCGGAGTTCAAGGTTAAATACTGCAAATTAAATGCAAAAAATGAAAATTAACTTATCCCATAACAGAAAAGTAAACATGAAAATTAACTTACGGTGGTGTACATTAACTAGTTTTTAAAGAAGTCTGTGATTGAGGTCTGTGTGTCTTTCGCTGCATTCTCTTCCTCGCCAATATATCTCGCTACTTACGTAAACAAATGATATCAGCCGGTGACGTTTCGGGCACAAACTCTTTGTGAAACCAAGTTTTAAAACTTTCACAGCATCTTCATTTGATATAGCTGTGGATTTTCTAAAAGTACTTTGGCTTTTTTCTTCTTTTTTTATTATTATTATTTTTTTTTTTTTTGAAAAATCGATCAGGATAATATAGAGTTTGGATAAATGCATATATATATATATACGCATGTGTCGTGTGTGCGCGCGCGAGCGCGCTAATTTGTGTAATTAGCCCTGGTCGACAGTAATTAAAAGGAAATAAAAAAAAATATCTAAATTTCCGAGCTTAATTTAAACGACAACTCGTATAGCTGTTGAAAATTGAATTTTTAAAATTAGTCCAGCACAAGTTTATGTAAATTAGCAGAGTACTTTATCTAAATTAAAAACAACACACATTCGTACCTGTTTGCTAAAAGTAACTTTTTACAAATAGCATGTTTTCTAAATGCAGCAAACTGAAGAGTATGCTTATTTTCAGGCAAAGAATAGAGAAGTACACGAAAAACCGAACAACAAAATTTTTTATGTACATATACATTCGGTTTTCTACGATCATTTCAGTTGAAGATGTCTTTCTAGGATAACTTTTATTTTTTAATTTGTTCATTGACTATTTTGGAAATTTATCGATTTAAAAAACTCCTCGACTTTTTTATTTCCTTACTTATTTGTATAGTATTTTTAACATACTTTCAACATATTTTCGTTATTTATTGTAAAAATTACTCTCGTGTTTCCAATTGCTATTACGGTATTTTAATACCCTTTAATTTTAATAAACTTTTTTTTTTATTTTATTTATTTTTTATTTTATTTTTTATTTTTTTGGATGAGGGGGTTACTCTAATATTTTTATAGTAATTTCTTCTCAGCTTTAATTAAAAGTACGAAAAAACGTTTTTAAAATAATACGATATATTGCATAATGATAGATGGAAATGGTCCGAGCGCATGGTTAGAAGCGAAAATAACTTTGATGCATGAATTTATATGAACATCGTGGAACCTAAGTGACCTCTAGGACGATCGAAGAAGCTCTGGGTGAAATTCGCAAAAATTTATAACAAACTGGTGGAAAAGGAAAACATGACAAACGGTGGAGGGCGCTTTTGTCAAGCAATGAAGAGATAAAGACTATGAAAAATTCACGGAAATACGAAAATTATTGTTTTACTTTTTTCGCTGATATAGTATTAACGAATCTTCCCAATGATGTATATTGTAAATAACCTCTCAGAAGTCGCGGTGTATTTACACATTTATTCAAGCATATTGATTTAAGATTGTTTCGAATTTATTTTTATACGTTTCATTTGTAATAGGTTATGTTAAAAATTGCTTTAAAAAGAAAAAGATACGCCCAGAAGAAAAAAAAAAAAAAGGAATATTTAAGAAAAAGACATTGAAAATTTATTAGAATTTCTCCGGGAACCGTCGATTTTCGTTGGTTTAATCACTATCCTAAAAAAGGGGTACACGTTATTATCGATCTGAAATAGAAAAGTATACAGGTATTTCTAAAACTGATGGGGTGATTTTTGTATAGTATCGAGTGCGAAGTTCTTTTTGCATGAAGTCAAATTTTTCAAAACTCCGATACAATTTTCGATGCCCATGTTTAATTGAAACGGTATTTAACGTGAGAAAAAAAGATCAGTTTAAATTTTATCTGTGCCATTAATAAAATTAGATACGATGAAAAACTTGTGAAAAAAAGCACAAAGCGAATAATTGTTGTGGGTTATTCAATTCTTTAGAATATGTGTATCGATTATGTACGGAAAAGACAGCATTATGGGTTAACGACCCTGAATTAGCCTCAATGAGTTGGAAGCGGAAAGAGGGGAAAGCGTTGTGAAAATTTTTCGAGAAATTCCGTCGGCGGGTAAAATTACGGCCACTGTATTTTAGGACTGTAAGGGCATTTTGTTGATTGAATGACTACCACCGCAGGGCTGTTAAGAAGGTACTTCGATTGTCCTACGCGTCTGCGTGCTGCAGTCAAATAGAAAAACAATCAGAGGAAAATTGAGCAAGGTCACATTCCCGCGTAAGACAACGCTCATCTGCATACGGCTGCTCTCACTTGCACTCGCTACTGGTGGATTTCAAGTGTTCCGTCACCATATTCTCCGGACTTTTGTGTCCCGGAATGAAAAAGACACACTGGCTGAAAAAGATATTTTACATCGACTGATGAGTTGGAAGAAGCAGCCGTCAGTGAAAATCAAGATTGCGTGCGTTGGCATCGAAATACTTATCTTTTAGTACAACAAAAATGGCTCTCGATAATTTTTGGGCGACTATGTAGAAAAATAGTTTACACCTTCCGGAATATTATACATTTTTTTCCACATCACCTTGGGGAGTATATTTTGTTCAATCTAGAGGCTGTGTGAGCAATGACTTTTGAAACAACAGCCCTGCTACATAAAAAAAAAAAAAAAAAAAAAAAAAAAAAAACTGAAAAAGGCCTTTTACCGATAAAGAGATTTTAATCAAGAGGAGTGTAAGGTTTTAAAAGAATTACTCTAACGCAGGCATAACGGGAGCGGTAATGCACTATTAACATTTACTTTTTAGTGCCATGTTGCGTGTTGGATATTTTTCACTGTAGCGTTAAAGGTAAAAAAAAAAAAAAAAAGGTAGAAACGTACACAAACACACTATCGCATGAAGACACATATACTTATAAAGTAGTACGTGTATGTGTTTAAATATAATGAGATCTAACGCAGGAAGCTAAGAACGAAGCCCGTTCTTGTGTAAGCCTATTTCATTAATGTATTACACTTGTTCGCTATGAATGTCTGTTTTTCTGGGAACATTTTGACACGTGAAGTATTAACTTATTACTCCGGAGATTGATGGTCACCGAGTTGCCTGTGTACGTCAGTTCTAATTAATAAATATACCTTCATTCCGCTGGTTGTGAGCTCAATTTTTCATTCGCTTTCTTGCCCGTGCGACTTTCATAGTCACAGAAGAAGCGGCTCATCTTATAACATTTTCGGTAAAATATGCGGAGGGGGCTCTAATAATTTTTAACAGATGGTGACGTAGTGTTTGGCGACGCCAAAACTTTTCCTACCGCGTGGAAACCGTGTGACGTGTTTATCACGATGTCGACGGCGGAAAGTGTAGGTTTTCAGTTCGAAGGAAAATAATATTATTTTATTTCCTCTATATATCTATATCTATAGAATATGTGTATTTTTTTTTATTTTGGAAGGAGGAGTAAAAAAGCTTAAGGAGTGTAGTAGGATAATCATTAAACTATAGATGATTAAATTTGCGATATTTTAAAACGGCGCAAGATAGCCGGAATTTTAGATATTTTTCTCTAACGCGCTGATTTTTTTTTGATTTTTATTATAGACGTTACTGAAGCAGACTGAGCAAACGATGAGAAGTGGAAAGGAATTGTTTGATAAATTTTCCGATTTTTTCTTTTAAAATTTTTCCCGCGTAACAAGAGTCGAGACGAAATTGCGGCTATACGGGAAGAAGAGAGATGTCATCGGTTATCATTTACATTGCCGAGATGATTACGATGAAGAACGAATTAAAAGTTTAAAAACGTTCCCGAATGTTACCGAGACAGTCCGTAATGTTCGAGAGAACGAGATTGGTTTGGAACATTTATTTTGCGTTAAAACCCGTTTTAAATGTTCGAGCAAATTCACCGGACCTACAACTTTCGAGGCGACTCTCTTTCCTGTCTGTCGATAGAGTTGATTCGTGTTTATATTCTGTTGTTTCGCGCAGTATACTCGGCGAAGACAATTAATTAAACTCGATCGCGCGCAATTGTCACACGCATCGATCGAAAGCGCGTGCAGGCTGTCCTCTATGAAAGTTCTTATCGAGTTTTTCGATTTGCGAAATTGCTTCCATTCAGCAGTGTAATCTCGTTCGTTTCGAAAAATTTCATTTCAATTTTTTCACCTTCTTCCAGTAATTTAATATTTACTTAACGAAATGTGTTTGCCAGAGTTGTCGATATTCCAGACTGAGATTGCCAGCGACGAACGATTTTATACAGAGTCGTCTGAATTTATTTCGTTTTGCGCAAATTAAAAAGATACTAGAATCGCTTTACTCCGAACGGTCACCGTGGCCGGAACTTTTATGATTCGTGTTGTCTCGCAGTATCGGCTATCGAACTGCTCATAATTTTCCTAATGGTGATGGCACAAAACGAAGCAAAAAAAAAGTAATAATACAAAAAGAAAATCAGAAGAAACATAAAAAAGCGTCACTTATTCCAGCTCGCGATGAACGAAAGTGGATGTGATTTTAACGGCATAGCTGGTGGGGCCGGCGGCAATATTTAATTTATCGACGTAGGACTATAGCAGCATTCGTGTTTAAAGGTCGATAAAGACATATCGCCTCTTTACTCCCGCGGGCCGCTATTTCGCTCGTCTCCGTTCTATTTCCAGAAAAAAGAACTTTTACATCGTTCCTTTTATTTTTCTCTCGCGACTTCTCTTTACTCTCTTCAAATAACGACGACGGCAAATTGTCTGCTTGTTCATTTTCTTTTAGCTTGCTGTTTCGTGCGAAGAAATTTCTATTATCTGGAATAATAGCACGGATAATTAAACCCCATCGCGGTTACCACCTTGGAAAGACTCGGCGCGGAGAAGAAAGATTCTTACAAACGCTAATGATGTAAGAGTGACGCATTTAAAAGAAGCAAATTTTTATAATCAAAGTACACGAAAAGTACCGGGAAGAGACATATTTTCCTTTCGGAGTGTGTTCGTTTTTCACCTAGCTATGTGAAAAATTAGAGATGCCAGTGTCGCAATAAACGAGAGGCAGCGGATTAAAGAAGAAGGCGTAAGCCACTGCGCTTTAAGATTTTTTAATTCCGTCTATGTGTAGAGAAATGTTTCGAAGATCGGCATAGCGTGATATACATAATGCCTGTGTCTAAAATTACTCTTTCGGCAGTGTTTTAGAGAATTAATTGTTTTTTTCCCCGCCGCTACTTACTATTCTGGCTAAATCGATATATTGACAAACAAACATCGATGCCGGCATTCGATGAATGTTAAGCGTATCAGATAGATAATTCGCGCTAGTCGGGGATGCGAATTCGGGAGCAGTGCGAAGAGAATCGGTAGAACCGTGAAGGTAACTTATTACGATGGATTACTGCAAACGAGTTGACAACGATGATTTCACGTCACTGTTCCGGATTCTCCGCTTGATGACAGAGCACTTCTGCAAGCTCGAATACTGGCTGTTTTTTACTATGTCGCATCGATCCTCCGACCCCGTTTCCATCTTAGCCGGTGCGAACCAATACTCCATTTTCTTTGCGCATAACATGTTCAAAATATTTCACCTTGTGAGAGTATCGCAACCGTTTTGTAGCATACAGGGGTAAAAGATTAGTGTTCTCTTCGTCGAAAAAAAAAAACCCTTTGCCAGACTATCTATTTGGGGTTAGTAGTTGCTGTTTTCCAGGTCTGTAGGATCAAGAAAATAAAAGTACTAATTAAAGCTCTTCGCTAGATCTATCTTTCCATATGCGCAGTTTACACAGGCCTACACTGTAATGCTGCGTCAGCGAAATCGGGCACCGATCGCTAACAGACAAGGGTCATCACTTTTCGAGGGGTGGATGCTTATATTGCTGCGGTGTGTAGTCGGAGCGAAATATTCACGGTGAAAAATAGGCTCAACACGCTGCCGGCGGCCATCTGCGGTGGTAGGCCATGGTGAAAAAAGAAAGAAAGTGTCACAAGCGGACACTGCGTGAGCCTCATGTCTTGGAATTGCTAAACTGTGTCCGAGAGTGCATCTGAAACGCCACCGCGGTACTTGGCTAAATCGCTTAAGAAGTCTGGCTGTGCGACACCGTCGAACGGCGCGGCCCCTATCGCGCAACTTCTCGGCCAGTCTCGGCGTTCCGAAAACAATTTAAAAAGTACACAACTGACGATGCGCCGGCTGTGAAAATACATTCGGTTCGTTCAGTTGTTGATTTTTCTTTCGATTCAATTGAAATGCGTGCCGAGTCGACGACGGAAGCAGGACGGCGAGCGAGACGCGAATGAAGTCGGCCAAACGATTATTTAACTTTGGAGAATTGATTTGTTTGTCTTTAGCATAAATTCGACAGTGGCACTGTACGGGAACTGTGTGCGTAGAAGTGTAGAGTGTCTCTAATGTAAACAAAGAATGCGCGCGTCGTTCGGCGTTACACAGCCGAGAGCAGTGTGAACGGAGCAGTCGGCGAAATACGAAATTAAAACCGACAGCGAGTATAGACCGCGCGCAAGAGAGAGAGAGAGAGAGAGAGAGAGAGAGAGAGAGAGAGAGAGAGAGAGAGATAGCGTGAAAGAGTGAGGGACCGAGAGAGCGGTCGCGGTCGTGGGGAAGAAATAAATCTTAATTTGGGGTTGCGGAGCGGCGGGTGAGCTTGCAAGGTTTGCGTCGAGGACGTGCACCGTTTGTTCGGAGGATGTTCTCGCCTTAAGGAAAGTTTGCCGTCGACTGAGAATAGTAAATAGGCTTTTGAATTGCAACAGTCGCCGGCCGGCTACATAATCTGCGTGCGCTCGCCTGATGCTGATTGTATTAGCGAGCGACCGGCGAGAGAGAAAGTCGTTAAACAAAGACGGAAGAGGGCGATCTAACGTGCACGCCCGAATCCCGTGAAAGCCAGACTGGTGCGGCTGTGCCAGTTCATTATTTGATTGTAGACACCCTTTTTCCGATGACGACATCATGTTTTCCATTACTCGTTTCCCCTTTGCACTGCACCAGTATAGAGGAGCATTCCGGAAAGGTGCTTACGCATATCTCGATGTACGTGTAGAGAAGAGAGCTATCTGTCGAGCCGCAGCAGAGCCTATCTAGCTCGCGCTATATAAACGTTCCGAATGCGGCTAAAACGAATTCCAACGGTCGTGTACGCGCCAGCAGCGCCTATAGCAAATAGCTGCTATAGGAAATAATATATTTCGGCGTACGGCGCGCGTGAAATATATTTGATCAAGGCAAGTTGGCGCGCGAAATCTGATGCCTAATCGAAACTGGAAAACACACGCGTCCTCAAAGGCGGCCTTTGAAAGGAGACACTTGAGCGAGCGGCCGACCTGGCTCGACCAGAGAGAGATTAAAGCTCGACTAGGACACTTTTTATTCGCAACCGTAGCGCCCGTTCTCTTCGCCTATCCGCATCATCCGCTGCGCCGAGCTTTTAACCTGCTCCCCGTCCGTTGCCCTTTGCGCGCGAGTTCGTCGATGACCCCCGTTGTTATCGCTAATAAATTACGTGTCCGACGCGCGCGCGCTTCGCACTTATTCCGTCCGTCTGCAAGTCTGTCGGCTCGCTCGGGCGATTTTTTCAAGCGAAACTTGTCGCGCGCCGAGCGCCAAACTTTTTCGCCGCCGCGGCGGACGTGCGGCTCCGACGACGATGGCCGAAAGTCTGTAGAACATTTCATTGTGTTCAGTGCCGCGTGAAATGAAGATAAAAGGCGGCAGGCCGCGTCGAGACGCGCTCAGGTAGAAGCGCTTATTTCCTGTCGAGCGGAGCTCTATCTTTCCGTCTGCTCGGAAAAACTTTTAATTGCTGACTTTGCAATTTTCCGCCGGCCTCCGCTGCACGCCTATGCGCCATCCTTAGTCGCGCTGCTCTAATTGCTCTGTTACTAGCGGCCGTAAAAAAAAAAAAAAGATAAACAAAAAACGGCATCACCAGCGACAAGCCGACTTGCTTGTTTTTCCTCTCTCGGCAAATTCGGGATTTCCGCTGGCGTCGATCTATCTCGTACGGCAATTGTAAATCGGCCGCTAGCCGATCGGAGCAGCCACTGGTGGTTTTGCGTGTCGCCGCTAGTAAAATGTGCGCCTCTAGCTCTTTCTGCTCAGTAGCAGAGCTGCTGTTCAACTGGGTTAGTTTTTGTCAAGTGAAAGGAGTTCGTTCGAGTTCCGTTGCCCAGTACGGTGCTCGAAGTAATGCGTACACTTGACGCGTACTTCAGTACTGCTACCGAAAAAAAGTAACACGATCACCCTCTATTATTATTCCTGCCCTTCCTCGGAAGCAGTGTAACCTCGTTTTTGTTTCATCTCTACTATACGTACATCCGTTCTTCTTTTTTTCCGACCTGTTCTGATCCAGACGGACGACATGGTGTTAACCGAATGATACTGTTTATACATATGGGAACTGAAGGTTAATCTGAGATCCCCTGATTTCGTTACTTCGGTTGTTTTACGGACGGGCTTCTTCCCGCTTGACACGCTATATTATACTTGTCGGTTTTCGAGAAGCGAATTTTTTTTTGCTTTAGAAGTGACGCCCGTGGTAATCGGGGAGGGGGGGGCTCTGTTCATGTATAGAGTTCGCCACTGCTTTCTGCATTAACAAAAATTCGAAAGATGCAGTGTTTGGCGTCATTTCTATGCTCTAAACACGCCTAATGATCATCCGACGGATGACTATGTATCGCTTACGAACTAGTAGAAACCTTCCTTGTGTGTGTGTGTCGTGTCCAGTCTGAAATCTCGGCTTCGTTTGTCTAGGCCGAAAAAGATAGACTCTTCTAAAATATGGTGCAAAAATCTTGTAGTCGAGCCCAGGAAATAGATAAAAAACAGTGGGCGGGGTGGGTGGGGGGGGGCTTCAAAATTCTCGGACTCCTAATAAATCTGTTCGATAATCATCAACATTAACCGGTGCATACAGAGTTGCAGTGTGATCGCAACAGAAACGTAATAAGAAGTGTGCAAAGCAGATCGACGATTCAACGAAGCGCTGTTCGCAGTAATATCAGAGATGCCTCTTTTACTTGGACCTCTAGATGACGGACAGCTCGACTTGCTCGACTTTGGAATTAAACGGCGCGCGTGAAATATATCCGCTGACGTTGTTGGTTCTAGTTACCACATTTAGGACGATATAAGGGAAACTTTTAAAGGTTCTTCTATTTATGTACTACCATTACGGCTATTTTTAATACACGGCTACTAAAAATAATCGTACGCTTAATATAGTGTCAAAAATGAGATAAGAAAAAGCCGAGAGATTGAGAGATTTACTAGACACAAGGCGGATATTATAATATTCCGCATTCTCGAGCGAAGCGTCATTTCAGAAGCGAGACACTTGCGAGGTTAGAAGGCCTTTCACAAATGGACCGGGGCACGACCGCACAGCGGAAGAGGAGTGTGTTTATATTTCTCGACGACATTTTTACTCTAGGCTATTAAATATTTTCGCCGAAATGAGATGCTGTTTTCCAGGAAACGAGCGACCATTTCGAGCAGCACGCGTGTATTAGGAAAACGACATTTTAAAATGCGTCATAGTAAGAACTGTCCGCCGCGAATCTCTAATGACGACAGCGTTTGAAATCCTTCTCCAGTTCGGCATTTTAATGGTTCCGCAGTGTTGCACTCTTACTGCAGACGCCGGCTACACGTCCATTTCGCTCTTTCCCGTCTGCTCGTGAACCTGCTCCGACCGGCCTTTGATGCGCACTGCTCGTATTTTCTATTTCGCTGCTCGTGCGCGCCCCTTATCACGCTAATTTCGCGTATGATGCTAAATTGCTCCTCGGCCGCCCGGCTCGCGACTAATATGACGACTTCTTCGGAACCGAAAACACATTTAACGAACTTTGATATCACGTGAAAAAAGTTTATAATACCGAGAGTTCCGGAATTCAATAAAGCGCGCTGCTTGCCATTTCTCTCTGGCAAAACTGCTAATTCTCCGCGTTTACTCGCATTCGTCGTAACATTTTTCGGCACTACCGTTTTTTGGTTGTTTTTTTTTTTTGCGGTTTCGGCCTGTCTATGTCCGCTTTAATCCGGTATAAGTGAAATTATTAAAAGTTTCGTTTCGCGACATATTCTACATAAACGGAGGAACGTAATTAACTAATCTAACGTCACACGGGCCAGTCGGTTCGCTGCATTATTTTCTATTTATTCCCTGGTCCGGCAGTGAATAGGTTTTTTTAACTTTTTTAACTTTTTTTAAATTTTAATCAAAGTTGTCGCTAGTAATCAGTTGTTCACACAGCTCACTTGTGGAGTACACATTTTCTGCGAAATCAATCGAACTGATAATAAAACATATCACAATACGCGTCTTTTTTTTTGCCCTACTTCTCTAAATTCGCAGACCCCCCCCGTCTATAGTATATTTAGGACGTAAAAAAGCTGGCGTGTCAGCGCCGGTTATTTGGTTTCTTTTTGTTTTTGTTTGTTACAAAATTGCAACACTGTAATGAACATACATTTTCGTTGTGATGCACCATTCCCCATTTTCTACATTTTTTCTCTCAATTTTAGATTCGGCTAGCTGTTCTTCGGACGGATGCAGTTCAAGCCGAAATTGTCCTTTAAAAATCGTTGCGATACTTTGCTGTATAGAGAATGCTTTACAATGTTGTTCGGTATGCAGTATGTGGCAAAAATTAAAAAGTACAAACGACGGAACAGATTTCGATTTTGTTCTCATTGCTTTCTTGATCCGGTTAAGTTTGCGTCACAATATTAAAAACTGCCGAAATATTTTCTGTCTGTAACACGCTGAATTTAAAATTTGGTCGCAATGATGCACGTTCTTCGTTTTTTTTTCAGCACGTGTGCCCTTGGTTCTCAAAATAGGCGTGTTTCGTAAGGGATTAAAATTTTCGGCCATATATAATAGAAAAGAACTTTGCGCTCCGCGATGTCGCTGTTCTCAGTAGGGAATAAAAAGAATTATCGACGATGCTGGAATTAATAATGGAAATCTGTAAATTATGCAAAAATATGTACATATATACCTATTAATTTTTTCTATTTATTTTTCTGGCCTACTTTGATTTAGTTGACAAACGGAGGTGGCTGGTTGCATATATATTAGAAATGTTTTACCTGGGTGGTGATGTGTGTGTGTGGGGGGGGGGGGGGGGGGGGGTAGTAAACGAGAGAAGGTCTCTTTTAATTTAAACACACGGGTGTGTAAACTCTCTCTGTGAGCAAATTTTAATCCCGCTATTAGTTAATTTTTTAATGTTCGTATTATTCAATCGTTTTCTAATTGCGTGATTGGCGCGTCGCACAGTTGTAAGGCACACATCAGAGAACATATTCTAATTGGTTTTTTTCTTTACTTTTTTTGTCTCTTCTGCCTTTGCCGATATTTAATTATGCGTAATTCGTTATGTTTTTTAGAGTACCGGTTCCCCTCGTCTCTTTGCGCCAATCTGCACAGCCACGAACGCCTCTCGCAGCGATATCATAAATCGTCAGCATCGCTTATTGAGCGGTGTCATTTTAATTCAGTGACGGTTGATTAATTTGTCTTAATTTCATTATATTTGTTTTTTCTTTTCGTAACCGAATTTTTAAATGAAATTATAAGATTTTAAAAAACTTTTAAAAACCTTAAAAAACCCGTTAAATTCAGTTACATACGTTATATTTTTTTGTTATTATTACACGGACATAAATATACGTTCAATTCACGCAAAATATGTAACTCAATTATATAGATTTTTTAATTTTTAATGCTTTATTACGTGTAGTATGTTTTATAAACTACGTTATATATTTTTTTTTGTAAAATGTTCGTGTAATAATAAAAAATATAACGTATGTAACTGAATTTAACAGTTTTTTAAAAGTTTTTAAAAATTTCTTAAAAATCTTATATGTCTTAATTTCATTAGAAAACTCTGAAGCGGAGAATCTCATTTAGAAAAAAAAGAAAAAGTTCGAAGCAACTCGCTCATGTTTAACGACAATCGAGGTCTGATTCGAAACATCGCAGAAGTATAAGTATTAGTCGAGGACCTGGAAAAGGTTTACGGAAGTTCCCCCGTCGACCTCCGTTATCGACTGTCTCCGTACTATCTGCGTTACAAAAGCACAAGTTTCAACTTCGATAGACCAGACAGGACAGTTCTGCCATCTAGCATTCTGTTTACATTCGGCGCTTCTCACGATATTATCGTCAACTTTTTTTCTCTATCTATATTCTTTCGCGAAACAACTATCAAGCTATTCTGCGAAGTACACGGAGTCTATATTAACGTTATATTTGGTGTTTGGCCGATTTTTTCTTTCGTTGCAATCGCTGAAATTTGTTACAGTGTCTACAAGCGATGTGGGTAGCCGTGTATATTCTTACAACGGAAGGTCTGTTTGGCCAGTTGTACCCAGAGACATAGGCGTCATCTGACCGACTTGTTTTCCGGTAGGACATATCATGCAGATGGAACAAAGTTGACGACGAAATAATAATCGCGGAACAGGCAATCGCAATTACTTCGGTGGCGCAATACGTGGCTCTCGAAAAATTCCGAGGAAGAGGGACGCCTCTTAAACGGTTGCTGCGGAGTTAAAATTGAAACGATCAATCAAAAGCCGCTCTTCAGTTACCTTGAAATTAAGGGGCCGCTATGATTGCAGAATAGAAAACGATATTTAACAAAAAAATCGAACGATGTAATGCAGCTGACTGAGCTGAGCAAGACTCGTAACAATGATCAGTTACTTCTTACTAAACTCACGTGCCTGCTTATAATATTTTTTCGCTTCTCGATTAGTATCTTCAAAAAAGCTGATCATTCGTTGCTTTCGTGTTCAAAGTTGTTCTTAGATTTACGAAATTAATTTTCTTCAAATGCGAGGTATTTTATGCACTTCGATAACTTTTACGTTCGCCGTTTTCGGCCGTTTGAATATTTTTTGTATAAATGTACTTGGCCACGTAAAAACTGTTCTAATTTCCGGCGTTTCTGTGATTTTTTCTTCATTTAAAAAACCGCTGTTCGCTGCCATTCTCTGTTCGTTACGTACAATGTATAGTGTTATTTCATGGTAAATTTTTCATTAAAATCAACTTGGTGCTTAAAGTGGGTAATTGTGAACAAGTTTCAATAATATGATAATTTATAAATATTATATTTTAAAACCATTAAATTACGTTACAAATGTTATATATTTTTATATATTGCACGGACACAGAGTACCTTTCAATTCATTAAAACATATAACTTTATTTATATTAAATTATTAATTAAATTAAAATACAAGTTTAAAAAACATAATTAATTCACAAAAATATATATATAAAATTCGTCCTACCGGTTTCGTCTACTTGACATAATGTATGCAAACGAAATTATTTAATTATTAAATTTGTACCTTAAGCCAATGGGGATATTCTCGTGTGGTACGAAGATTATTAATTTTGTTGCTCACTAATATGCTTTCTATGCTAAACATGTGCGAATAAATTTGAATTTGTTGCTCGCATCGATGAATATTTTAAAATTTACTAAAAAGCGATAAACCGCTAAAGTATCCCGTTTAAATGACGGCGCAAGATGGACAATTCTCATTTCAGTGTCTTTCTTAAAAATTAAAATTGGACACTTTTAACTGAAACTCACCGTTCTTGCCGATAATCGGAATTCTTTTTTTGTGTATGTACTAGCACACATTATTTTTGGAATTTAGATCGGGGGGACGGTTTTGGAACATTTTGCGTTAAATATGTTATTTGGCTTTTCTTTTAATTAGCATTTTTTGATTTAGAAAAATAGTTTTCTTCCAGAAATTTCTCTCGCTACGCTTACATACTCAGTTTTCCAAAAATATACGTATTTTTTTCTACTGTTTCCATTCCGTTTGAAAATAGAAGAGGAGTACCGTGTTCTTCTATTTTCGTACGGAATCGGAAACGAAAGTCGCGAAATATATCAGCTCTAAAAAAATACGCAAACTGACCGTGTGCTGCTATTATGCAGTCTTAGCCGGCTAGTGGGCACGTGCAACTGCGAAGCAATGTTTCTAAAAAATGTTCATGTGTAGTGGCAGAGTGGTAAAGCTTTTCACAAACACACCTGGCTATTTACTCGTAAGCTGGCTCGTTAAAAATGAAACGTAGATTACTTTCAACCACAGACTAAGGATTTGCATAAATTACCTCGATCGGGGTATTAACGGGTCTGCCGCTAATTAACCATTTTAATAAAGTTCGAATCTTCGATGCACGATTATCGATATAATGTTTTTTTTTTTTTTTTTTTTTTTTTTTTTTTTTTTTTTTTTTTAATTTTTTGGAGTGACCCCCATACCCAGTTGAAGCGAAATTTTCCTATATTATTTTCAATGCGCAGAAGTGAGATTTGATTCAAGTCCTACCACTGAAATTCGCTAAGCGGCAGTGTACATTGCGTGACCGACCAAAAAAAATTACGTAGATCCTGATTTTAAATAAATCGAGCAGAGTAAACATTACTAATGTGATCCCCAACTGTTACAAGTCAGAACTTTCCATACATTTCACCGTGTAGTTAGACATTCGTAAAAAGTTCTATTAATGAAATGTGAGCATTTATAATTAGCGTAATTGAACATAATTAAGCTGGGTTGTGCGCCGGATTTCTGCCTCTGCCTGTTGATCTATAAAATGAGCAGTTCAGATTGTTATGGCTCTTCCAATGTGCTTTTAATTCAGCGGAAGTTTTGGAGTATATGATAGGCGAGAAGCATATGTTTTGTGGAATATTGGGTCGGACAGTGTGTCCACACACCGTCTCGACCAGCGACTATTCATTTTCCTCTTTTAATTATTATTCACGCTTCTTTTTTTTTTTTTACCGAATTTCTTTCGCCTTACGTTTTGTTTATCATTTGTAGCGCCGACGAAATTTTAATGTTATTCTTATTTCCATCAGCCGGTCGTCATTATTTACACCGTTAAAGAGAGTCGAGCCCTAAAATTTACTATAAATTATTGTGTACCTATACAGATAACGAGGACGGATTAATGGGGGCATGTTTCTATTATCACGCACGCACACATTGTAAGAATAAATTATATTACGTGTGAACGTGATAATGAATACTTTGGAGTATTTAGTTATACGTTCGCTGCTTCTTCTTTTTCTTATAATAATCATCGGATAACACATTCTTTAGACACAAAAAACGAAGTGTTCCCTGCGTGTCTCTTACTATCGCCCATCTTCTTACCGACTAGTGTATATATATATATATACACACGCACACACATATATATGTATAAAATATAATACTAGGTATATACACGTAATGTATATGCACACAGAAGACGGACTGATAATAGTGTCGCTGGGGTTAGGAAGTGTCTGCTCGGCTTAATGAACACAATAAACATTCCCGTCGGCACCCTTCGTTATCATTATCTACTCTCTATTTTATAATCATTTTTCTAGAACTACCCCCGAGTTCTGCGCAATTTGTTCACCCTTTTGTTTCCTAGATTTACCTATTTAACCGCATTATTCGTATTTTATTATTCACTGTCACGGGCTGTGAACCCTGTTCTTTTTTTAATCGTTCTCCGAACGAGTGACCGAATTTCGTTTCATTATTATAACGTGTCCGCGCGCCAAGTTGAAATAATCACCAAATTGAATGTACTCTACGTGACGTACGAAATACCGTCTGCAAAAAATCTAACACACTTACGCTACCGGCATGCGCACACCAATTTACATCCCCGATAAGCAGTTAACGAGAATTAAACAAAAATTTACACGCTTCACGAATTTGATAACACCGTTAAGAATGTTCAAAGTATAATTTTTTAAGAATCCTCGAATTTCTATAAAAGGAGGAAAATATTTCCTCGCGAAATTAATGGTTTTTGTTTACTTCATGCCCCCTCCCCTCGGTGTATCTTTAATTCTTTAAATCATATTTTTCGTATTTATATATTTTACACGAAAATGGGGTAAAAAAAAAGAAAAAAAGCGCGAAAGTAGGTAATGAAGATACGGCAGAGGAGTAAAAAAAAAGAAAGAAATGATAAAAAAAAATAAAAAATAAATTTGGCGCAATTAATTTTCCGATCGAGTTAATATCGATCACATTCGCAATCGATCGTTATATTTTACATAAGCTAATACGTAAACACGTTCGTTGGCTTTAAAGCTATTTTAATCTTCGTCAGAGTGAATAGTTTTTTTGTGTTTTTTGTGTTTTTTTTGTTTTGTTTTTTTTTTTTTTTTTTTTTTTTTTTTGTCGTGTACGCAATATTTTCGTCATTTTGGCGGTACCTGATTTCAAGACGATCTTCGCGTAATGTTAGTAGAACGACGTCGTTGCCGGTCGTTGTAAAAATTTTATTTTGAAACTTTCTAAATTTCGCTATATTGCTTTTCTCGCGGCCCGCTTTAGACGGGCTCCGAGAAATGGGGCTTCCGTTTAATCTTTATCCGTACTTTAGGTACTTCGCGTAAATTACTTTTTAAGGACCGAACGACGAGCTCGCCTTTAGCTTTTATCGGATTTTTGATAAAAATGAGATTCCGAAACGGGAAATTCGAAAAAAAAATAATAATTTAATTCTGGACAGGCGCTCTACCGGTAGAAACCTTGATTTCGCGAATTATAATTCAGTTACGAAACGATAATTTTTAAGCAGATTACCTGCGTTTTCAATTTTTTTCATTTTCTTTTTCAGCTTAATAGACTAGAAATATGGATCGCATCATCGTAGTCTCTAACGTATAACGTGACTTCAGTCTATTACGCGTTCAAAATTTATTTATTTATTTGTGATTATTATTGTTAGTATACTTGGGCCTATAGTTTTTCTGATCTATGTTTATGCAATTTGAAAATGTAACAGGTAAAATTTTACGCGGATGATACCGTTCTTGTCATAAGTTTGCGTTACCCAAACCTGTTGCAGCTATTAATACAGGCCGATGTCAATAAAATACGTGACTGGTTGACTAATTAAACAGTATAAATCTGAATATAAGTAAGACTAAATGTACTTAATATATAGTCTCACCGTGCGCAGAGTAGATGGGATAAATTAAAAACACAATGGCAAAATAACTATTTCATAGAGAGAGCGTATGAAATTCAATATTTAGGGGTATTTTTGTAAATTGTTGCGGAGTGTCCACTTGTCACATCTATCAGTAAAATTAAGAATGCTGAATTATCTTTTTTATTACTTAGATCAATTTTTAATCGAAAACAATTAGCGACGCTATATTTGGCTTTGTATCAGCCTATCCTCTCTTAGGGAATTATACATTGGAGGAATGCAGTACCACATTGCTCCAATTACATATTTGCCACAAAAGTCTGTGTTTAAAGAGATGAATAGTAAAATTATCAGGGTACCGATGTAAATAAATTATTAAAGCTGAGACTTCGTGCAGTTGATAACTTATATTGTAAAGGATAAATATGTGAGTTTAACGATACATATACAGTTAATTTTACATATTATCTTCTTCTTTATAGTGCCATACTTAATTCCTGAGCGTCGGCGACTACCTATTCGTACATCTCAGCTGTACAGACATAGGTAGTGTACTAGGCAATTGTTATATGCAACACAGGTGTACACACGCCAGACTACATTCGGAACTGATTGTAGTCGTTTGATTTATCGATATATAAGTGCAGTCCCGTGCGGGTCTGCTGTGTACTGACCCAGCGCGCATATGATGTTGTACGTGGTGGTTTGCCATTGCCTTCCACGTGATTATTAGCGATTATTTATTTATTTATTTAATCTTGTAATAAGTTGGTCGTCGCTCGGGATCGAACCCGTGATCTCCATAACAGAAGTCAAGCGCTCTAGCAACTAGGCTATCGCGACGATACATATTATCTATAATTATATAATTACTTTTATTAATATGACGATTCATTTCACTATACCATCTCAAATAATCAATGTAAACATGAGCTAAACATATATGTTATACAAAAGAAGACTTATTATTGTTTATAGAGGATATTTAATTTCAGATATTTAAACATAATTAGCTCAACTATTCTTACATATATTCCGTTACTCGCGCTTCTGTAGCGCATAAGCGGTTCCGAATACTACATTTATTTTAAATTATAATTGTAATGTGCATTTTGTTTATTTAAAAAAATTAAATTTGATTTTATTATTATTATTATTATTATTATTATTATTATTATTATTATTATTATTACGATTACATTCAATTACGATTACATTCAATTACGATTACATTCAATTACGATTACATTCAATTACGATTATTGTTTACGTTCAAATTTATTATTATTATTATTAAATAGGCAGTTAATTTTTTAAAAGTGTATTATAAAAATTACCGGGGCACCATTTGGCACATTTAAAATAATACAAAGCCGGCGCCGAAGTGTGTACATTTGTTTGTAATATACTATCTTCTGTGATACAATTTAAAATTATTTTTCCCAAGTCCCCGGTTAAACTCTTTGACTTTCAAATTAAAAATTTTGAGGCAAAAGGTTTTTAATTTGGGTTTTTTTTTTCAGTAGTTTTACATAGAGATCAATTTGAACGTAATATTTATACGAATAATAATAATAATAATAATAATAATAATAGTAATGCGATAAAAACTTGATTGAAACGACTTTTTAACTTGCCGGTATCACACAATAACGAAGAAAAAAACTAAAAATATTTCGGTGTGAATGTGTTCAATGAGCAATATTGATGCCTAAATGAAAAATAAAAGGGGAATCACAAAAAACCTACAATTATTTTTTCTTTTCGGATTGCATTTGCAGACTTACTTGCTCGACCACCGTCTTTACGGGTTGTAAATTCTCACTGTAAAATCATTTTGTAAAAAAGTAAACTCTATCCCCGATAATTTATTTATAAAATATAAAATCACTCAAAATGTACGCAATTATAAGCATTTCGCAGCGAATCCTAATATCTCGATTAGGAGGATGCGAGAAAGAACTATTCGACTACTAGGCTCGTCTGAAATATTTTCGAAAGCCCGATCGTGTCACCGTGTATATCATCTGTGACTGTCAGGCTAGGCATTCGGAGTTCACAAAGGATCGCGACGCGTAAAAAGAAACAGCGAATTGGCGTGATCATCCGCATTTTAGGAACGTAAAATTCATTTAAATTGCTGTTAGCGATTTATTTAATTTGCGATTGACCGCCGGTTTGTACGGGACAGCAAATAACAAGATTGCTAAATGGACGGAAATGAGCGGGAAAATGTAGCGACGCGCTAGTATTAGCGGACAGGAGGGTAGAAATTAGCCGGTATTATCGTGTCAGCGAGAGAGTTTGCCGCTTTAAAAGTAAATATAGGTAGGTTCTAGCTGAAAAGTGTCCGACTATCGGCACGGCAGCGACGCAAGTGTCGCTGCCGTGCGATTTTCAGACATTCTCGGTTAAAGTTGTTTACCGTCGGCCGACTGCTGCTGGTCCGGTTTTATTTCGCTCGGTCAAAAACATCGAGTCAAATCGGCCGGCTGAACTCCCTTCATCGTCTCCAGTCACGCATTCGAATTGCGCCCGCACCGAACGCTATATTTGCCGCGTTTCAGAATACGCTCCTCGCAAGTATTGGATTAAATGTATCGTACACGAGCTTTGTCAAGAGCAGCGGATAAATGGTAGAATTAAATTTTCGCCAACATCTCTCTATCGGTAATCCGTTAATTTTGCGGTTTGAACGTTACGAACAGCAACTTTTAATCTAATCTGGGTCTACGGAATGGCAGACGAATTTGCAGAGCCGGCTATAGCCCCACCTTTGAATATAAAACACCGAATAATAATAATAATGATAATAATAATAACAATAATAATAGTAATAGTAATAGTAATAGTAATAGTAATAGTAATAGTAATAGTAATAGTAATAGTTTATTATTATTATTATTATTATTATTATTATATATAATCCATCTATGCGCAAGTTTGCGCGAGCGATGGCTATTGAAAACAACCAAAAAAATAAAAAATTTTGGAACAAAATAAAATGAAAGTTTTTTAAACAAAATATGTAAACAATAAAAAAAAATTTTGAACCAAAATAAAAGTTTTTTAAACAAAATATGTAAACAATAAAAAATTTTGAACTAAAATAAAAGTTTCTTAAACAAAGTAATATTAAAAACTGCAATTATATGTAACATGCACACTCATACATACAATCAGATGCATTTATACATTTAGACATTCTTATACATATGTGCACTCTAATTAAATACGTATATACAAAAACTGTACTTACTATTACAGAAGTAGTAAGTTGAAAATTAAATAAGTTAAAATTTGGTGAGCTTTTTTTTTTTTTTGTTTTTCCCTTTCCTTTTCCCTCTTCATGTCTTATCTGTTTCTTTCTTTCCTTAGTTCTACTCTCGTTTCTAATTTTATTTTTCCTTATCTGTGCTATTGTTAAGGTAGTAAGTATGATAAAAGAATTTTTCGACGCTTTTTGTAGTTTTTTAGTTGTATTTTTAAAGTGGAAGGTAAAGAATTGAAAAGTTTAGGACCCATATATATAGATTGATTTCGGATGTGGTATTTGTTAATATTCGGTAATACTGCTAATTCTTCGCCCGCTGATCTAGTAATACTTTGCATAACCGAAATATTAAATTTTGTTTTATTTTTAAGAACGAACATAAGTAGTTGTAATTCATAGAGTTTTGAAAGATTTATAATATTATAATCTACAACTGTGTCCAGATCTCTGCCAAGTAGATTTACAACATTTTTTTGGAGTTGAATCAAATGTTTTAAATGGTGGTCAGCAGCTTTGCCCCAGTGCATGATTCCGTAGCTTAATAAGGGTTGGTATAAAGCAATATATAGTTTACGGAGATGTATAGTATTGAAAAATTTGCTTAGATAGTGAAATATATAATTTAATTTTCTAATTTTCGGTGCAAGATAAATTGGATGTTTATCCCAAAACAGTTTACAGTCTAGTTGAACACCTAAATATTTTATCTCATACACTCTATACAGGGGAGCATTATTTTCCCAAAAAATTTTGAAATCATTAAATTTAAATTGTGGTATGTGACTATAAATAATTAATTTAGTTTTATTTAGATTAATAAATAGTTGATTATGGTGCAACCAGTTTTTGATTTTATACAAGTCATCCTGTAAAAGACTCTGAAGAATATCTTGTTTGCGGGAGTTTACCATTAGCACGGTATCGTCTGCGTAACAAAATATTTTCCCATAAACGTCTAGATTACATAAATCATTAATATAAATTAAAAATAGGAGAGGCCCCAATATGCTTCCCTGAGGTACACCGTAAACTTGCTTTACATAATCACTTTTTATATTATTAATTTTAGTGCACTGCAGTCTGTTCGTTAAATAAGATTTAAGCCAATCATGCATAATCCCACGGAAGCCACAATTAAATAATTTCCTTAGCAAGATGTTATGATTAACCACGTCAAATGCTTTTTTTAAGTCTAAATAAACTGCTGCAACCGAACTGCCCATTTCCAATTTGGATGCAATGAAGGAAATATGATTAAAAAGTGCGTCATCTCTGCAAAGTTCAGGCAGGAAACCATACTGATTTTTGCTAAAAAAGTTATTATTCAGTAAGTAATTTAACATTCTACGCTTAAGACATTTCTCAAATATTTTGGCTGTGGTGGACAGAATGCATATAGGTCGGTAATTGGATATATTAGAACAATCACCATTTTTAAAAACAGGCGTAATTATACCAAATTTTAAGACTGATGGAAATCTTCCGACTTGAATGGATGTATTAAATAAATAGGTTAGATGTTTAACAAAAAAGTGTAAATTTTCTTTTATTAATGAGATCGAAATTCCATCAAACCCGAAAGAGGACTTGTTAGGCATTGACATTATTCCAAGCCTAACTTCATCGAAAGAAAAATCGATAAATCCAAAGGAGTTGAGGGTAGTGGGTTCTTTCGTTGGGATGTAATAGCAAGTAATAGTAATAGTAATAGTAATAGTAATAGTAATAGTAATAGTAATAGTAATAGTAATACTAATAGTAATAGTAATAGTAATAGTAATAGTAATAATAAATGGTAATGGCGGAGGGGAAGATGATCACAGCAGTTAGCAATGTAGTGACATCGCTGCGGCTGGGGACCTCGCTTGTTACACCCGTGGTTGGTTGGTTTTTGTGCTGGAATTTCGTGGCAAATCGAAATTCGTGATAGTTGCCTCGGGCGGACGACTGAGTGCAGTTGTCTGCCGGGTTAATTAAGTGACAAAAATCGGCTCCAAGAAGATTAAGAGATTTGCCTTTATTATACATAATTTGAGCTGAAATGGCTGGAAACGGACGCGGCAACAAGTAACGATTCGGTTGCTGGAGCGGCTCGCGCAATTTCAAATGATGTTCTTTCTAAGAACCAGAGTGCCGAGTAGTGGTTAGTTTTCGAAGAACTGCTCTCTCTGTCTTTTGCACGAAATTCAATAATGTAGCCTTTTTCCAGCTGACAAAAAGGCTCACTTGGCTACTGTTTGCACAGCCAACCACGCAGTGCCACGGCATTGTACTTATTCCGGCTCTTCGGACAAATGCTCAGTTTTAAATTATCTCCCAAAACACTTTAGGGGAAAAGCGCTTTTTCGTTAACTGCTCTTTTCGCTTTTACCTACAGTTGTGTACTACTTAGGATTGCGTGAATACTTCATTACACGCTTAATAGACGTTTGCCCCGTGCGAGCAACAGATTCGAGTCTTAGCGATGGTCAGAGATACGCCTGAATAGAGTCTATCTTCTCCGGGCGTTCAGTCTGGAGCAGCGCTTCCGAACTGCGTTCCGCGGAACCCTAGAAGAGTTCCGCAGCGGTATCGCGCAAGTTTAGGCTCTCGAAATAGATTTAAAAATCAACTCTCATACAATATTATATAACTCACCTCATCAGTCGTAAATAGCAAATAAGGGGAGATACAAAATACACGTCATTTGATTTCTGAAACTTTTTAATTCCAAGTTGATAAGAAACCGGCGCGCTGCCAGAGGTTTTTCATGTATATTCCGATATCGGTTCAGAGGAAAAGGGCGCAGAAGTTCTGTGAGAACTTCGCGCAGTCTGGAATAGTAATTGACATTTAAAATCGCGTCCTTTTCATCTTTAGAGTAATTTTACCGATTTACTTCGCCACACAGTTTGTTGATGCTGTTTTAACCCGCTACAATTATTTATTACTACTGTTACATGCACAATCATCGGATGATGACGGCAATTCACAGCGGGTGATTGATTTTTGTTCATCCGAGAATGCATCGATTCCTCTCTCTCTGTGCTCCAGTGAAAATTTTTTTCAAATAATACCACCGGTACAAAATTATTTTAATTTACAACACATCATCCGGTCGCGTCGAATTTGTTTCGCGACTTTTATCGATCGGGGTGAAGATTGTATAAATTGAGGGTGTTGCACGGAAAGAAAAATTATCTCTGCAAAGAAAGTTTTGAGAAAAACATCAAATACAATCCGGATCTCCTCCTGTTCCCAAAAGAACCGCCATGAGAATAGCCCCCATTGATGGTAGACTTGTCACACTCTTCATCCACCGTACATCTAACAAGGACCAATATACAGTTCGCCAGAAAAGTATCGAAAAAATACAAACTTACATACTTGATACACACGTTTATACAGATGGAGCTAAAGCAAATGTCGCTGGCACACTGTCCACTCGCACAGCATGTGTCTACCTAATCTCAGGTGAAGCCGAAGCAGTGAGGCTACATGATGACAGTTCCGCATTAGAAACCGAGCTATACGGAATTCTCTTTGGATTGGAAGCATGTGCGTGGTGTAAATCTGAGAACAAACAATACATAATTATCACAGATTCACTGGCTTCTCTTCAAACTATTCAGTCACTTACTATAACCAGTCCACTAGTCTATAAAATAAGATCTACAGCACATCGCCTTACCCAAGAGGGGATACACAAGTAGGCTTCTTGTGGGTGCCGGCACATGTTGGAATACCCGGAAACGAATGTGTAGACCGGGCCGCCAAGTCAATGCTGTCTGCCCCTATGCCACCCAATGTCCCATCACCAGAAATCACTCCCTTCTTCCACAGAAATATGAAAGAACATTGGATCTCATCCTGGTCCCAACATGTAACTTTCCTAAGGAATATTAAACCAAATGTTAATCCTTGGTGGCCACCGATCCAAATGTCCAAAAAAGAATTCTCCGCCCTTAATATAGGTTCAGACTGGGACACACATCGATATCTCACAACCATGTCCTCCAGGGAGCCCCTCCATCGATTTCCTGCCCATTCTGTAATGCAGCAGTGCTACCTTCGGTGGAGCACATCCTGAAACAATGTAAAAACTTAACAAGAATCAAGGACGAACCCCACTACACCTTCTTTTAGATAACCGTCCAGAACAGGTTCAGACAATGCTAATCTTCCTTAACAGGAATAATCTAATAAACAAATTATAATAAATCCGATACTCGTTGTGTCGTAATGACCCTGCCAGAGTTATACATGGCCAACGAATAGTTTACTAAAAAAAAAAAAAAAAAAAAAAAATACCTGCTGGAGAAAAGGTGAAAATGGGTGTTTGTTTACGATCGGACGAGAAGAAAAACATTTTGGCCGCTTTATTACGATGAAAATAATTACCGAGAGGGTGAATTGTCAAGCTAGAGATTATAGAGGAAACCGAGTTTTTTTCTTCAACTTTCTCTTATCTGTCAAACCTGCGTGTTTATTCTTGTTTTTCTGGTTTTTTTTTGTTTTTTTTTTTGAGATTTTGCTGTTGGCAACGAAGGGGGTGCATTTTTTGGATTTATTGTAACATTTGTAAAAAGACTTGTCCGGCTATTTTACTAGTCGCTGTCATGTAGTGCGACATGTAAAACGGCCGATAACAATGTCAACGTTTTCTCCGTTATTCTGATATTCAGACGTTTCTAAAATCCCCCGCCCGCCGTAAAAATAAAAACAAAAACAGAAAAAGGAAGCCTTATGAGGGACGCTAGGAACGCGAAAACGAAACTATTTAAATACTGACATTGGTGATTCAGCCGATCTGCCGCGAAAAAATGACGCATGCGGAACATGTCTCGGCGATTTAATATTAAAAAAAAGAACAATTCGAAACGTATCTTGGGTTTTACTCTTTACGCCATTTTTGCAGCTCTTTCGCTACTTCCTTTTTCTTATGCACACTCGAAAAATTACATTAAAACCGGACATTATATTGTTGTGTGGCATTAAACTTTCCATAAAATACGTAACCGTTTCTTTCAGAAGTAAACATTAAGAATTGCGGTTCCTTTCTTTTCTGGCAATGACGGGCCTTTATTTCCACTCTGATGACTTTTTTCTAACCAATATTCGATTTCAAATATATCCCCCCCCCCGCTGTGTATACTTGAAATGGTGAATAAACAGGTAGCCGCAGTTTGTATTGTAGTAAGAACAGGACACCTAGCGTGCGCGGAAAATTAATTTAAAATATCGATCGGCTTTACTAATGTTATTGCAATGATTATACACGTTGATAACTTCAATAGGAATGCGCGCCTTAATTGGATTCGTGCCAACCGATCGATAATATCAGTACTCCATAAAATTCGTTCGTTTTTACTCAAACGGTGCATTATTGCGAACGTCTAAAAATAAACGTGCAATATTTGGCGGGAAATATTTGTGTATCATTGGAAGAACGCGATCTATATGCAAGAATTGTTCGTTTCGCTAACTGAGACTGTGTCAGTAATGTAAAATTTCCTGCGACGAAGAGAACAACAATTTTATTCTTCTTTTTGTTAAAAGTTTTTTCCGTTCATCTTTGTAGCCGCGTGAATTTTTCCACTTTTTTTTTACTCTCTAGCCCCCGGGTCAGAAGCGTTTATATTCGATTTTGATTAATGATCAGTGTCGGAAAATTCCATTGTCGCAGCTATCGAATGAAATAAATTTTTTTTTTTTCGGGAGCTTTGACCAGTATGGCTTATTTATCTGAGTAATGTAAAATTACTTGTAAATTCTCGTACATGTAGCTTTATAGGCTAAAAATTATGCGTTCTAATTGATCGTTCGCGAATCACGGTAGCGTACATATATTGAAGGCTACCATGTCAGCCACTCGATGCGAAAACCATCTTGACGCTTCTGATATAATTTTCTCTGAATGTTAGCAATGTTGTCTTGAAGTGCTCGGTTGATTTTTAAGTACAGGTCAGAATTGCACACATTACGACAACCCACGCGAACGAGTCTTCCACGAGGAGGATTATAATATGTACATATATTGTTAAAATAAAATTGATGCGGTATTTAGAATTTAAAATTTAATTACTTATATAACAGTAAATACTATTGCTAAAAAAAATTGAAAAATAACAGTAATAATAATTTAAAGTTTTTCTCTTTCATAATAAAAAGAAGAAAAAAACAAAAAAAAAACAAAAAAGAGGAAGGACCGATTGAGAGTGTTCGCACTTAATTATAGACTATTAGCAATTATTAATGCGCTTAAATGATTTTACTTAAAAACCGTCAAAGGTCGAATTTTTATTACGGTGGACGTTTAACAGAAAAATATTTCGATCGGAAAAAATTTGTGAAATTCACTTACCACACACCAAATAAATAATCATGCTGCATGGCGGTTAATTTTATTTTTGGTAATTTCATTAAATTTTTTTTCGCCCACGCTAAAAACATTTTTTTTCAATATTAGTGAATCTGAATTTGCAAATCAATAAGGGAATATTAACGATTTTTAAAAATGTTTCAATTCGTAACGAAAATGTACACATGTGATATGCTTTTTTTTTTTCTCTATACACGGCACTGTTGTTCTTTATTGAAGTATTCTCACGTTGAACGAAAGCAAAAATGTGGAGCTAGGAAAATTATTACAAGTGAATTTGACACTATGCAACATTTTTCAATTGACATGTGACTGAGAAATGTCGTGAGTAAATATTTATACTTCACCGCGAAATAAAGATTTCTTTACACAGTTTATAGCGAAAAACGTATATTACTTTTTAACTTTATAACGAGCCCCAATCGCGCTTACTGAATTGAGCACGGGGGGCGTCTCACTTTTAAAATTGCTCGCTTAATATTAATCGATTTTTAGTTCCTGAAACCGGCTAGTTAGCCGAATTTCGTCGAAAAACCCGTTTAAATGATGAGATATGTTCAATGCGCGATAATCGGTTACTATAGAAGCGAATATCAATTTCCGGTGAATCGACTGAATGTTATAAAACTCTATCGGTTGTTATAAAGAATGACAAAAAAAAAAAAAAAAAATCAAATTGGAAAAGCTTTTGGACATAAACGGTCCCGCGAGATGAAAAAAGAAGCGGCTTTAAACCAACGAAACAGCGATGTACACTCTAGTAAAATGTTTTCATTACATTGTAAATATTGTAAAAACACTTATATATATATATATATATATATATATATATATATATATATATATATATAAATAAAAATGTATCGAAAAACGTGGTACGAGCGGGAACGTGCGAGTGTTTGAAATCCCGCGTTTGTCAGTCGAGGACTGAATGCACCGCGGTGGTCATCAGAGAAATGTCCACCCCATTAGTAAGAAATGATGGCGAGTGGTCGCGGCGAAGACAAAGGAGGAAAGATTCGAAAAGATACAGCGAAAAAAACTGTGAAAGTGGGCTAGTCGCTTTTTATAAGGTCCCTTCCGGGTGAAGGAGTTGCTTTTTTTTTAACGAGGTCTTCGTGAAGAAATCGCTCTGTGCCTTATTGTGTCCTCGAGAGCTCTTCAACTTTGCAGCGGAAATTATAGTATAATCGCTGGTCATATCGGTAAAATCAGTAGGAGGCGATTATAAATAGTACAAAAAAAGATACAACAAATATCTTCTGGTAAAATGGAATTACATCAAGAGAAATACCTCCGAATGCAAACCCGGAAATCGTCATGTAAACACAGTGTGATATGTACCTATTTGTATTATTTGTAATTGATCGTTGTCGTTTGTTTTCCTTTTCGGTATATTTAATTAAACGTGCTGCTTAGCGGTCGGCCGTTCAGCTCTCCGCGGGGAATTAATATAAATTTAAAAACCATAAATTCAATTTAATAATGATCGCGATAGAAATAAAATAAGAATTTAATCAATGTTTTTCACCACAGTGATTACTCATTATAAGTGAATCACGCTGTCACAACTGCGTTTGAAAGATTTATGCTTAATGTGTTTCCCCGTTAAGAAAATATAATTATTTCTAACAACTTATTTCCCGATGAAGAATTTAATCAATTCAAATCCACCAGTTCGAAAGGATCTCGTGGTTGTGGCATCTTTAACGTAGAATAACGTACGCTCTTTGTTTCCCTTACGAGCTCCTGACATGTTAAATACTGTAAATTTAACGAAACCGATCGAATATGGCAAAAAATATTGGAAAAAGACCAGTCAGTGTGTACTTATCATCATCTCGTTCTAATGAAAAATTAAAAAAAAACACAAATTTCTTCAAAAGTTGCGGAGTTAAATGTTCAAAAATAAAAAATATATATATATATATAAAAAAAAAAAAAAAAAAGCTATTTCTTAAACATTCCGGTGCACAGCGAAAAATAGATCATTTCATTTGCAGAGAGGATGAAATTGCCGATATTTAAACCGAGTTTGACGCGTACAGTCGGAATGTGCCAGTGTAGTACTACAATAGAGATTGGCATAGAAATTTTAAAAAATTGAAGAAAACCACATTTAACGGCGTCTATTGCGAAATAAATGTCTGTCTGCGACTATGAACTGATAGAATCTGAAGCAGCGATATCGCTCGTTTGTGCCGTTTATTCTGCATTGTATTCCACTTAAATATTTTTTGACAATAAGAAAGCTGCTTCATTCCACCAAGACGACCACCATCATTTTAATTTATCATTTCCGGGACAATTATATACGGAGTAGTAGAAGAGAGCCGGCAGACTATAAATAGCCCTCCATCTTCTCTTAATGTGGAAAAGGTTCTTAAGAAATTATATTAGTCCGCGTATTCGGTCACGCGAAATATTCCGAACGAATAACCGACCTTGGAGACGCGTATTTTGCGCAATTCCTATTTATCGATAGCGCGGCTGGAAAACATTCGGCGCGTTCGCCGGGCGCGTTCCGTTTATTTCGAAGCATTCGAATGCCTGAAGCGGCCGCCTCGAGGCTATAATTGTCGAATTTGTCGTCCACTGCGCCAAGTGCGCAAAAATGAAACTTCGCGATTGAGGGCATAGAGAGGAAACGGTTAAAGTGAACGCTGAATTATTTATATTTGCGCAAGAAAAAAAAAAAAAAAAAAAATGAATTACCGCACCTCGGAATCGTTTTATTCCGTTTTTTTCCAACGGGAACGGAATATATCAGGCTCCTCATCCATCTTCAAGTCGCGGTTGTTGATGAAGATTTTTCGAAGCGAGCTGGTTTAAATTTTCCGCTACGTTCGCAACGTGAAATAAGAAGGGAAATATCGAAATTAGTTTGTTAAAGGCCAAATTTTGTAAGTGTTCATTTTCCTTTTTTTTTCTGTGCATTTCGTTATGCGAATTTGCAATGTACAAAATACGGAAGAACATTTGAATTCGTCGTCGATGTTTTAAATGTACCGGAGAAAAGACAACGTGTGAACTCTGTATTAAAAATATAAATATGAAATCGTGATCGGGGGTGGCGTTCGGCAAAGTTTTCATCGGGTTTCATTCAAATTATATGGTTTCAGAATCTAAACCTTCAAACCAGTTCCCTTTGCGGGCAAGCTTGACGATTCGATGAATCCGATCAAGCGTGCTAATGGAATTTTCGTCAAGTTATTTCACGACACTTCCCGCTTTTTAGTTTATCGGAGTACAACTTTTTTTTTTTTTTCTTTTTTCTTTTTTCTTTTTTCTTTTTTCTTCTTCTTTGTGTGTATGTCTTAATTAATAATTTCGTTAAGTGTGTAACGAAAAAGGGAAAAAAAACAATTACCGATTTTCTTCCCCCCCAAAAAAGCCCGTCTTATACAAACCGTTTAGTGGATAATTAAATAACGTCTCTATTAACTCTCGATAGTTGACTATTTTTAAACGCAGAGATCTAAAGGCTATGATCTCGTTCGGGTTTGAAAAATAGAAAAAAAAAGAAAAAGAAATCTTCGCCATTTATAATTAATTCGGTTCGCAGTAATTTTCGTCACTTTGCTTGCGATGTACGCGCTAACGGATATCCTTTTCCCGGACGATTTGAATTTGAATTTCTATCGTAAAGGATAAATTACGCTTATACCGAGTAAAAGTATGCGCTCACCGCATCAGCGCGCGGACCTCTTTGTGTGCTGGCATAAAGTTAACCTCGCCGCCCCGGATTCGACAGTCTAGAAATTATGCTTACTTCGAAAAAAAATAAAAATTCTATTAGTACCTCGGCTCAGAAGTGTCTCCGGTAAATATACGTTTCTATATTTAATAGAAATGTATATTTACCGGGGACACTTCTAAGCCTAGGGACCAGTAGAATTTTACTTCTTTTCCGATAGCTGTGGAACTTTGTTACTCATAGGTTCCAAACGAAAAAGACTGTTCAAGTTAAATGCACAGTACGAGTATAAAATGTTTGAAAATACATCGATTTAAAGACATCAATTGTGCAAAAAATACGCGAAGCACCCTTCACCGCGTTGTATTCAGATTCCAGCAGATAATAGTCGGCGAGCCGCGTTATACCTCAAAAAAAAAAAAAGCTCTACACGACCATCTGATGAAATTTTATATCAGAAATAATCATCGGGCAGCTAAGAATGAACATCGAAAATCTACACGCTAAGAATCGTGATGGCGGCCAATGAGAACGATTGACATGTACTCAATCGGGGTTAGTCAGCCAAAAGTCTCCATCGCGTATAAAATACGAATTAAACGCCACCAGAGTTCATCCGTTCGTTTCTAGTTCGATACACTAATTAAAACAGTTTAATTTTAAATTATTTATAACTTGAAATAATTCTCGAAAATACGTGTGTAAACAATTTAAAATTATTTCAAATTACCTACAATGTGGGATTATTTGGAAATTTTTTCTATAATTTAAAATTACTTTCCCCCATGAGGAAGTACGGTTAAGTAAAAATTTCAGAGCAAGAGAAATTTTTGGTTTGGTCTTTTTTTTTTCTATTTTTTTTTTTTTTTAGGGAATTTTATGTGGAATAATTTAAAATTACTTTGTCGATAAAAATTCATTAAACAAAAAACCATTGAAACCTCTTGCTTGGGACATTTTAACTTAGCTTTTTATGCTCTTGGACAAACAATTTTTAAATCGAAAAAAAAAAAAAAAAAAAAGTTTAAAATTTTAAGTAATTTTAAAGAGATTGTTAACCGCTTGGAATAATTTTTAATTGTGTGTACGCGAACTTGCGAATGATTCTAATGCATTAAAATAAACAGATAAAAATATACACGTACACAAAACATTGAATAAGTTAACTGATTATACAAATTGCTGACTGGTTTGGGATTATACAAATCCTTTAAATTATAAACAATTTAAAATCACGAACAATTTAAAATCATAAACAATTTAAAATAATAAATAATTTATAAACAATTTAAAATTATAAACAATTTAAAATAATAGACAATTTAAAATTATAACGAATAGTAAGTTAGCTCTTTTATGTGCGTTTCTTGGATTGCCAGTATATCGACCTTTATTTTCATCATGAGATTACTGAGTATTTCGCCTTTTTTTGCTCTTGTGAAACCTTCTACCTTTAAAAAACGAATTTTCAGTACGGTTTCAGAGTTGTCTTTGAGAGCACGATTTTGTTTTTGTTTCATCCGAGAGTCCTTAAAGGGTCTCGGATGTTTTAGCCGGGAGGTCTACAACGTTTGGCTCTCGTGAGTGGTGACATTCGTTAAGTGCTTAAAGAAATAAATAAATAAATCAAAAATAAAATAAGATAAATAAATAGCGAGAAATACATTCTCCGAAATGTCGAAATAGATTGGAGAACCAAATTATAAATTAAATGTTGAGAAAAAAATTTTTTAAGTATATTTCTCGTAAAATAATATGAACGGAATTACACCAAATGGCGATGATGTGTTGAGATAACCACTGCGCTTGTCTGGTACGCGGACGTGAAAAATTCTGTCACCAAAAAGAAGGTGTACCTCCGGGGAAATCATGTAGCTATTCGCATCTTTAAAGAAAGAAAATAAGTAATTGAAATTGTTAAGCTTGCTTATTGTAAAACACGGCGTATTCAAAATTTAGGTCAAGTGCAAAATGAAAAAAGTAAAAATATTCGAAATACCGGGTATACTTTTTTCAGTCAGTCCGATCGCTCCAACTAAATTAACTAAATTATTTTTCTAAATAATTTTCGGTTTAGAAAATGTAATTTTTCTAATTTGTGTATATTAGTCTTATTATGTGTCCGTTGTTGTTTATTGTATTTTTCTTTTTGTTTTGTTCCGGCGATTCGATATTTTTTCGTCGATTTTCAGTTTGGTTTTTATATCTATTGGGTTTTTCCCCTGTATCCTTTTTTGTTGTTTTGTTTAGGTATTTTTTAGGCTTGGGTTTTTCGTGTTAAATAGGTTTCGTTTGTTTATTTATTTTTTTTCAAATTTTTGTCGCTATTGTCGACCGAAGTTTGCGTTCGGATGCTTTAGTTCGCTTCTGATGATGGTCAGTGTAAGCGGACCGAAACGTTAAGCGTTGTATTTTTGGAAATAAATATATTACATTTTCCAAATGCAGTTGTCCGCAAATTATTTATAATGGTTAATCACTGCGAAAATTTCAAACGTTCCATAAATTATTTTTTCCTTTTACATAATAGTAATAATAGGTAATTTATTTTTAAAAGAAAGGAAGAGAGAGATCGATAGAGAAAGAGACTGAAATCAAGCAACAAAAAATCTGCCATTCCGATTTATTTTGAAAAATTTAGTACAAAAATTTCACAGAATTCATCGCACAAAGAACCACATGTCATAACCGAAGAGACTAATTTCAGTGGTATATTTGCTAGACGAAGAGATAAGCAGCCGATCCGAGAGTTCAAATTTCAGTCTTGAAAAAAAAAAAAAAAACCAAGGCCATTACACGATTTTAGAAATTCCTTTCACGCAATTGTTTACATTTTTAATACGGACGCGCCCTACTCAGGCGTATATGTCGGCGGCTCTGCCGGGAAGCTTCGCGATGGTAGATAAGAGGAAAAGAAAAAAATCTGTGGATGGGAAATTGATCTAGGAGCGCGTTTCAGAGAGAATTTTCTTTTATCGGCAATTTTGCTTTTCCGTCTCCTCGGTCGGTAAGTTCGTGCCAAGCTGCAGACGAAACCTCATTAGATTTAGATGGTAGCGCGGAGATGATTACTAGCGGCCTGATGGTTGCAGCGTAGTTCGGAACGGTTTGGATGATGGGGCTGAATAGCTGATAGACAAGGCGGTGATTTATTACAGGTAAAGAGTAAGGCACCGAAATCTGCCGACAGAAATGCACGGCGGCGCTGACGAGTTTCTCGCCGCAATTTATCGACCTTTCTACTTCGATTACAATCTTCTTAGAACTAAGTTGCCTGGAAGAGATGGCGAGCGGCATCTGTCCCACTCCTCTGCCAGTCCGCGGTACACATAATTATTTGATACTGCGGCGAAATTTCCTACTGGCTCAATTTCTCCCGTACTTTCCCTTACAAAGGGGCTTGTTAAAGCGATTCTCCTCGGTCGACTAATCAATCTTGTTCATTTGTTAGCCTGCCTATGCGGAAATTCGACAAAAAATTTACCTTAATCTTCCGAGATACGTTTTACATTCAATCACCCTGTTGCCGCTAAATCGGATTTTCCGTGTTTGAGAAAAAACCGCGCCGCCCGATGATAATGTGCCGTCGAGGAGGCAAGATTTGCCGCCGATACCGCTGGGTAATTGCGCGGCTCACGGTAGTCACAGCCTCGCATTATTCCGTAAGATGCCGCTGGCAGCGGATGCTGTTTGCTCGGCCGATGAAAAGTTTCGTTACTTCTAACTCAGCTCGATGAGAGTTCTTCGCGAGCTAGAGCCGATCCATACATCGAAGCTTTTACTACCGTCGTCGAAAATATTTAGCAAGAAAAGCCGACAACGGAAACGACCCTGCGATCTTATACTGATTTTCAAAAAGTTGTTTTTCTAAATATTTTCGTTGCGATGCTGAAATTCTTGCAGATTCGCTAATCATAATAATAATAAATCATTTATCTATACATAAATAGGCAAAAGCAAAACAGTTAAGTGCCTTTTTTCCCTCAATTTATTAAGCATTTTTTTTTTTTAAGTAGCTATTGACGTTATCAATACACAAAGTTTTGGAAACAGTTACTTTTTTTTTCTTATTTATAATAAAAAAGTGAAAAATGAGATCGCTATACAGTTAATAAATCTGTTCGTATTAAAGTGTTTTAATTTTTCGTAATAATCATTATTAATGGCTTTTTTACGTGTACTAAATCTTAGGGCGTGATTTAATATTGATAAATGAGGGTTTTTAAATTGTGATTTACTGTTATTATAATTGAATTTATAATTCAATTGTAATAATGGCGCTGAACTGTTTTGTATTATAAGTACACATGTATGTTCTCAGATATACAATGTATAAGAGTAGAAAAAACATTTTTTTGGAAATACGCAAATTCATAAATATTTTCCTCGTGTTTTTAATAATAATTTGAAGTCGAACACTAGTTTGTATTATACAGAAAATGAACATCTTAATCTTGCGTATATGCAAAAAACAAGTTATTAAAAAAGGCCTATCAAATTAATGATCAAAAAACTTTAATGGTTATAGTAAAAATAATAATAACGATAATAATAATAATAATAATAATAATAACTAATTACTAATAATTTGTACAATTGGTGAAAATTTATGTTATCTCGATTGAATTAAAATCAGACGAAATGCAAAGCAAATATAATGTATCAAAAAAAAAACATATGTACGATATGTGTATATTAATCAGATGACTGGGAAAATTAGCAGATTCAAAATAAATAAAAACCTGAAATATGTAAATAGATATAAATATACAGATAAAAATAAACGAATTTAATAGAAATAAGTGTTGCCGATTTATTTTCGAAAATTCAAAAATAATGTTCTTTCGGAAAATAGAAACTTTGAAAAGGCTCGATTAAGTTTTACAACAATATTATAGAAGTGAGTTCGATGATCTACTGTGTTCTGCTAAGGAAGATGGGACTCGGGTTATTTCGATATAAAGTCACTTCTAGGCCTCTGCATTAAGTATTATAAATCGACGCAAATCGAGCAGGAAACAGCCGGTACGGTAGATTCTCTTTTGTGATATCGGCTAAGTACGATTTGAGGAACTAACCTAATGATCACGCGGATGCGTCGTTATTGTAAACTCATTTCTCTATATAATCTGTACGGCGGCATATTCGATTCTGATGGTGCGATTAACGTCGAATGAAAAAAATGCGACAAGTTCGCCAAGTAAGAGTCGGGGTTTTGCTGCGGCACGCAACTCTGTTCGTGCACTCAGTACACAACAGGCACTTGCGTAATGGAATTCGTGACACACGAGGTCGATAATTGTCGAACGTCGCTTATCTCGGTCGCTTAATTAGCGCACGGGACACGGATTTCAAAACGACAGCAGCGCTTTTAAACGACATTACACGAGAAACGTACACATTAGTAGCGTTACGCGGTTAAGCACGAAATGCACGATAAGAGTCTGAAATTCGCAAACGAGACTCGCATTTGCCTTACAGTCAATTCGCTTCGCGCCTTATTTTCGTAAAAAGTCCGATCGCGATTGTTTATTAAAAGGTATAAATTATCTTGCGGCCTTTTCAACGAAATCGACTTTTTTATGAAACCCCGGCCCTATCCCCGGTACTTCTCCGAAGAACTTTCTAAATCGCCGCAACTGATGTCTGCATGGAGTTGCTCTGAACTTGATTATTGCCTTCGTTCGCTTAAATACACCTGAAAAGATGCCCCCGTCATGTACGTCTTAGACTGCGGCATACACAACCCCCTGTACCGTAATTCTCCGCAACTGCACAACTTATTTGTAAGCCCTTACAACGTAGTTGTTCTTGCCTAATTTTATTTCTATTATTTTCTGTTTTTAATTTGCTTCTAGCGCGTGGGTGCTAATTGTACCAAGATTTTTGTACTTTAGTGCACTCCGTGTTTTCTAATGTTCCGAATTTTGTTAGGTTCGCTCTAGGTGAGAACACCCGCGCGCACGAATTTTAATCTTAAGATATCAACAGAAAATTTTACAGTAATCGTACAAAAATCGAATCAAAAACAAATTTAACTATACATATACATATATATAGGGCCCTTATGACTTGCACTCTCAGGTCGCGTTTTATTATACTTTTCTTCATTTTATCTATAACAGGTATGTAAATATTAGAAGAAAAAACAAAAAAGAAAAATAAATTAGTTTGACTAGAGTAGCTCTTCCGTATTAATGACATTTGAATTTTTCCGCAGCTGATGGCACTCTGTTCATTAGTCTGCTCCAAAACTTACGGCCGACTGGATTTTAGGCGATGCTGTCTTTTTCGGTACTTTGATTTTATCGAAATCAGTCACCTAATTTTAACGTATACTGAACAAATACTCTAATTATTGATAAATGAATAAGGCCAGCTAGCGTGTGTGTTGTTAGATTAGTTAATTCTGTTTCGCTGTCAGCTAGAGAATATCCCACTGCCGCACATTGAAATTTCTGAAAATTTCACTTACGCTGGAATTTATAATGTTCATAGTTGACAAAAACGTAAAAGAAACAAAATCAGTATGGTGTTTACTTTTCCAGAGTAGTTTTATAGAATATGTTTTTTTTTTTTAAAGGTGTAAAAACATTTCAAACCAAAAACTCAAACGACCGAGTCTCTTCATCCGAAGAACGAGCAAGCTGCAGCGTAAATCATCGGCGTTTTATCAAATAATACCAATATCTCCCCGTATAATATATTCCGAAAAACCTAGACTATATTATTGTTTCAACGACTAGCGACTCGGCGTAGACCACTAATTAATATGATAACCATACATCCATATACACATATACACACATACACACACATCCTGGTCGGTCGCTTGGTCGCTCGGTTCACCATCTTGTTTATAAAAGTATTGAAGATAAACTGATAAGCAGGAAGAAGACATTTTGATATTCCCCGCATTTAGGCCACTGCCCTCTACACTAAACTGATTTTAGAAATAATAGTAATAATAATAATAATAGTATCAAAGATTTTTTGAACAATATAAATATATCACGATAAAAAAAAAAAAACAAAATAAAAAAACGAAAAATAGCAAGAGGTATATCCGTCTTCGTCGAGAAATTCCGTTCAAAAATCACGATTTCGACTTCTTTTTCGTCGGGAGGAAAAAAAAAACAAATAAAATAAATAAAAAAAATTGTTACTCGAAACGTGTCAAAATGAAATTGTTTTTTGTTGGGAAAGAAGCACGATTCCAGCAGGACCCATTACTTTTCCGGAATGTTTTTTATTCATCCTTAATGTGGTAGTCGCCGTAGCAAAGACAAATTAAAATAGGCTTTATGACATTCCAGCGAGGAAGAACTCGTTTTTCAGACCTTTGCCGAATTAATATAGCGATTTCAGGCGTTATTCATCCAAAAAAAAAAGGGGGGGGGTTTATTGCCGACGGCCATTTTGATCGGCAATTATTTAAAATTTCTCTATAGAATAAATGAAATCGTGTTCTATAACAAAATATTACCAGAAAAATGAAAGAAAATTAGAATTTTAACAAATTAAAGTAAATACCAGAGATACAAACTTACAAAATAAAAGTACTTTCTTGCAAAACGATATAATTTTGTTACTATCCTGGTCAGTATAGTAATCCGCCGAAGACCTGTTCGCAGAATGTCTTTCAAACGGGGTGCAGTAGTTTAAGTCACACATGGTGCATTACAACGCCTACAAATGGAGGAGGCTGTTTGCTACGAGGTGACGATAGGTATGCCGAGCCACAGTCAAACGATAGGTTTTTGGTTATCTCTGGCGGGCGGTTGATGGTTCCCGTAATTCCCATGCTGGTTTGATATTGCGGATTTCGAACGGTTCTTTAGACCATTTCTGACGTATGTGATTGATGACGATATGTATATATGTGTATATATATATATATATATATATATAAACTCGGCCACTTTGGCCTCGCAAGGGGCTGTGCCCCTTGACCACTCCTGCTTTCATTCCTGTCTCTTTCTCTTCTATACTTTGTATAAAATTATCAAAATTTACAACGTAATTCTTACTGGCATCAACACACACAAAAAATAACATAACCACAAAAATCCTATTCTAACATTTACCTTCCGTTATATAAAATTAAGACATTTTTTCGTTACATTTTTCGTTACATATTTCATTACACAAAATTGTGACATTTTTTAAATAACAATAACAAAAATCCTACAAAATATAACAAACGTTACATAAAATTGGGACATTTTTCTGGGACATTTTTTTGGGACATTTAGCGTTACATAAAATTGGGACATTTTTTCGAATGGGGGGTAGCCTAAGAATTACGTTGTAATTAATATATATGGGTGTATGTGTGTGCGTTTTCGAATAAAGCGATGTTATATTGAGGTCCATTATGCGTATTTAATACATTTGAAGTTTGTATATGTCAAATTTCAAATCTGTAATGTTCAACAACAGTCATCGTAATTTATTGTAAATCGTGCGTTTTCAAGATACTTTCTAAATTTTGTCCCCTTTACTTTTTTCAAAAGGAATTAATCAACTGTCGGCGTTGTAGTTTATTTATTTTGGAACGATTTTTCCTCAACAGTTATAGTTTTCCATAACGGTTTTATGCGAAACACCTTTTTTTCAAATTAGCCCCGGCACACGAATGGCGTACAGTGTCAAAAAAAGAATCTTATAATTATGAAAAATACGTAACGCGTTTTTTTTTTTTTTTTGTTACAAAAGTTGTCGTAGAAATTGCTCGGCTAACTGATTATTTTTTAGATGGAACTTTAAATTTACTTTATTGCAGAAGAACTACCTCATCCGAGGTATCATCCAGTTTTTTGTTAACATCACGCTGGCTGGTCAACCCACTTTACTATTTTATTAAATGTGATATTAAACTTTTTTTTTTTTTTAGAAACAACTAAAAAAATGATTGTATCTCATTACAAATTCCTGGACATAGGATAGCGGTAACATCAGTACGTGCAGTAGTAAGCTTCGCCTTCCGACATAACTAGTGATTTTTTTTTTTTTTTTTCCTATATAAAAAAACAAAATGAAAGTTTGAACCAGTTAATTTGGAAAATTACTCCAAAAATACTTCCTGCTGGTTCAAAAATAGTCGAGATTGCTGCATTTGTCGCGGCTGGCACTTTTAACGAAGGAATCTCAACTTTATTACTTTTCATGCCCGGTATGGATTTATTACCAAAAGAAATATATTAATTGTAGTTTCACTTTCATTAACGAAAGCGGAATAGAACTCACATAATGCGTAATCTTTGTGAATCTACTTCGGTTAACTAAATGACATTTGCAAACAACATGTGGAGTTATAAATTACCGATTTCTTTTTAAGAAGACTCCGGATAAATTAGACCACAAACATTCATCTACTCTATGTGTAATGACAAAAATGTGTTTTTACTAATAAAAAAAAATTAAAAATTAATTTAATTTTTTATACAAATTTAACTCCAAGATCCTCATGGATTATGATGTTGGTTATGTACCCCATGGAGCAGAGATGATCGTGCGTAGTAACTCGTTCTGAACTCTTTGCATAACTGAAATGTTGCTGTATTAGCCCCATAATTGATTATTGCCAGACTAGTTTAAACATTTGCTTATAAAGTAGCAGCTTGTTTTCAAGAGATACTCTATTGATCTCTTACCCAACATCCGAGGATCAGTCTTGTTGTCGGCGAAGTGTGTCATCGAGTTTTTTTGTTAACTTTACGCTGGCTGTTCAACTCACTTTACTCTATACTTATTATATCGAAAAATTGTTTTATTAAATATGATATTAAACCGTTTTTTTACGCGTTTTCTTTTTCTTATCGAAGTTCATCCATTCTTGAAGTTATTGTAAGATACCTTATTATGACGACCTATTATTCCCTCCGATATTTTTTCGGCAACGTGAATGATTAGATTGACACTCATTGTTTTCTCCTACGATAGTGTTATTTTTCATCAGTTCGACGATAGAGTTTTGATGGAAGTCGGCGTTGTCGATCGGTTTTCATAATATTACAAGGTGATATCGAGCTTAAAAAGATTGAGCACGGTCGAATTAAAGAGTATCGTAAAAATACCGGCAAATTTGCAGATATAATATAGGCGGAATCCCGGGATTTCGATAATTTCGAATAATCATCGCGGTACGTCCGTCCACCTTCGTATATAATCGCGGTCCGGCTTTGTAACAACTCGGGGCATAGTGTTCGATATTATTTGCGAAGAATTAAACTTTCCCCGGCGCTGACGATGAATGTGTAATAATAATCCGGATAATAAACAAAGTACCTCTCTACGTAAAAAGTCACCTCTGTCTTCCTACTTAACTTTTCTAAGTCCTTCTATTACAATAGAGTGCCGCTGCTGTTCCGAATATTGCCGCGCAACACGCTGAAAAAATTAAAATTACCACTGTGGGCCCCGAGTGTAAATGTAATTGCCGAGCCGGAATAAATTTTTGAAAAAGGCCGAAATAAATTCAACGAAAATTGTCGCATCTGCCGCGAGATTCTTCGATTATTTCATTAAAATTTCGTACTTTCCTTTTGTGCAACTATTGATATAGCCGTTGAGGAAATAATTCGCGTTTTTTTTTTAGATATTTTTTGCCTTTTTTTTGCTTTTTTTTAAATTTTCTACAAATAGTTACATATACTTTTGATTTTAGTAGTGTACCGAGTATAGAAAAAAATATTGCCAACTGCGATAGCGAAATTTCTTAGAATATGGGAGAGTAGTGGGCAAAAATCATTGCCATTACGAGTTCTACGTGTAACAGAATAAAGAGAATGGCGCGCCGTGAACCATTTTTAAAGCTGAAATCGCGAACCGCAACACACATAGATTACGTACACAGGTACTTGGTAAAAGGAAGGAGAAGATGGAATGCAGGAGCAAGAACGGGTGACGGCGTTTTTTAATAAACTCCATAAATATTCCGGCTAAAGGTAAAACTCGGCTTAGTGACTAATAAAAAAATTGTCAACAAGTTGACTTTTCGAGGTTTTTTCTTCATTTTCTCGGAGCTTAAACGAAAAATGATATCAAGAATTTCAGGCGACCGCATCTTGCTGCGGCAAGACAGACAATATTGCGAGAGTGCGAGCAGATTCGTCGCGGTGGTCGTGTAACAATGTAGGACGCTAAAGATATATTGTAGGTGGTAAGGGCTCTTGCAAAGGAGCCTGCTCCGGTGGCCGACGGGAGGGGGGCACATTTAATGTAATTTATGGATGAGCGGAAAAGATTATTAGACATTTTGTTTATCTAACGCAAAGAGCGGCGTGCCAGCAAATGGTCGGCGTCCCGGCGTGTGTGCGAATAAGTTTCCGTTTGTGTGCGTCAGATTGGCCGACTAAATAGCGACCGGCCAAGTTCTCGCTGTCTGCGCTCTCTTAAATTAAGAGGCAGTCGAGATGCTGCAGCAGCAGTTGGTGACTTTTCCGCGCCGGTTATTAACATGCTCGCGTTCGCGATGCCTCGCAATTTATTATTACCCTGCCCGACCTGGGCCCACCACCACCGCAACAGCGATATTTTTCTTTGCCATATATCCCGCTTTTTTCCTTCATCTTTTTCCTTTTACGCGAAATTTTTCCGCCCGATAAATTAAACAAATTTCGGATCATCTTGTTTTGTGTTTTTTTCCTTTTTTTTTTCTTCTTCTTCTAAAAATGCCTTTTGGTTCTCCCTCGTTCCCCGTTCTCTTTTCGGAAAAACAAAAAAAAAAAAACAGAAATATAAAAACAAACCGGAGTATTTTAATAAACGGGGCCTCCTTCGAATTTTTACGGGGTTATTTTTATTTTTAAATGTACTCTCTCTTTTTCTTTTTGCCTTTCTGTACGGTTCATTTCAAATCGACGAAATTTATTTTACTTATATCCGGTTCGGATAGAATATCGGCTCCTCTAGGAATTTTTTTAAACGCACCTAAACGATTCCCAGTCATGAATTATTTATATATAGTAGTTCTGGAAAACTGCTTCGCTGAACTAAACTCGCCTAAATTGATAAATGTTTAAAGAACAAAGAGAAAAAGAAAAAGGAAGCGAAATCTCACGTCTAAGGAAAAATTTGCGATAATTAAAATCGCAAGGAAATGCTAAAAATGAGATATGCGCAATCGAGAGTGGTAGCGGATTTTCGAAAAAGTGGTGGACTAGTTGATTTCGCCAGACTCGTCGGGTTTGTTCTTTAGAAAACATAAATATTGTGAAAATAGAGCCCTTCTCGTTTGTTAGTTCGATTTTTAGAGAGGTACACGCTACAGAGGCGATTAAGAGTTTCTTCGTATTCGTACACGTTAAACTAAAATGCGGATCCCCGACGATAGCGAGTTGTTCGAACCTGCATAATTCAGTGCGCTTTGGCCGAAACGTCCTTTATTTAATCCGGAATAAAAATAAATCCCCCCTTTAATTTCGTCGGTATACCTGAACGCGCATCTATCGTTATTGGTATAAATTCGGCGTTGTACACTAATAAAAATTATTGCAAAGATGCTCTTGGGCTAGCAAATCGGAGGTGTCATAGGTTATCGAGAGACTTGCCTCGTTCCGGATCCAAGTCGCTGTCCCAGTAGTATATACCTAATCTAAAATTGAATTGGGTACCAGAGAAATCTCGGGAAGTAATAGTAGTCCAATCTAATTAGAAAAAAATACAAAGAGGTCTCCGAAATCCCCGGCCTCCGATTTATTAATGATAGTTCTAGATTCAAAAAGGATTTTATTCTGAAAGAGTTGCTCTGCTAAAAAAAAAAAAAATTTAATTGCAAGTTCCGTAAACTGTTCCGTAAACGGTATCATTTTGCGCTTCGGGGATGGTGCGGCACAGTGGGGGAAGTGTACCCTCGGCGCCCGGAGAGAACTTTTATTAATTAAAAATCGGCCTAAAATGTACTCTAATTTGACTGGACCAGAGTGGGAACCGAGAGAAAGGAATTACCGGCCACAATATTCTCATCCGATCCATTAGGCTCGGTGGTACATTGTAAACTCCTAAACTTCACAATCACTGATAACCTATCAATTGCTTTATGAAGCGGAAATCGCTTGACATACACGGGGGGCATATTGTCAAGTTACAATACTGTAATGTATTTACATTGTACATTATACGCACATAAATAAAATTTCGCGAAACTCGGTGACAGGCGGGAAAATATTCGCGAGTAAGTAACCAATACCATATCGCACACGTGTGCACCTATGACGGGGCGGCCACAAGGCGGAAAGGGAGGAAGAAATCCGATGGAGGTTTTTTTAGTTAGTCATTAGTCGGTGTTTTACCTTTCCCTGGTATATTGTTGGTTTGTTTTACCTCTCCCGGATCGTGGCAGAAATATAAAATTATTTTTCGGTAGTGAATAGACAAAATTCGTGGAAACTCAAAAATTGGAAGCCCGATGTATAAATTCTCAGCAGCGATCTCTCGGTTAAAAATCAAAGCATACGGTGCTGTTCGATCATCGTTGCAAAGCCACCGAACCAACGGGGAAGCGTCTAAAATGTTTTTCCAGTAAAAGTTTACGAAATATTCCCGAAATGTTTTTTGCGATAATACGATTAGACAACATCGCATTTTTTTCGTTTTTACGCGTCTTTTTTAAATTCGACTCTAAAAGCTAAAATTCATATTTTGTTAAAATGTTGTTTGAAAAAGCCAAAAATTTCTTAAAATATTTCTTTTCAATTATAATTATATTATAATTGTTTCCCCATACACATATGTACACATATACGTTTGTAAAAATATTATTTTTCACGATATCATTTTTTAACATTTTGATTCATTTCGGTATCTAAAAACTCTACAAAAAAAAAAAAAAATCGAGAATATTTCAAAATCAAATGGCTCCTCTCATTGGAAATGCCCAAACTAAATCAGCGCCAACAACAGTGTGGTGTGTGATATGTGCGAACAACTTACTGATTTATATTATCCAATTTTTTATGAATCATTTTTATCTGCGCTTATGAAATCGATTTTTCTTTTTTGTTTTTTCGCCACTAAACTGTGCTATCGCGATGTGTTTTCAGATTTTTCCAATTTCATCTTTCCCCTTGTGTATCTTAGCGCGGTGTCGTAACAACACGCGATATCTGTTCAAACGTTTTTCTTCAGGATCATTTTTTCCTCGTTCGCATTCGATTTTCGTATTTTCAAATTCTTACTCGACTCAGATGTGATAATTATCATACGAAGGAAAAAAAATTTACGGCCGTAAAATTAAAAGTAACATAGAAATAACGTCAACTCTTGTCGGAAGCTTTTTTTTTTTTATTTGAACTTCTGGATGCACGAATAAAATCATTTCCCCCTGACCCCCGAGAAGATTCAAAAATATCAACGAATTTATTTATATTTTTCTTCGTTTTTTTTTTTTTATTTGATATATAAAAATGTGAATTCTTGTCGGCAATCGGATTCTGTTATCCGCGTTATATATATTTTTTTTATTTATTTTTTTTTGTGCGTTTAATTATGTTTTAATTCGGAAAAGTATTAAAAAAGTTGAGAATAGTTATTTCTATTGACCGCTGTTGTTAACGAGTGTTTTATGTGTGTCCACGTGCCCCTGATTAGTGTTAGGTGTAGGTCTGCGCGCCGTTTTGCGTAAATAATTTCATGCAGTTTCGTAAAACAATACAATCGAATTAACACAATAGTGGAACTAAAAAGAAATACTGTAGCAATTTAATGTCGCCAAAAGGAAATAAAACTCACCTCGGCTTTGCGAAAGAGACACTACTGCAGTGTTCTCCTGAAAAGTGCTGGCGACTTTTTTTGGGAAATCTTGCGCGATCTCCAGTTGCCGGAAATTATTAGCTCGCCAGATTACGCAGAGGAAAAACGGTAGAATCTTCATATTTCCGGTGAAAAATAGAAAAAAGGATAAACGCGTAACGTAATTATTTTTATGGCCTCGCGTTGACCGGGAAACGTTTTCAATTTGATCGGGCAATAGTAATGTGTCCAGCGCTGGAAGGTAAAAGGAGCGGGGGGCAGAGGTATTAGTGAGACGTGGCCGCAGTAGCGCGTTGCTCGGCTGAAAGTCGAATTCAGTTCGAAATTTCGAAAACGGAAAAACAGACTAGCGGGAATTTTACGGGCCCCGGGGATGATCTTACTGGTGGTACGCCCGATTTTTTTACTGCCGCCTCATTTTGCGTCGCCCGCGAGCATCTCCGCGCTAATTTGGCATTCCTTTCTCGATTATACTGCTAGGGCGCCGTCCGACCAAGGAGACGGCCGTTGCCTTTCTTTTATTCATACGTTGCCATAAAAACGCGCTTCTTCCTGCTCTACACCGAAGACAACAACGGAAAAAGTGCGGTGAAACAGATAATTTCGGTCATTATTCATTATACCATTCCGGTTATTAAGGGCGAGGCACTATCGACTGTGGAATGCAGGAAGAAGCTTTAAAAGTTGATTGGCGTAGCAAGCATTTGCGTTGCTAGGACGAATGGGGTCAGTCTGTGTAAACACCTTTTCGGGAAATATACGCCAAGGAACGCGAAAAAAATAAAAAACAATAAAAAACGCGGGTAAGACAATCCCGTAGCGGAATGTCTTTTTGAATTTTCGCCTATTCAGTCGACGACGTATCCACTGCAAATGCCGGTCAAGAAAAAAAGCCTACTCCCGTTCTCCGGAGGTTCTAATTGTTTTACGAATTATTACGACACGGGGAATATATAGAGGCATGTGTAGTCGAAGCAAAATCATTAAAGGGATCTCCCGGTACAATCTGTTCAATCTATTCAATCTGTACAATCTGTTCAGTCTGTTCAATCTGTACAATCTGTACAATCTGTTCAGTCTGTTCAGTCTGTTCAGTCTGTTCAATCTGTTCAATCTGTTCAGTCTGTTCAATCTCGCATCCTTACAGATGTCCTCCGATCACCGATTAACGGACAGGCCTCGCACGCGCACTGCTCCGAGGAAACGAAGAACACAAATACGTTAATTGTTTCAAATACGCTTGTAATTAGTACCTTTCGTTAATTATCGATACTTGTGTAATTTTTCTGCACTCTTGGCGAAGAATGGTTTCCTCCTCCCGGTAGTTGGGCCGCAACCACTCCATTAGCACTCGCTACCGGTTCATTTGTGCCGTAGCCGTCTTCTAGATTTCGAACCGATTGTTGTGCTAATCAGTCGCTTTTCACTTTTAATTCTTACTTGTTTATCGCGCGCTACGGCGAATGCTACGAAAAAATAGCTTACTTTTTCCTATTGTTTTCCACTCGAAGTCCGCTTTATTTCATTTCATTCTCTTTTTTTTTTCTTTTTTTTTTGTTTTGATTTTTCGAGCATTCTCTTCGTCCCTCTAATTTGTTAGACACTCGGCGAGGGGAGGAGAGGGCTTCTCGCCGTCGTTACAATATAATGTGAAAAATCCTTCTTTTGTCAGAAACATACGCGGGCTAGTTACTGTTTACTTTTCTGTATTAGTTTGTAGGTTTTTGTGAAGGAAACGGAAAAACGAATACGCTAAAACAAAAAAAAAAAAAAAAAAAAAAGACACATGCGGGCACTATAACGACTAATTCGCGATGCCCCGCGTTTGTGGTCTGTCTCTCGATTTTAAGATAAATGGGACATTCAAAATCGTCTTTTGAAAAAACGTTCTACCGGAAAGAATACCGCGTGACTTCGTGTTCTCGTTCGGTCAGAGGAGTATAAGATTTTTTTTCGGTAATTATCCGTTCGCCGCTGCAAAGGAGTCCAAAAACCAATCGTCATTTTCCCGGTTGAACAGCGAAAATGATACAGTAAAAGGCTTCGTAATATTTGAAACTGACAGTGCGTCTCTCTCGCGTCACCTTATAAATATGACACACCGTGTCGTAAAACGTTGCAAGTAATTTTTGTAAAAGTCGAACCTTTTAATCGATTTATTTGTTTATAAAAATGTTCAATATCGTTTACTGATATTTTTGGTTTTTGTTTTGTGTTTTCAGGTAATGCGCTTTTGCGAACAATTTTCGTTTTTTCGGGGTAATAATCGTGTTGGCCGGTGTAGTAATACGCAGCTCTGATTAAATTGAAAACGACCGTTGCGAAGCTTGACGATTTGTGATTAAAAACACCTACGCTATGCACGCGAGTCTATTACCGATGATAGTTTTCCCGGATGAAGATAATTTTTAAACATTTCGTTTCAAATTGATATCGCTTTTTTTTCCGGTTTTTGTCTATTTTACATTGTGGTATTAGCCTCTCGTAGTTAATTAATTAATCGATCAACTAAATAAGCTAAATTATTTAATTGATTAGTATGTTTAGTTGTTTTCCCCCTTTTTTTATTAGTTAAAACCGTTTCGGGGAAAATTAACGAAAAAAACAACAAACACGTAATTATTTAAAAAATTATACCATATTTGTTTGTATACCGTTGAAATTATTGAAATAAGCAGTTCTCCTATTAGGTTTCGGTGAAGTTTTCCACGAATTATGACGATCGCACGGTGTTGTTATGGGTAATTATCATAATAATAACAACAAAGCGCGGGAAAACGAACAGTTTTAGTAACTGTGGCCGGCACCTGTATCAGCCGGTTCAATCAGTACTTCCGGTTTCGATAATCATCCAGCGACGACCAACGCTCGCATTTTATCGATAACTCTAAAAATAATATGCTATAATTAATTCAATGATTAATTCTGTAATTGATAATGTTAAACCGGTACGATAACGTCTACTAATTGTTGTTGCCGAATTTTCGTCTCTCTCTCCCTCTTTCTTTCTCTCTCTCACTGGTCGTGAGTCTGTCTAGACGAGAAAAATTTAGCTTCTGAATTCAAAACCGGAATATCGGTGGTACGTATTTCTTTTTCTGTGCAATACGTAGAACTATCTTCTTCGCATTGGTAATATTGAAAGCATACCAGTTGGCGTGTTATGATTCTTTCTCTGCACAAACACACACAACAGGTTGGGACCTTATGACAAAAAAAAACAAAAAACTAATAAAATATTAAATTATAAAATGCGAATTAAACCAAAAAATAAATAATAAATAAATAAATAAATCGGCGCGTTTCTTGAAAAAATAATTCGTTTTCTAAAAAGCCCCCCCCCCCTCCTTTGTATAATACGAGTATGTACATTAAAAGAGGGCACTTTCCGATGAAATTAAACTATTAATAATTTTCTAAAAATTTGGGTCCGAAAAGTATTTCCAAAAAATTTTACAGTGTAACCCAAGAGAGGGATTGATCTATTCCGTCGATCATCCGGAATTATAATAATACAGGGTGACGGCTTCCACACATATAAAATATATATATATATATTATATATTATAATAATTCGGCAAGATAAGAACCTTATCAAACTTTTACAAATAGGTAGCTGCTTTGTTTTACCTCGGGTCGGTCGATGGTCGCCATCTAAATTTCTGAGGAATTGGAATGTACTCAAATAATTTCTGCAACTTGTAATAACTCAAAAAGTTTTTCTATATCGAATTAAAATTGATCGATGTGCAGATTATGAGATTAAAAAGTTATGATTTATACGTAGATTCAAATCTCACGAGCTAAAATCTGGAGAAAAAAGGCTTTAAACTTTACAAACGGCTTTATTATATATACTAATTAGTTAACTAATGCAAATAATGGAACGAATGACAGCTACCGAGAAATTATAAATTTAAAATATGAGCAAAGAGAACGATTTTTTATCATGAATTATTAAAGCAAAAGCTAAACTATATACAAAACAATGAATTCGTTGCTTTGATCACCGATACTTTAAAGCTGCTAGAAAATGTTTGTCGTTTATATTTCTTCCTGTTTTTTTTTGTATTCGAAGCAAATTTCATTTTTTTGTACAAAGCGTTTACAATTCTGTATTATAGCCATCGTAACGTTCAAATGTTCTTTTTTTTTATTGATACCAACATTTTATTAACACCTTTACTTTTATTACGTTATCGAAATCGCACTATACGGTAAATTTGTGTGAACGAGCTGACCATTTCTACCCCGCTATCTAAGCCCTGTTATCTCTCTGTTTTTTTGCAATATTATTATTATTATTATTATTACTATTATTCGAACTTTTATGACGCACATCCTACCACAGATGTGTATTCCTGGTACTCATGTAAACTATCGCACATCGGCAAATGCACTGCCTTCCTAACGAACTTACTAAATCATTCCTTTATCTTCCCCATCTTAAATGTTGTTATGACTTTTCTCGCGTTTTGTTAGACAATTTACGAAATATTGAGTTCTGGAAATTTTCGTGCATCTCTTAGTAGTAATTATTATTATTATTGTTTGATTGTTGATATAAGTATTTTGCAAACTTTCTCTTCTATCCTATTACAGCTGAAATTCCATTACATATATATATATATATATATATATATATATATATATATATATATATTGTTATAGTTTAAATGTTTAATTACGTTTTTTATGACGAAATCAAAAAGATATAACTATTTAATATAACGATATCAATCAGACTTTGTTTCTTGTATCACCCGGTTTTCTGGAACTCCTTACAAATAATACTCGATATTAAATTATATTTTTCCGACTATCATCGCTGTAGATCATTCGCTGTAATCATCCGCTGTAAATCTGGTGCTCCGGATAAATAGTCTTCTATAATTCTAAGTTAATTGACAATGTCATTTTTAAATGTTAGTCAATAAACGTAACGTGATTTTTCATATCATTTCCCGCATGCCAAAGTGCCGTAATAGTCATTAATATACTGTCAAATTGATTGCAATGAATTTGTTTTTTTTTCTCCTTGTCAGAATGCTAAAAAATATACATATATAGAGATGTGGAAAGAAAAGTAAATATCCTGTAAATCCTTGACAAGATATAACGGATATTGTGGAATTTGAGTTTTCGTGATGTACTTAAGAGTCGTTCCCTGCCGCCCCCGCAGATAATTGTCTAGCATAATCAGTATTCAATTTCAGGTAATGTACCACTGGCACAGCGACCTAAGTTTAAAACCGGATAAGATGCAGAGACGAGAGTTGTGAAATGTTATTCACATCCAAATTGGAAGACTTTGCAATGTTGGATTTCTCCCCGATATTGTGCAAAAATTTATATTAAACATTTTTCAGGAAATTCGATTTAAAAATCGATAGCGAATGTTAGAGGAACCTCGAACGGAATCGATATAAACGGTAAATATACGTAGTCGCGAATTACCGGTAATTCTGTAATGCTAGCGTTTTTATCGACTGTTTCTAAATCAAATGAAGAAAAGAAACACAAAAAGGAAAAAAGAAATCGACGTCTAATTAACGTCGCGAATGTACTCCGAGCCAAACGGCCGTTGAACGGTGCGTGTATGTTTATCTTCGAAATGCAGCGCAACTGTATTAATCAGATTCGTTTTCGAAGCCGAACCGGCCGATATGCCATAGCTAAGTCGGCTGTTTATTTTTCATCAGGGCAGTCTCTTGCGTTATGTTTACACGATTAGGGAATCCGCAGCGATACCGGCAAAAAGACCACGACGCTGTTATAAAGCCGATTTCGATTAAACGCCATTTCGATTTGAATCGGCCTGAGTGATTAAAATAAATTGCCGTCGAATTCGGACAAGAGTCGAATTCGTGTATTTTCACCAGTTTCAGATTAATCCCCCGATTCTTGGTACTCTTCTAAACGATACAGAGCAACTAGGGCTTTTTTCTGATGATTCGAGCGATCAATGTTTAAACTAAACCTTCGCGATTCGGAGGTCGAGCAAAATGACAATCGATAAAAGGAAAAAAGAAAAAAAATCGAAAGTACATCGATTACGAAAATTTCGATTCATAAACTGGTCGGTACATGGTGAAGGATGGGGAGAGACGACCTGGTTAAATTTTCTAATTTTAAATCGAAGGCGAATATTCCGGTTCAAAGTGCCGTTTCTATTGGCGATATTTCGATTAAGCTAATCCTCTCTGCCCGAAACAGAGATTAAACTCCTAATAAAGGGATCAGGCAATTCCTATCGCATAGATTGCATATTTAACTTACACGGCAAGCTGCTTGCGGTGTCAATTGATATGATTAAAAGCAATGGTTAAGAAATGAATACCATTTATACACTGGTACGAACTTTTAACTGTAATGAAGTAGATACATTGTAGTATATCTACTATATGTGCTGACGGCATAAAAATGTTCCACTGTAAAATAACCACGGCAAAACTTCCACAAAAGACGTCAAACCTAAAGACTGGCGCGCAAATGCCTCGTCATCTCGTCTCTGGAAAAACTACCATCGTTAACTTTACCCGAAAACACAAATTTTGATGTCTCTTTTTTATCATCTTAGTTTACATATGCGATCATCCGCTTCAGCGAGTCAGAAAAATCGTGTTCTTAAGCATTTGATTCTACTCGGCATTGGAATGGAAAGAGTCTGTCTCATCCAGTGAAAAACGAACTTTAAGTACTCTCTAAACTGTCAATCACGGCGATCGGATAAGAAATGTCTTCTGCGTTCACATAATCGATTACGGCTTTACAATATGTACTAACAACACCTTCTTAAAACAAACCAGCGGAATATTTGCAATCAGCTCGACCCTCAATCGACGAAATACCTTCTATGCTACATTTGAATGTAGTGTTTCGAAATTTTACCTCGATCGAAAAATAACATCAATAAACAACTCAAATACTTAATCGGTCATTTCACGAACGTATGAAAACCGCCGTAAGGAGTACATCAACATCATTTTGTTCGCATAGGTAACATCCTGGTGGTGACATGCAGTAGAAATGAGGTCAAAATCCACGATGAACTTCGTAGTGTCAATTCATAACCGTCCGCAGATGACAAAAAAACTTTTCGTCCGACTACGGCGGTTCAGGCAGCCTATATGCATCACTAGTTCACAACAAAGTAAGAGTCTGCCCGTGGTGAACTAACGTACCATCTGAGAAACAGAGGTCCACGGTGGATTCAACAACCAGTATCCCCCTCCCCCCGTTTTTATGAGAAAATCAACTACTTTCAACCAAAAGTCTGATTTTAATTTATATATCTTATTTAAATTTTTTTTAATTCTAATCTTCTTTTTGTAATGATTTATTCGTTATATCGCGGTTTCAATACTCTAGCAACTAAAAAAATATCCAGCGGCTCTAGTAGCAAGATCATTCCATAGATGTACATGGGGTCAAAATTGAAAAACCTTGTAATTGAAGAACCTTTACTCAAGGAGGTACATAAACACACTCTTACCGAGATCGGCAAACGATTGGGCGCCATCGAACAGGTTTCGTCATTAGCTATTGCTACAATATTAGATCCAAGGTTCAAAAAGCTACATTTCGAAGATCCATTAGCCTGTGCAACCGCCGTAAGTAAAATTAAAGATCTTATAACAAAAGATCAACAGGAAGAGTTATTGCGGGATCGGACTCCGATAGTTCTAACAAAACTGGTCAGTCAGACTTTAGTGTCTCTGGAGTGATCACTATAAACTGGTTCAGCAGAATTGGAGAATAAATAAAACGGATGAAAGTTTTTCAGATGAATTATCTCTTTATTTGAGGGTTCCGGTTAGTAGATTTAACGAAAATCCTTTAGAAGTATGGGTAGATTACAAAATACAGTTCCCGAAATTGTACGGTATAGCATACAAATATTTAACCATGGTGGCCAGCTGTGTTCCGTCCGAGAGACTTTTTTCAAAAGCCGCACAGGTGTTAACTCAACAAAGAAGCAGACCGCAAGCTAAAAGAGTAAATAAAATGTTGTTTTTGCAAGTTGTAAATAAGAAATATTAGGATTTAAATAACTAAATAAAGTTGGCGGCTTGGTGGCTTAGTGGTCCAAAGCATTCGCTCTGTAAGCGAAAGATCACGGGTTCAAGTCGCGTCAAAGTTCTTTGTCTTTTTTCTATTTAAATTTATAAGAACAAGTTTAATATAATAAATGTGTCAAAAATCTAATTGTAAATAATGTTAATTCGTTTCGTAACGCTGGTCGTTTTTACTTATTTATTCATATGAACTGTTCCCTTATATTTTTTTGTGAGACTAGTTAAATACAAATTACACACGATATATTTGATCGATGTTTCGCAAAATATCGATACAACATTGCAATATATTATATCGAAAATAATATCGATATTTTTTTAATATGAACATCCCTATATGCGATTTAAAAAAAGTCTCAGTGTACTGTTTAATACTACCGTTGCACTAGCGCGATTAGAGTCACTACACGCTTAAACTTTTACTAACTCTCTATCCGGTTCTTGGAAATTCCGATTTAAACTTTGATAGAGTCTGTGCTTCTTTTTTCCTTTTTTTTCTCTTCCATTTTCCTAGCTTTCCATAACATCTGTAGAGGCTAGTAAGGTTTTCTCGTATACGTGCAATTATAGAGATTCGGGCTCCCCCCTGATTACCGTTTCCCAGTTTTCTTGTTCAAAGAAGATTGTTTCGTTTTCTGATGTTCCCACCCCCCTTCCCATATTAGTGTCTAATTAAAATTTAATCCCCATTCTATTCACACCATTTTCCAACTTTTATTAAGGCTACACATGGAGTATTAGCCCTACAAAACTTCTTTCTTTTAATTTTCTTATCTCTAATCATGCACCTATTTTCGAATGATCATTACAAAAAGTCATAACGAAAAGAGTATTCGGCTTTAATTATTATTTTTAACGAAGTGGTGGCTTTAGTAAGTGACGCGTGGAATGAGCACGAATCGTATGATTAACTTGAAAAAAAGTATAAGTATATATATATATAAATAAACACACACACACACATATGTGTATATATGTGCATATGTTTTTTTGTTAGACCTATTTTTTGCTTTTCGCATGCTTAACTATTGAACAGCGTAACAATACAAGGACTTATTTTGTTGGTTTTATATTTTTTTTGTGTCTAACGTGTTCGGAATAAATATAGAAAAAATACCGAAAAACAAGTGGGCTTGTGATTTTTTAATATCCGTTTATTTCTAACGTTAAACATTTAGAAAATCTTCTGCAAACATTTTATTCACTGATATTCGCCTTTTTAAAAATCGTGTGTAATAAACAATTTCCAAGGTTGTTTATCGCATAAAAACTAAAAATTTAAGTTCTTCGTTGAAATTAAGATTTTTTTTTAAACTCAGTCTATCCTTAAAGTCTCATTTTTGATTCGGAACATTTTGAAATTAGCGCGAAAGTAGTTTTAATGGCCTTCTGGGAAATATTGTTTTTAATTCGTCGGTGTTTTTCGTGGTATTTATAAAGAAACTTTAATGTTTCGTTATGTAACGTTCAAATAAAGTTTGCCACAACTACAGTCTCAGTAATTCGAACTGATCGCTAGAGTGGATGCAGATAGATATAACACGGAAGTCGGAATTATGAAAAAAAAGAAAAAAAATGGTCGGTCGATTTCGGATAAATTCTGATAATTAATGCACGATCATTTATAATAAATGTTCCCGTAACAATAAATTTATTTTGACTAGTTTGGCTATGAAGTTTGCTGTTTTGCGAAAAAGAATACTTTAATTTTTTGAAAGCAGCCGGCAATGTCCCCGTGATAACGGTTTGTTTACTTATTAGCATCGCTTTTTAAAATTTCTATTCGTCTTATTTTTGTTCCTCTCCTTTTTATTGTTGCTTTTGTCAGATGCACGTGAGAATAAATTGCAAAGGATCGTATTGGTTCCGTTTGGTCGGATTGTTTAAACCGGAATATTGGCTAGCGGTATTGACTCCCGATTGAAATCAGTACTTAAAATGTATCACATTGTTATTCGAATGGATAATCTTTGAGTGGGTTTATGTATACTGAAATGTATTAATCTTTGGAAAATAATATTTTTGATAGTAGCGATGGATTTCGCGCGTACCAATTACTACATTTAGTAGAATTTTTATACATCTCTTTTATATACACCTTCTCTTTCGGCACTTGAGATGTTAGTTTAATTTCCGAACTTTTGGCTCTAATCGAAACTCTGATCGTAATGCTTTATTTTGCCTCCATTAAGTGCTTTTTAAAGGTGAAATCTTATTTCACATTTAAATTTATCGGACAATTGCTTAATTAGAACAGATATATGGTAGCGTTTCGTTTGGCGTTACCAGTGGAGAACTAAACTAACTGAACAAATAATACCGTTACACATTTGGCATCTCTAATGCGGGGATATAAACTAACAAAATTAACTATAACGTTATTAAAGAGCAAAAATTTAGCTGAAAACCTTGGTTACTTAACTAAAATTGTTGGGTAAATCAATTTTTACACAAGATGAATATATATAAATATCAATGTGCCGGAATTTACTTTAAATTTGCCTATTCGAAGGCTTCCCCCTTACATTGATATATGCGTTATATTATACGGTTTACATTGAATATCCGCCTTAGTACTTGCGTAAAGTAAAAAAATATCGAAACCAAATAAATACAATGATACAAGCGATGCAATTAAACTGCATCACATGGATTATTGATTATTTATTTAATATGAACCAAACAGTTCATGGTAAGCTATATAACAAAAAATATTGCGATGAGCGCTGTATCTGTTCATTTTTGCATGTAACCGTAATTAAATCCATCATATGCACAGCGAGGAAAACTGGTCTGCCACATATCTGCTAAGACAGCCTATGTTCTAGCCTATCCAAATCATACGGATTTAGTGACTCATCACTGCCGTTAGAAACTGTGTGCTCCACCAGGACATATTTCACTAACACGAAAATGCTGATCCGTTGTTGTTGTATTTTCAATGAATTAGTTTTATCATTTTTCGGTTCGTGACACTTCATCACTAGTAACACATTTTGTTGATGCGATTTTATGAGAGCTTATCATTCTCATTTGGTATAAATTCGACTTTCGAACTTCCTCGTAGCCCAATTATTAAATTCCATTATAAATAGGCATAAATAAGGAAAATGGAAAACTAATATTCAACAACAGCACATCTCTCTCTCTCTCTCTCTCTCTCTCTATATATATATATATATATATATATATATATATATATATATATATATATGTATGTATGTATATATCGAAAAGATCGGGGACATTCACTGAAATAAAATCGGAAAACAACTATTACCGAAAATAAATGAAAAAGCAGAGTCGTAAACGGCTTTTTTTCCAGTTTCATATGAAGTTAGAGCGGACCGAAAATGACCGGTAAAATCTTACTCGCGATACGACCGCTTAAGATAGATTTCGAATAGGGCGCGTGACGTGGAGTTAGGAGTCGGTCAAGCACGATTTTCGATTGAAGGCGGACACGATGCTCCCGGTTAAGGTTAGACATTAGGCGATAATATTTTCAAAAGTCGTTTCTGGTTTTCTAACGAAAGTGCCCGCACACGACTATAAAAGAATTAATAGTTTTCGCTGAAAAGCAATTAGTGATGTCGCGCGAGTAATTAAACCAAGTTTCAATATTGCACAGCGGAAAAGTTCTGCCGTTAAAAATCCCGTTCGCGTCGTAAATATTGAACGAAATAAAAGTGCGACTAGGACAGCTGGACGAACGATAAACACAAATGCGAATGAGCTTTTTCGTCATTTTAACGTCCGTTTCGACGTGTTTAATCTGAATGCCGCCGAACAACTCGTTCGCAATGCACTTTCCGGAATGAACTGAAGCGAAGTGAACGCGGAGGAAATTGTTTCTCATATGGCGTTTCGATGATTTTCAGTTTATTTTCGCTCGCTATATGACGTTTTCATTTGTGTGTCCAGCAGCACAGTCTGTGTCTGATCTTTCTTTAAGCGGTGGCGCGCAGTTGCGCAAGTTGGAAGAAGAAAAATCGTATATATCTGCTTTCTCGCAAACTGTCGTTTTATTGGAAAAATATTTTGCGAAAGTTTCCCGTTCGTCTAGAGAGTGTCTGAAGTAAGTAGTTCGCCAAATCGCACGTTCGCGCCTTGTGAGAGTGTGATGACGCGTATTCTTTAAAAGATGTACGCGTCTGCAGTGAGCGATATGTCGAAGCTAGAGAAAAAAAGGGCTTCCTGTTTCCGCAAATGGAAGAAAGATCGCGCGCATATCTTTGAAGGTCTTGCAGTAGCGATGGAATATGAGTATCGGCAAAATGTGTGTGAGTCATGCATGGAGAGTCGGACGAAGTATAAAGCACGATGATGTTCGAAAGTAGTCATGAAAGTAGAGAGAATTGCAGATCGAAGAACTGTAAACGATCGAAATACGAAGGTCGGCGCTATTAGAAATGTTTCGGCGTCCCGGCGGTTTGTCAGCAAAATATTAAGTCGGATCTATTAGCAGCGATCGGGCAATTGGCCACAATCCAAAAAACATGCTAGCTGCAGGAAGAGGAATCCGATAACGGCTCAGCGCACAATTCCTCGACACTCGGTAGAGAATGCCAACTATCTGCTGTGTGGGGGGGGGACAATGTTTTATTACTATATTATACTATAGCTCGATGACTATTCAACCAGCGCCGACTGAAGGTGCGAACGACCGCCTCTAGGCTATATCATCAACGTCATCAACAAGGCGATACGTTTCGGCATGTTTTCCTGATGATGAACTCTAATAAAGAGACTTGATGAAAAATCCTAGTTACCGGAGGAGAGTTGGTAGATATATATTTATACGCGAAACAGTGATGAGCGTTCTAAATCAGTCACCGGCAGTTCGATTTCCGTGGAAGCTCGTTAAGTCAAACATTAATGAAGGACTGATAAAAATTATCGCGTTTGGAATCGATGATGAATCTATCAAGTCAAACATGTTGCCCGGAGTCGTAGATGCCGGAATGTAACAAAATCAACGAATTAGAGGCATCTTCCGCAGCCAGATCGACAATAAAGGTCCTCTCCTGGATATTCTGCGTACATAAACGTATAAATCTTTAAATCTGATTTCGCAAAAGTCGCATATTTTACAAAGCCGTAAATATATCTCGGCAATCGTCAGTTTTACCTCAGTATTTTGTTGCAATAAAGAGCTATTTTGTACTTTTTCAAAATCAAAAAACCGGAATCTTTTTTTTAATTTATTCGTTCTAGAATCGCGATTACCCCACGCTTTACAAAAATCCTTCAGTTACACAGTTTCAATGAACGTTTCTTTTTTATTTTCGTTTTTTTTTTTTTTTTTTTTTTTTTTTTTTTTTTTTTTTTTATAGTATTTTAAAAATTCAAATAAGCTCTACGTTTTATTTCATATTCCTCGAAAACAAAGAAAAGCTCTAAATTTTGCGCACCTGTCCAGGGAAATTATAAACAGCTTAGATTTTTTCGCACGCTGTTAATACTAATAAATTTCCGAAGGAAGAAAAAAATAAAAAACGTTTTTAACGGATGCTTTTTCTTCTTTTCCGGTTTAATGACATTTCATCTTGAAAAATTTACCATTTATATTTTCAGCATGACACTGATACAATACGAAATTAAATTTTGGTTTCGATTAAGTTTATGTTGTCGAATCCATATAACATTTAATAAGTAAACCTCATACCTATTTAACCGTGCTGGGGGGATACATAAGGAATAACCGCTAGAATAGTTCTCATCTTTCGCTGAACTGGCAGGTTTGTTTTCAATTTCCTTCCTTTTATCTTTTTTCTGCTTTCCGGTGCTATTGTTTTTATCTCGTTTCTTCAGTGTTTTATTTCTAGTTCATTTGAACTTTTATAACTTACGTAGATCGCGAGTAGATAATTGTGAAAATCTTACAGTATGGTTATTTTACGTCATATTGTAGGGCCAAAAATAATAATAATAAAAATAAAAAAAAAAGGCTATTCTAATAATTAAAAATATATAAAATTTGTACGTTCAAAATATTCCAAAACAACGAGTGATATAAAAACTTATATAATTCATATTTAGGAACATAATTGTTTTCTTTTTTTTTTTTTTCTAATGCGAAGCTTGCGTAAAACGAAATGTTATACTATCTTTAATAAAAATAATCGCATAAACACGAAGGATCCATCGAAATGACCCGTTTCAGCCAGAATTAGGTTTAAGCTTTTAAGAGCCGAAGGAATATATAATGCATTTAAATTTAGAAGAATTAAAATATTGAAAAACTTTTTTAGGTTAAAATGTAGTCGTAATTGTTATACAATGTTTAATTTTGGTCAAAGTATCACTTTTAGCGACTGGTTCCTTGCGATTAATCATAAGAATATCTCGGTCTAGCTTCTAATATTCCTATTTCCGTTTACTAGGCGAGCTGAAATAGATTATAATATAGATTATTTTTGTCCGTTAAAATATTTTCAAAAACAAAAATGATATTCGTTCTTTTGATCGCTTGAAAGTGTATTACGACCAGCGTGGAAAAACCATTTCTCACTGCATTCTAAGGAGGCTCTAGTCGACTTCCAGCTATTGGCAATAGCGAGTATTGCGAAACGAAACGATCTACACTTTTAGAATGTGAAAAAAATTTACTTCGAAGCGGAAAGATTTACGAATTTGGCAAAATGAATGAAGTATAGCTACGGAAGAACCCTATCTGTTAAACATTTATTTGGGCTACAAATTTCATATGCACTATTGTGAAATGTCTCATTTGAATCGGATTTTAAAATAATAATAAAAATTCCAGAAGCAGCGAGAGGCGATTTGAAATTTCTCTCCCTTAAAAAGAAAAAAAAATAGTAATTATAAAACCATTACGTCTGAAGGAAAGATGTGGCACCATTTACGGTGTTTCGTAATGGAACTCGGAAATTTTGTTATTTCCGGTTGTTTTAAAACACCAATTGTGATTTTATCGTCGGTGAGGAAATTAGATTATTTCTTACTTTTCTTTAGTTTTTATGCACTCACTTAGTTTCCTACAGTTCTTACGCTCCAGCTTTTTTCAGGAAGATATTATACGTTCTACAAATCGGTCTAGTGATTCCCGCGTAATTTAATTTTGTTCCCGAAATTTTGTACATTTACACTGTATATAAAAATAATTTTATATATATATATATATATGTATATAAATATATATTTATAAATATATAATTGAAACTGGTTGTATTTGTAGATGCGCGGATTTGGCTTCTTAATGGACTGGCTTCGGTGGGATTGAAATTGCTATGTAGTTCAGGTTTAATACCTGCGCGAAAGATTGTAACAGTGGCGTAATTTATTATAATGCCGTTTTCGAAAATGTTAAAGGAGATTTCTTTCAAAGGGAGAAAAAAAGATTGGTTTTGTTTAATTTTCTCCTAGATTAATTTCTGTCCTCCTGCTTTGTTACGAATGTGTAGATTGGTCATCTTAAAGCATCTTGCGCCGATGCGAGCATTTTGTTAGCCATCACACCATCATTTGTTCGTTTTTTTGTTTTTTTCTAGTCTTTCTATAAAATGTCCGGGAAAAAATTATATTTAAATTGGTATACAATCGGCATCGGTGCCAACGAAAAAATCCGGAGGAGCCAACAATGGAGAGCGATGGGCATAAAGAAACGTATTTCTATTGTTTCACTCTCTACTATTCTCTTGATGTTAAATGTAAATAATTTTACAAACAATACTTAACTTTAAAATTTTCAATTTACTGAAGTGATTAGAAATATTTTTCAGTACTCGAAACGAAATATTTATAAGTATATAAAGTATTTGCAGGCGTGAAATGTCCGGAAAAAAAAAGTAAAAAACAAAATAAAAAAAAAAACAACTTTGCAGTCAACTCTTACTTCCAAAACTTTAGCAAGTGAAAACGATGAACACGGTATTTTATATAAATATATATGTACCGGATAGCGGGATTTTAGAGCCAGATTCTATTGAAAAATAATCTCGATATCGTAACTTATCAAATGGAAAAAGGCGTTTCGAGTGAAATCAGCGATGTGTGTAATTTTATATATGATGTTCGAGTTTCTATCTCGGGTAAGCTGCATATAACGTAGCACAGCTGACATGAAACAAGTATACATGTGATAGCAGTGTTAATAATTTTACCAAATAATTAGCGGACAATCTTCGAAAAGGGAAATTTGCTCTTTTTCAGGGTACAGACATTAATGAATTCTTCAAAATCGGTGCATTGCACAAAAGAAGCTGGTTTTAAATTTTCAAAATTCAAAAAAAAAAACAAAAAAAAACCAGAAAGGCACATCTGAATTGAAAATTGAAAATGTTCAACAGTGATGATGCATTTTTGAGACTGTGGACTTTAAAAGACACATTAAGATATAAACGATTTTCGGTTGACCCGATACTTTTGTTTTTTTTTTTTTTTCAATAAATTTGAACTTGCCTCGGGTCATAAAAGGCCGCCGGTTATTTCCATTTAATAAACAGATATGTTGTGTGTGATACATTGACTTTATTTTACTCGGTCGTAATTCTCTAGGCTATTCGAAGTTTTCTGTTAGAATGTTTTGAACGTGTTTACAAATCATTATTTGTCTGTCCACAAATTATATTAACGAGGTGGTCGTGCTAGGGTAGTTATTATTTAATTTGCAAATGCGAAATTGTTATCGATAAAATGAAGGTGACGACGATTGCTTTATTTAACCTGTACTATCAAATTTTTCTCAACCAATTTTTGCAGTTGTACCTCAAAAGCATAAAGCTGATAAAAGTTTGTTAATCACAGGGAAGTGCGCCTACAGAAAAAAAATTAAGAATCGATGCTAACATTTTAAAAACTTACATTAATTCCAGTCGACTTACTCGTTTTATGTTCTGTGTGTGTGTGCGTGTGTGTGTGTGTGTGTGTATGTATGTATGTATGTTTGTGTGATGCATTAACCTGATTGCGGTATTGCTTACTTTTGTCGCTGGAGACGGCACGACTGTCACTAATGGTGAAAATGTAATTGACAACGGTATATGTGTCAATGCAATTACCCGATATGGTTATAATGTCAGTGGTTACATGCATCTGTATCGGCAACATCCGTCTGTCTATTACCCGTTTCACAAGTAGCGGCCGCGCTCTATCTCAGCCAATGTTCTATACCGCGCATGGTATTTGATTAGGTCGTTAAAATCGAACCAGATGCCTTTTCCGCCTCATACCACGCCCCCCCCCTCGGATCCAGCAAAATGTTTTGATTCCAGAAACGGATGAAAAACGCTTACCGCATCTCACCGTTTTGCTACTGCCACCGATCTCGAAAGGTCTCCAGGGTCGTACGTATGAAAGACCTAATAAATCGGTACTTTGGACCGCTCTCTCGGAAATGTCCAACATAAAATTGCGTTTGAAAAAGAAGAAGAAAAAAAAAACAAAAAAAAAACACATAACCTATTTTTGCGGTCGGTATTGATAAATCTACAATTTCACATTTTCCTTTTTATTTTCTTTTTACTTAACGTGTTCGAAGGGCTGCCGTTCGCTTTCTGTTTTAAGCCTACGTCGGCTAGGATCGATTTTTACGAGCAGCCCGATGTAAAATTAAACATTGCTTTCGGGGCATGCTCTATATGTATACGTGTGGGAAAATGGGGTCTAGGAAAGCGGCTTCAGAAGCGTTGCTAGAGAGAAGGGTTTTGATCGATGACTGTCATATTACAGATAAATGAGAAAGAGATGTTTCTCGCGCGAAACAGTAATACGTTTTACATCGGTCGACTAGTAGGCATCGGAAAATTCGCAATGCGAACTTTTCGAGGAAATCGCCGGCGACCGGAAAAGGCTTTCGCCGCTGCCGCTGTTCTTAGATGTATCAGTAAGTCGGCGGCATGTGTGCATTTCCAGTTGTTTAGCTGAGCCGGAAATAACGCCGCTGCTGGTACGTAAACATTTGCTCGGATGGAGTGTCACCGCCGCAGCGCACGCCTACTCACGTCTCCGGAATGCGTTCAGACTCTAAATCCGTTTAAAATTTAAATAAACCGACGTCGCGGATGGGCGCGAACCCGAAAAATGCCGCCTCTTTGTGGGGTAACCCGCTTTCGTCTCCAGTCGGTAAACGGTTCGATGATATCGGTCGAACCGAACGTGTCTCACGGCAAACGGCTGTCCGAACGGGACAGCGGTTCTCTTTGTTTTTATTTACTTTTTTTTTTTTTTTCCTATTCCCAGCTTTGCGAACATAGAAAAGCATTTAGAATACGGGGAAAGAAGAGAAATTTTCGTAGCAGATTGGCGCTGTAAGAAATGGGTGGCCAGTACTTTGTCCTTTTCAGTATGCGTACAGTTTGCTATAATGTCCGTCATACAGTAATGTCTTTCCGTCAGGCGGCGAAATAATAATTCCGGATAATCAGAAGTAAGAGATGTTCTCGTAGTCTGTTTGGCAGTTGGCGATATTGCACAAAATGCTTGCAATTTAAATAAATAACGATCAACAGCGAGTGCGGAAGGTCAAACAAGCGTGAAATGCTAGTTTGTCGCAGCCTGCTTAAGTATAAATATGTTTCAAAATGAAATATAAACTTCAGGACAAACGAGTTTATCCGGTACGCATTTAGGATAAACTAGTTACGGGTTAAAATCGAGTTTGGTCAGTAATGATATACATGTATATAAATTAATCGATTGGATCTATTTAGACATACATATATAGGTACATATATCTCTATATACATATTAGGCATTTATATTTGTCGATGCGCGTTGTTGCGGGACGGCAATGCAGCGAAATGCAACGTAAGTTGCAAAATATTAATCATTACGGAAGATAATGGAAAGAATAAGCGTCAAAGAAAAAGGAACATATAGATGTGCTCTATTTAAAATCGGAAAAAAAAATATACATATATACACATAGCGTCATGTTCAAAAGTATGTTGACGTAAACGCAGACTGATCCACAACGAACAACGTAATCACTATAACATTTATATCGACAAAGGAATTAACTGACAAACAATAATGCAAACGACTCGAGCAGTTTTAAATATAGCTTTTTTACAACTTACACTTGTAATACCGAAATGTTAATTGGCAAGAAGAAGAGACGGCATGTAGGAAGAATGATAAAATCGCGAACGAGGAACAGCAGTGACGGAGTATTAAACGATCGGGTAAAATAAGGCGATTAAATGAAAACCATAGAATATTGGGTTAAAATATGAAGACACAGAAGCTGGAACCATCATTGAATTTTAGCGGTGAATGATGTTCTATTTAGTTACGGTCCTGGGATGAGGATTTTGTGAAGGCAGAAAAAAGTACTCCTCAGAAATCGGCTAAGTAAAATAGGGATTGGGGAAATAACAAAGGTCAAAATGAGCCGTGAAATAATTATAACACACTTTAAATACACAATACTATTATTATTTATTTAATAATAGTATTTTGTGTATTTGAAGTGTGTTATATTTATCTCAAAGCTCATAAAATATCACAACGGTATGAAAGAAAATCACATTAAAGGTCAAAATGGGTTAAGACGAGGAGAAGAAGTTACAATGGAAGTATTGCAAACACCGCGGTTCTTATAGGTGAAATGTTAAGACTGGATATAGGAAACGCGAGTAAAAACAAAAAAAAAAAAAACATTTAGTGAGCGAACACGATTGAAATAAAATCTGCCGAGAAGTTATGGTGGCGTACTGTGGATTCAGCAGGAACTGCTGGAATTGGGAGAGTTTGAGAGCGTTAAGACAGAGTTTACGGCACGAATTTTCGTATTGTACATCGAAGTTAGAGAGCCGGTACTTGCGCAGCCACAAATCTAGATAAAAAAGGAGCAGTCGAATTTCGGATATAGTAGAGGATCAAAGTAGAGTCGAATGTAACACCGTGGCTCTTATTTACAGTAATTTTAGGCTTCTAAAAAGATGTCACAGTGTGTAATGTTGACTGGTAAGAAAAATTGAAATAATTAAAGAGATGTTATAGATAAAAACACGGGGACGTTTCAGGTTGAAAAAATGTAAGCAGTGACAACTTTTGTTCACGTTTATGACACAGCGGCGATGTAGTGAACACTTAGCTTGTATCACGTAACAAGCACTTTCGATGAGCTAGTGAAGCAAATGGCCTGGATCGTGATGGCAACTCTTATTATATTGATCGACAGGAATTTTAATCGAGCGCTTCAATGTAAACACCTCTGCACTGAAAAGCATGTTCGTGCATTGTTCCCCAGTGGCACTCACTGCCCTAACCGCTTATCAAGGCTGCAATCTAATCGATTATGCCATTTTTAAACGTTACCTAGACTTTTTATATTATGCGCGATAGTAAAACACTGATATATTTATATTTACGTTTTTTTAAAGAAAAAGAAAGAAAGAAAAAAGCTCGATGCGTAATTGAATTAAAAATTATTTTATAAAGCAAATTTCGAAAAAATTCGTTTATTTCATGTTTTTTTTCCTGTTGGCGAGATAGAAAATTAAAATTTTTGCATTTCTTCTTGCTCAGGAGGTGTCTCTTGTCTTGCAATTCTACAAAAATGTACGCCATCGCTGGAATAATTGTTTTTTAGCCGTTTTTTTTTCTCTCTCTCGACCGGCATTTGTTTGTTTCCTCGTCTCCGTTTTTAAATTCCGCAACTGAGAAGGCAGTACTTGTGCGAACTCGTGTCGCAGCGCAGACTATACTTTTTCCGGTAGAGTCGATGTTTCTTATTTGCCGGGCGAAGGGGGAGGTAAATTATCAGGATACGCGCAAGTTGCTATTAGAATGAACAATAAATATAATTATAGACGCGCTGGTATGGTAATTCCGCGACAACGTAAACCGAAGTCGTTTGCGGTAATGCGTGCCGTGCTTTCCTCCTTCCGGTAATCTGTTTCCTGTCTAGTTTGAAAAACTGTTGTTCGACTTCTGTTACCGACCGGTGTTGTTCTTTTTATTATTTTCCACTTTTTTCCATTCTTCCATTCACGAGCGGACACTAAAATGCAGTCGGATATTCTGTTCGACTCGTGCCACCTCCGAAATTAATCTCCTTAACATTCTCTACCACTGTCTTACTGGTGCCTATAAAATTTGGAATTACGCATTTCTTGCAATGCAAGCAAAACGCACCAAGCCGCGTCATCGCGCAGAAACAAACCCGATTTTTGTATAATAACAATGGTACAACGTCTAGGAATTCGAATAACTGCGAAATATAGAGTCACTGCTTTTTAACCGACTTCAAAAAAGAAGGAGCAGTTATTCAATTCACCTGGTTTTTTTTTGTTTTTTTTTTTTCTTCTATTTGTGTTACCTCGGAACTTTCTTCTAGGTGAACAAGTTATCTCTGAATATCATAAGCAAAAATAAGAATTAATTTGAGTTTATTATCGGATCGTCTCATCCCCGTGAGCATGATCTGTGTCACCTGGTTGATCAGACTGCGCCAACAATTCCGATCCCTTGCGATGTGTACAGATTGTCTATTTCTTTTTTTTTTTTTTTTTTTTTTTTACCTAGAAACACTTCGGAGAGGAAAATAAGAAGAGTAATCAATATGTCAGAGGACAGCATATAGAAACGTATAAGGAGCGGGAGTCGACTAGAGTACAGAATGACCGCAGAAAGCGATGGACACTCAATTAATCGCAGAATAATCCTTTCAGACATCTGCATCATAGAAATGAAGGCAAAGAGAAAGGAAATAAAAAGCGAAACCAAGAAGAAAATGATAGAATATAGCGTAACACAGGGGCGAATAGTGGGAATAATAACAGAACGGCGAAGTGAGGAAAACAAAATACGGAATAACCGGAAAATTAGATTGAACAGAAGAAGAAAAAAAAATGAATGATTATTAGAAGAGGAACGGGTATTTATCCGACTAAAATCTGAGATGAAAACTTTTAGACGGCGGAAATTAGAGGATGGGAATGGGAGATTTGCAATCAGCCGCTTCATTGCTAAAGATGCCCGATAAGGGAATCTACAGCAAATCTGAGTGTGATTGGAACAGAAGGAAGAAAGAGAGTGGATAATGTATATACAAAGAATAATACGAGTCACAAATCAGTAAGCGGGGAGAACATAGGCCCTAAAGGGCGTTCGTGGAGTAGGAGATAATCAAATAATTGGAATAAAGACGATTAGGCACGATTTGTGAGTATGGCGCAGAAAGAAGAAAGACGAGAAGAGATCCTGAAATATTAAAATTTGGAAGAATATAAGAGGTTGCACCACTACCGGGTCCCATTTCAAATCATCAGTGAAAGCGGTTGCATGTAGCGAATTGATAGTACACAATTCCCACTTAATTTTACAGCTTGCGAAAGGAATTTTGAAAATGAAGATAAAATAAAACCGGCCAAGTTGAAAGAAAAGTGGGAGAGGTTGTTAAAGGAAATTATGTACTAAAATAATCTGAAGCGAAGAGAGAGAGAGAGATAGCAGAGATAGGAATTTTTTCCTAGCGGTAAATCGCGCCAGTTTTTAGAAATCGAGAGCTAGATATGAATAGAAGCAGAGGACGCAAGTGGAAAAATAGCGAGGAAACTTACTTTCGCGGAATAATTAAGAACATCTTAATGTTGTGTTTTCTATTTTATTTTTGCATGAACACCTTCGCTCAAGAGGAAAGCATCAGTGTTTAAACATCCGATCAAAAAGTGACAAAATGAAAAGAAAAATTAAGAAAAACGCTAAACAAACGAGTGACAGGATGAAAGAAGCGCGATAAGGGTTCTTCTGTTGAGAATAAAAATTCGAATGTTCCGTTCAGAGAGAAGAACGTTCAAGAAGGACACGGCACGGAGATATAATAGTAAAAAGAAGACGAGAGAAGATTAGAATATGATTAAAATGGAAACGAATAGAAGGAATAATAGCATAGGAGGACAAAGCAAAATCGAAGAACTCTAGAGCCAGAAAGATTAATAGTATGGAAATGTGGAGTGTTTCATAATTTTTCATTAGGTATCCCGTGATAATCTGTATCGTTTGAATTTTGCTATATGTACCACGAGGGAGGGATTCGATTATGTCCGAGAAAGTAAAAATAGGATCAATATTAATCAGCATTGTATTGTTTAAAAAATATGTCTAACAAGATTCTAAAATATGGCGAGTTATTTATTTTTCGGTGAAAATTTACGGGTTAAATATTTCATATTCAACTCTCTAATGTTGTTCATTTTTTCTTCCTCTTCTTCTTCTTCTTCTTCTTCTTCTTCTTCTTCTTTTTTTTGGTTTTAGTAAATTATTCCATTGGCAACTCTCCCTGAACTAAACACTACCGAAATCACTAAAAAAAAACGCTCGCCGTGAACCACTTTCACCACACAATCAGTGTTCATTTTAATGTTAATTATCAAGGCACCGGGGCTACGTAAATCTTTCTTTGCAGGATACTTCGTTACAGTTATAATTGAAGTTTGTTGTTTCTTTTTTTTTCTTTCATTTTGGGTTCGGTCGACGTCGAGCACTTACGAATTGCAAAAAACCTAAAGCAATATCAAGAGGGAAAGAAATGGGATCGAACCGAAAGAGAGATCCTTTTCGGACGGAAACAGCACTAATGTAATGTCGAAAAAAGAAAATACCGCAAGATAACTAGGTAGGAGGGCAAAGAAAGAGAGACAACATCGGAAAATTGTAGCATTTTTTTATGATTTGCCGTCTATGGTCAATGCCGACGAAAAAGAAGAACAGAAGAATAAAATAACAAGTATATTCACAAATCTATGACCACAACCGCGACAGCGGAAATTAGTAATTATGCAGCCTTTTGCGCAAAATTTTTCCCTTTTTCCCATTAATTTCGGCCCGGGGAGAAAGTTTAGTAGAGGAGTTTTTTGGAGTCTAGTTTATGAAAAACTGACTTGATGTAGACCGCCTGTAGAAGTTTGACTGTCGATGAAATTTAATGCGAAAGCTGCCGTGTCTATTCAGAATCGATAGAAATTTTACCGGTGTGCGTGCTCGGAACATTTATTAGTCTACCTTAAAACTTGCTCATTACTTACCGGTCTAGAATTTATAACGGAACACAGAGAATTCCTTTCAGCGTATGATGAAATTTAAATAATTTGGCATCTCGTATAATACCTGAAATTTCTCCATTTGTTAGCCTTTGATGATGATTGGAGAGATTATAATGTTTCGGATTTTAAGGTAGGGAAAGTTCTGTGTCGCGCATCTCTATTATTATGAGTCTGGCGAGACATCTGAGAGAAATTTGGCGAATCGAAACAAATGTCGGCATTTAGAATTTCGAACGCTTGATAAGCCGCAAAAGTTCCGGACATTATCTCGAAAGATTGCGTTCGACATTTAGTTTTTCAGTCTTGTTTTTCCGCTTACGAATGATTATCTTATTTTTCCGTTCCGGGCTAATACGAACGGGGTTACGTTTGCAATTCTTTCAGATTACCATCATAATGACACATGATTTATTAATAGCCCTTTTGGTTGGGGGTTTTTGATACAATCTAAAATTATCCCTGCTGCCGGTTTAAAAAGAGGTAACGTAATTTGTGGAATCATCTATAAGCGTTATAATAAATAAGCTGGCCTGTCCAGTGAAGCCCCAGCTGAACCATTGGAAAGTAAAGAAATTGAAATAAAAACGATTTTGTTACATTGTGTATGATTTTTACCATCTGTATAGATCATAGATGATAACTGTAATTTTTATAGAATAGTCTTTTCCAATTGACTGTGTCACTAAAATAACAATGGTTTTTTTTCGTTTGTTTTCCTTTTTGTTTCTTCATGGAGATCAAAAGGGTTTTCAGAACCAACATAGTAATTCCCATTGCACAACTATAACAACGTAAAAAAAGTTACATAATTTCTTAGTACCACCGATATTATTATCGCATACTTATATATGTATGATCAATATATCGAAAAAACCTGAATTCTTCGGAGAGTGGGGGTGGGGGGCAACCTCTCGCGGGTGATATGGTTCTATAATAGATGTAGAAGAGTAAATTTATAAATTTACCACGTCTCTGCGAAAAAAAGAATTAATTTACAGTTTTTACCTGCAATCAAATATTTCGGAAGGTTTTTTTTTTTTTGTGTGTGTTTTTCTCTCCCTCGCCCCAGATTAGCTTACTCTATCCTTAATATTTATGAAGCGTTGAGACCAAAAATCAATCCTGACAGCGCGGTTGAATTGGACACTAAATCATTTGTGAAGTCGACTTTGCCCAGAACAGAGTGTTTCCCCGACAGCGACGTCGCTATAAAAAGCAGAAGTCGGCCATTTATTTTATTTTTTCCCATTTTCACATTTTAAAGTTTTCCCGACTTTGAAACTTTTCGGCATACTTTTCTATCATTACGTGTTCATTTAACAATTAAAACGCGCCCTCCGCTATCGGTAAATGTTATTCGAATAACATGATGACGTTAAGTGCTGTTTAAGCCTGCGTCGAAGAGGGTGAGAGAGAGAGTGAGTGAGAGGGAAAGGAAACGAATGAGAAAAAGTCGAAAGTGAAAGATCGAGTTAATGTTATAGTAGCAATAAAGCGCTTTATTTTAGCGGGAACAGGCTCTTGAAAGGTCGTTAACTCTGCGTCGGACGAGTGCGGGGTACATATTTTTTTTTATTTTTATTATTATTATTTTATTTATTTATTTACTTTTTTTCTTTTTTTTTTTATTATTATTATTTGCCTCGAGAGCTCTCTCTGTGCGCAGTTATTATTATTTATTCTTTTATATCGGGCCGCAGCGTGTAAGGGGAACGCCGGTTTTGCCGAGATGCGACGGGATGAAGGGAGAAGATTCTGTTTCGTCGCTCTCTGCCAACAACTGCCAAACTAAATGTTACCTTGTTGTCGGCGGCAGTTTTCAATGGCCGGCCGCGTCGAAATTTTTTCTCGCAGAATTTTTTTCAATTTACCGTTCCTTCTTAAATTTAAATTCGTCGCTTTGTCCCTGAAGAAGGCTGCTCGCGTCCCGTTTTTGCCGTGCTGCGTTTGGCACTTCTTCCTCTCGCCTTTTTATTCGCCGCTTCCATTCTCCTTTCCGCCATCCATTCGCCGTCGTCTCGTTCTCCGCCGCAGATTTAATTTCCAGCCGGTTCTTTACACTCTGGCTGGTCGCTTGTCGCAAAGTAAATTCGCTTTCGCCCCAAACTGCGAAGACGTCATCGCGGTGCTGGTAACTCTTTGACGTTGTTTTTTCATCGAGAGCGTTTTCGTTTTATCGCCTTTTAAAAGCTTCATTCGGGACGACTCTCTTTATTAACTCGCACGTAGCTAATGTAAACGAGCGATTTCGAAATTTCAGCAATTTCACACGCTAACGCTGAATTATCCGAGTGAAAACGGAGCCGGCGCTCTAAAGCCGTTACCACACCGACCACGCTACAGCTGAGAACAACTCGGCGATCCGAAGAAATCAGCTAGACGACTCCTCCTCTGCGAGATTTGCCGCCGCTGCTTCTGTTAACGTCGATAGCGTTTTTCCTGCACTAAGTGGATAGCGAAGAAAAGATCTAGCCCCCCTGATAAACTAGCCCGCTGCGGCTTTTCGGTTCATCTTACGTTTCCACGCGCTATCGAGATTTTTAACCGTTGACGGTTTATTAGCGCGATTTTCGAGTTTTTGTCGAATTAGTTTCGGCAGAAACTGGAAACTAGCCACAGTAAAAATTCGGCGTTCCAGGGGAAAAGTGTGTTTTAAATAGAGCAGAGTTGGCGGAATTCGACGCACCAATAAATTCTCAGTTGTCCGGCCGCCACCAATTGTAATGCACGGAAGTTCACAGTTTTGGAACTCAAATGACGACCAAATTCGTATTAGTAGGAAACCCTTAACGAGGGGGAATCGGGACGAATTTCGAACACGATGTTTAGTGAAAAACCGAGAATAAAAACTGACGGCGGATCGAGCAAGTAGTAACATTGCTTGCCGACTGCGGAAATCGATGGATACACGGTAGAGACTGGCGGGTTGTGTGTCCATCCCTTCGGATAAAATTTCCGAACGAGAAGCGAAATTTTATTTAGTTTTCGGCCTGTTGAAATTTGCTGCGATCCAAACAGCAGCAGCCGCGAAGTGCATCTCCCGAAGCTTTTTCCGTGATGAATTTGGCGATGATTTTTACGTTTTTTTCGTCTCACGATGACAATGAGAAACAAAAGAAAAGAAAAAAAAAGTTTTTACGACCGATTATTGACTTTTATTAAAATATGGTATTTTCACGTTATCTTTGCGCGTCGCTTACAGAAAAGTAAAGGCCTCTCTGGCTGTAACGATAGGTCTCTTTAATAAAAAAAATTCCGTTCTTTATTCTGTCCGTACAAGAATCGTTGGTGACCGTAGATTTTTTTTTCCGTTACAGCGTTTAAACGATTTTACACGAAAAAATGCGAATAATTTATCTTCCGAACGACTCTGACGAAGTTTGATGAAAATCAACAGAAATTTGTTTTACTTAAATTGCATTTTTTATTTAATTTTTAATTTTTTTTTTTTTTTTTATCCCTTCACATTAGGACGATGCGGTGTTGTAACGCGTTTTGTCTTTTATTTTTTTCGTTCTAGAGATATATGTAATCGAAATTTTATCGATGGCGGAGTATAGTATTAAAACTATTATTAATTCGTTGCCGATAAATATGTCCGTGCATGCGTTCACGGCCGAGTCGATTTATATTCGCTCTATTTAGACGCGCAAATTAATAAGAACAACGGTGCCCGCTGGTAAAGTTGTAAATCGATTTGTCCTCATTAAAGCTGCAATTCGAACGTTAAAGGTGCCGATACGATTTAATGCGCTGTTCTCAGCGGTCGGATAATTCGTTCGAACTTTTCTCCAGGGCACGTCATCCGTTAGTTGAAATCGGCCGGCTTAAAAGTGTCATTTTACAAATAACAATTTGTTCTCGTTCCTTTTTTCTCTCGTTTTTCATTTGGCGGCTTGTTAACCTTTCGAAGTTAAATTTATGCGGAATTATGGGGCACTTTGCGATAAACGAAACGGCCGTTGTTTTCCATCCTGGAATGTTATCAGCAATCGTAGTGGATTGATCCTGCTAAACACTGTTTTTTTTTAATCTCATTCGGTCGGTCAGCTCCGAATTCACCTGATCCATTTTCATTTTTTCAAACGTTGTTTCTAAAATAAATCAAAATGAAACAGTGATAACGACGAAAAATTTATAGTTTCTTCGCGAATTTTCAATTGCTATATTTTTTTTAAAAGAGTCTTCTACCCGGACTCCTTAGGTATATAGTCGCTTTTGATATGAAACGCGGACACCACGTGTATATTGTTCCGTTAAGTGCCACTGAGGGGAGAATTTTATTTATAAAAATCCGCCAACCTCTTATAATTTGAAAAAGAAACAAATCATTACAGTTTTTGCATTTTGCCTTTTTCCTTTTACGTAATTTTAAACATAAAAAAAAAAAAAAAAAAAAAGTTTTTAACAAAATACAAAATTTCTTAAGAGTATTTTGAGGCTGTGATATACGGCAGTGCCCCGCGTACCCGCGGTTAATGGTTACGAGCCATACCGCGGATAATAGGATACATTGAGCTTAATGTATGTTTAACATACTATACAGACATTTACAGTACAAGATATGTATACCTAAATTGCATAAGTACACCATATACAATGTTAAAAATTATTACAGTAAACGGTACACATTTTTTTTCATTATTATGATTATGCGCGCATCATTACGTATCCTGTACTCTATTCTTTTGGCTTCTTGTTGTCCAACCTGATACACATCACGATGCTTGTGGATCGACAACCGATTACTGTAATATTTTTATGATTTTTTAAAAATTTAATTTAATTTAAAGCTTTTTAATTTTTTGTATGTATGCGCACGGTACAATACGCTACAGTTTACACTTCAGAAAATGAATTACTAAGTATTATGAAAAGTATGAAAAGAATTTTAAAGTAAAACTTAGAAAAAGAATACTCGCAGAAACATCTTTATCTGAAAGTGGAATAGGCGCAGTGTGTTTGGAAAAAGTCGGTCTATTAGGCTTGGTGATGCAGACGACGTTGATCGGACAAGATCTTCAGTGTTTGACAATTTTTGTTTTACCCGAAAAAATATTGTGATGGGGCTTTTTTTTTTTTTTTTTTTTTTTTTGGTTTTTTTGTTTTTAGTTGGATACGGAAAAAAGGAAAATCTTCTCGGTAAGGAATATTCGAAAAATTAAAAATGCATTTATACATTTTTTTTAACCGGGTTTTAAGTTAAAATATGTTTCTCTTTGATAATATGTTTGTTCTAGAAGAAATTAATACTCGTCGGCAATTTAACTGATTGGTAATTAAAAAGAAACAAAAAAAAAAAATTACCTAATAATATTGGTTACGTGTTGGGAGCGACACCGTGTTCAGAGCGATCATATTTAAAGCCGACATCTAAAACTGACAGGAAAGGTAATTTCTTAGAAATCTCTGATATACTACTACAACGAACTACGATCAAATTCTGTTACGGTTCTCTTGTAAGTTATGTAATTTCTGAATTCGTTATTATTCACTTTAAACTTGATATTTCTATATTATAACATTAATATTAAAGTATACAATATTATAAAAACGTAATTCGATGCAAAATGTATATAATTTTTGTCAATGAAAAATTATAATAGATGAATGGAAACTCACATCCAGTTTAATTTTTCTAACAAAACTCACTGTTGTGTAAATTGTCAATAGTTTTAGTTAAAAATAAGATATTAATGATTAAACTGACTGTAAGTACGTTTCTAATCATGTATTATAATTTCTAGCAGTTTTAACAAAATAACTTGGCCGCTCGCATATATTTAATAATAGTAATAACAACGTTTGCGGGTCGTTTTGAACACGATTGTCCAAGTCGAATATAATAATAATAATAAAAAAGATCCGATGGTCGCTCATTATTTGTGAACTCTGAACAGGACACCAACAATATTAGTCTCTGTATTATCGCTAACGGGATTTAAACATTACCGATTGCGGTTACGCATCAGGAATGACACACAGTAACACACGTACACCGCGCGTAAGTATTACGTAGAATTAAGCTAAGATTTTTCGTTTTCGCTTCTTAAACACGGTATATGATGGGGAATAATGCTGAATTAGATTCGTTTCCTTCGGAACACGTATTTTTTTCTTCTTTTAGCATGAATTCAAAATTTCAAAACTCCTGCAATTTGTTTTTTGCTACTTTTTTTCCCACTCCCTCGGAAAAGAAAGAATTACATTTAAATTATTTCCATCCGTGCCATAATTTAGTGACCAGCGCGCGACAATAATTATCATCACCATTACTTCAACTGGAAGAAGCAGTATGGTAATATTGTCGTTATTAATAGTTAATAATATAAAATATTTTCTTCCAAAATCTCCCTACGCACGCATCGCCACATTGAAGATTGCACGTGATTTTATTTATTTTCGTTTCGTTCATTTCGCAGTTTCCTACAGTTTTTCGATCAACTCCCGTTGCGAATGGGAATAGAGATATATGTATGTTCTTTATTAAAAGCTTATAGGTTCGAATTTTTCGCCTGTCGTCGCAATTGTAAGCAGAGTCCCCCTCCACGGCTGAATTTGAAAACATACTGAAAAGCAAAAAAGCAAACATCGAATTTATTCTTCTTCAAGAAGAAGACTACACAGAGCACGAAGATTAAATGACGCGCCATTAATTACGACGATCGGTTAGGCTGAGGATAGGCACGCTAATGAGCTCTGATTGGCTGAAGGACATTTTCCGAATCAGTGAAACACACAACGCCGATAAATCACGGCAATTCTCAAATGGCGCCTTTATAGCTTAGCGATTGCGCACCGAATCACGCGAACCGTATAATTTATTATTTCTATGAGAAAACCGTTTCATTATTGATGAATTACCGACTGAGTCTTACATGCGTCCGCTAAATTCGACGATTCGTTTGTTTTTTCAATACCAAACGGGCACGAAAATATCGATACTCTTGCACACTGGCAGGTAAGTCATCAAAAGTATCGAATCAACAGAGCTACGTTGCCTTTAATACTACCCGTTTCTGCGATGTTTGACTTGTATCTAATTTTTCCAAAGCGACCGTTGAAGTTAAAATTCGCAAATTCCTGGGCAGGGTGTAAATAGGTCTTTTTTTGTTTGTTTTTTTTATACTTATTATTATTATTATTATTATTGCATTTTCATCTTACTTCTGTGAAGGATGGTTTTCTGCATAGTTATTCATCTGAAAAAAAAAAAAAAAACTGAATAAAAAAATATAGTTCGTTGTTGTAAGAAGAAGCTACATCTATCAGAATTTTACAAATTAACCGTTAGTCATGACATTTTATATATATATATATATATTTATTTATTTATTTATACATGTATATGTGCGCGATAATGACTACGTCATTCTTACGCTAGGGCTAATAAAAAAATATGTAACGTTTTCGCGTTATGGAAATTGAAATAGAAATTTCTGCGTAAACCATTTATCGAATCTGAACATTTTTTTTAATATACTCCTAAAATAGTAAAGTATATATTTTTCTTAAGAATGTCGTAGTCAACTGAGATCTGTCTTCTAAAACGAATATTTCAGTCATCCAGGAGCTAACTTCTATGTCCGATGTGTCGCGATATGTGTGCGTATAAGCGAAATCAGTCGATTCCTGGAAAACGGTCTTATTAGCATGTTGTTTCGCCGCGATAGCAACGGAAACACAATGTTTTAAATTCGTCTAAAAATACCGTGTCAAACAGGTCTCGTTGTTCTCAATATCTCCCAAAAATTGCAATTTAATTAAATTAAAATTAAATTAAAATAAAATTAAAATAAAATTAAAATTAAATTAAAATTACGCTATGTATCACAATTTGAGAGCTCCGTTGATAGGGTAATTAAATAGAAATATGTAGCTGTGTTTATTTTTCTTCGCAAACGAAATCTGCGTACTGTGTAAATGAAGATGGCGATCGAAGTTGGGTTTACTTGTTCACGTATAGAGAGAGATATAGGCTTCGTGCTAAACGTTAGTTCGAAAAATTCCTTCTGTGACGCCGTTTCCGATGTTGCAACCATCGCCTATAATTACGGGTCGAGTGTTGAAAAAAAATAACGATTTCTTTGATCGGAAAAATTTATAGCTCTTTTACACTATGATTTTTTTCCGTAATATCGCATCGAACGATTATTGCCGCATGAAAACAACTTAATTCGCCGCTCGGCAAATGTTGTAATGTGACCGGTTCATTACGAAGATCAAAGAAAAAAAAGATCGATGCTTTTGATCGTGCGGGTTTTTAAGTGTCCCAGCTGCCGCGGCGTACTGATTACGGTTCCGTCCTGGTTCGAGTCTATTGGAACTTCAAAAATTTCATTCCGTTCGGTTGTTGCTAATAAAAAAAAGTTTTCATTTTTTTCTTGGTTCAATGTTTTTTTTAAATCGGATTTCAAGAAAAAAATGCCCTAAAAGATTACATCATACTAGCAGTTAGCATTTTTAATTAGCTTAATCCGTTTTCTCTGTATTTATCTAAGCTTTGTTTTTTCGTTTGCTTTTCATTCAGCTTCTGCGATAAATCTGCTATCCTCATATACTCAAAAAACCAAAAAAAAAAAAAAACCAAAAAAAAACGATTTTCAAATTAAAAAATAATCCAAAAAAATTATGTAATAACTGAAATGTCTGAACTTTGAAAAGTTAATGCAACGTTTTAACTGCTACATGTTTTATTATTAAAATTGTATACTTTTTAGGTGATCGAAAAACGAATATGTATTATTACAGCTTAAAATTCTCCTTTCAAATTTCGTTCTCGAACTGCCAGACACGAACAGAAACGACCGAAACTGACACTTCTCTGTGACGCGACGGACAAATAAGTATGCACATTTTAGAAAACTCTCGCTAACTTCTCCCTACAGCTTATTGTCCTATAAACTATTCGATAACTCGCGATCACTAACATCCATTCTCCACTATTATTTGCCACGAAGAAAAATCAGTCAATACTGATAGATTAGTCACTTGGCTTTGCGAATATCTGCTAGGAAAAATTCCAATCCGCTGAAAATTTTACATTTCTGTAACTTTTAAGAATTTTTTTTTTTTTTTTTTGATACTTGATTCATCTTATTCGAAAAATAAAAAGGCGTTTCTGAGCGGAAAGGGTAAAAAAGTAATTCGGCATCTCCTTACTTGCCCCAGAAACGGCAATTGTGTTATATCTAACCGTACGGAACTTTTTCGGAATTCCAAATGCTATTTTCATTTTCATTCGTTCTGGTCTCGGGCTGATGGTCGTTTTCAAGGTTTAAAAATAATAAGCGGAGAAAAATCACCGTGCACGCCTGCAACGCAGACTGTACTGGCCTAGGTCTGCGACCATCGTCGGCTCCCTTCGAACAGATAACAATATTAAATCACCGGCGCGACTGGAAATGATTAAATGGGTTTTTTGACGGGGCCAATGTGATAAGATAAGCCTGCCTTTTCCGTTTTCGATTACATCAGTGAGCATGCTGTCTTTTTTTGGACAGGCTCACTTATCAGTCTTCACTTTTCATCGCCGGCTGACACTCCCGTTTGGAAATGGAGGCGAGTGTGTGCGAGTTTATTATTTCCATCTTTAACCGGAAGTCACTATCTTTTACGCGTGTTGAAAAGTTATCTAAAACCCATTGGCCCCGGCGGCACCACACTGGCAAATGTTCTACTACCAACACAACGTTCTACAGAAAGGGTCAAAAATTTAACTCTGTTTCATAAGCGAATTTATTATTGCGGAGTGAACCGAATTTAAATAAAATAAAAGTTTATCGATTGTCTCTGTACAACGTGTAAAAAATATAATTATGCGGAGCTCAAATATATATATATATATATATATATGTATCTTCTTCTTCTTCTTCTTCTTCTTTGGCCTGCGTTACATCATTGATTAGGCCTCCCTTAATTTACTCCATCGATACTTGTACTTCACGAAGCCATTGTTTCCCTGCTGTTGTCACAATATCATCCGTCCACCTTCTGAGTGGTCTTCCGCGTGCGCGTTTTCCCGTATACAGTCTCCATCAGATCACTTATTTTGTCCACCTTCCATCTAGTATATATATATATGTACGAGTAAATCCATGTGTGTGTGTGTGTTTGTGCAATTAACATTGGAAAAAATATCATTCAGAAAACGGAACAATGCTTAGATAAATCGGATTGCAATCGTATTTTAAAAATATAATTAATAGTCATAACGTATAGATAATTTTGTTTTTTTTTTCATTTGTTATTTATCCTTTTATTAATTTTTTCCCCGTTATCGATAACTGGTTGATATTAAATTGATTCGTAATCCCACGCATATATATATATATATATATATTTTTTTTTTTTTTTTTTTCTTGAGATTTAGAGGCGGTGGAGAGTTGGAATAGGATTGCTGCGAATTAGCGTGACGTATTAGAAGTTGAATTTTACATCATAGGAATACTGTAAATTCAAATTTTCTCCCCTCATACAAATCGGAATGTATTTAATGTATAATACAAATAATTAGCCGTAACCCGCTTATGCTAAGTATAATGTATACAAATTTCGACAAAAATAAATGCTTTATCAGGGGGAAGCAGAAACGATACTGATTTCGTTGCGAAAATTGTTTTGTTTCAAGATTTTCATAACCATTAATATTTAATAAATAGGCACATTACATAAAGGAATGGCCGATGTGGCGCAACTTATTATTGCGCATTTGTGGGTGTGTGTATCTTCCAGATTTTTATGGTAACGTTTTTGTTTCTTTCGTATTCTTTTTCTGTTTTTTTTTTCTTTTTTTGTTTTTGTTTGCGGTATGAAATGCGAGTACAAAAAAAAAGAAAAAAGAATACGTACCTATATATCAGTATGTCGAGTCACAATCTTAATCATGTATGTACAGGGAAAAAATGTTTACGTGCAAGCGATATTGTACCACGACGATTCTTGTAGTTTTCCGTCTTGTCGTGAGTTATCTCTCCATTTGTTTGTGATAACAGCGGAATTCTGTCATTATTGAAAACAGCTTCGCGTTCATGATAAATTCCCTTCGACGTCAGCACGATGACGAACAAATTACAATTTTATATAGGAATCAAGAAAAGTATTCCTATACGGAGAAATTCCTCCCGGATTGTTGCAATTTGCGATCAAGCGCGATCGTACGCATTTTTCATCTCCTTTTCCCTGCTTATCGAGCGATGATATATGCTAATTAGTCATCTCGACCATTTCCAGGTTATCGTCATTTGTCGTATATGCATTTCGAACGGCTTCTAAGATTTAAAAGTTTAGTCGCATCATCAGCCGGCTTGTTAAATTACGCACTCGAAATGTTATTAATAACAGAACAGTTCCTGTGTTTATATCGCAATATAAAATTGTTATTGCAACGGCTTTGTATGTAAGCGGTTTTATCACGATTTTTCTAAACTACATAACGCGTATTCTTAATTAAAAAATAGTGTCAACACTTGCGAGATTCGAACACAAGTGTACACGTATCAGGTAGTAATAAGAAAATATATGTACTAAATCCCTACAACAACATAACCGCTGCATATATATTTTTTATACGTACACGCTTGCAATATTTTACGGGAAAAAAACGTAAAACAAAACAAGCGGGGCCTGACGGCAAATTGCAGAGGTCAGAATTGCGAATAGCAAAAATACACCGCCGATCGAATAAATAAATTTATAAAATTCACAAACTTCCGAGGCATGTTCCGGAGATTAATGACAATACATTTCCTAATATACGTATTGAAGTGACGAACGAAACACGTTAATTTATCCTGCGGCGGCTGCTATCGCAATATGCCTATTAAGGTGTAATATTGTTTAATTATTTTATAGTACACACGTGTTCGTTTAACCTATTTTCGAAAAGGAACAAAATGAAACCGTCTCATTTTAAAACATTAAGTGTAGAATGAAAATACAATTTATGTCGCACCGTGGTGCCCCACATTCGTTAGTCCTTAGAGAATTCCTTCTTCGTGTCGATATTTGATGGAAGATCAGATTTCTCGAATTCAATGTTAAGGTCATTTGCCTCTTTATAATTAGGTTCGATCTGTAGACGTTTTTCCAGCGTTTTACCTTAGGGCCGTCCGTATCATAATGTTAGGGTTTTTTTTTTGCTCAAGAGCCTTTTCAAGATTGACTCCCAGTTATTTTTGTCCCCGCTAATTACAGCGTCTTTTTTTCTCGGCCACATTCCGTTGATCATTCATAACTGGTCTGAATTAAAATTATACTAGCATATTAAACAGAAACGGCTGATATTTAAACCATTGGAGACGCTAATCTCGCAGATGATGACAAAAGTCAGTCGGGGTACTAATTTTTAAAAAATAGGAAGGGAGGGCGCTTCATCTTCCTTTAGTTTATTATCGGAATAGAGATCATTCGATATTTTTTTGAATTCAGTGCACCTCTTTAAAATGACCTTTTTAAAAATGCTGGTAAATTCGAAAGCTAGCCGTTCATAATTTAATTAACATTCCGGTAGTAATTTGAAAGATAGTAGTTTCCTTGAAATTCGTCAGTTTGTGCAGTATGCGAAGGTGGCTGTGCTAGGTGTTGATTCTCTGCATTGCATTAATTATCAGTCACATTAACAAATGAAGCTCTACGACACGGCTATCGTTATTTCTGCATCGCCGTGAATAGGCAGTTCTCGGTGCGAACGGGTCCGTGTCAGAACTGAAGTGTGATTTATTTATCCTTAATTATCGGATCTGTCTTTTGTGCATATACTAGGTCATTTCAGAGTGCGCGTGCAGGTACATGCATTGCTGTGTCGTTCATGCGTTGAGAATTCTAATGATCGGATGTCGCACAAGATGAATATCTGTGTTGTTTCGTGCTTGCTTTTTGCCTTACCTTTCTTTTTCAACACCATCATCCTTCCTTCTCATGACACACTTTTTTTTAAAACTAATTGCCCGTCTCTATACACATTTCTAACATCGTTCGTCGAAATTTCGACGATCTTCCAAACGCTAAAAGCGTATTTTTAAAACTGATTAACATATTTCGTGTTTCCCGAATAAACCACGAATTTTTCAGGGTTATGTCAAGACTCTGATAGTTTTATTATTATTATTATTATTATTATTATTAATATTATTATTATCATCGCCATCATCATCATCATCGTCATTATTATTATTATTATTATTATTGATTCCGGATGCACAACGTTCGTTTATTCTGCTAATAAATTGCACGCAATCGAAATAAAAGTGCTTGTTCTCATTTCGAATCGAGAATGGCGTGCCTTGCTTAATAGCGAGATAAATTTCCCCCGGGGTAGTAGGATAATTTTATTTCACTTACTATTACACTTCATTATTTCAATTGATTACAACATCTGTTAATTCTGGTTTATAAAATGTTGCATTTTTTTTTTTTTGATTTTTTTTGAAATTAACAGGGGTAAATTTTTCTTTATTCAATTGTTGTCGAACTAGCTTGTTCAATAGCATTTTTGCGACTTTTTTTTTTCTTCTTTTTCTGCAAAATTCATTTTCATAATTGCTTAACCTTCGAAATGTCTATTAGTCGTTTCGAAGGAGTTTTGCGCCCTTTCTACGCGTCTTAACAGTTTAATGCTCGCTCGATGAAGGAAATTAACGACATCAGACGCTATTTTTCGTAACTTATCCGCGGTTTGTTAAATTTTCAAACGTCCGCGCCCACCACAATTCAATTTAAACTGTGCAGGGAACTGTGGAAGTAAAAATACTTAAAATCTGAACAGAAAATTATTTCCCTATTAATGTCATATATCTTCGGTAATACGTTCATGTGTACCGGAGTTCGTTGCGATTATGTTTTATGTACTTAGAACCGGCACAAGTTGTTCAAAGCAAAAAAAAAATTACTGAAACATTTTTTTCCCATTTTTTTACTATCACATTTTAATGTTGTTACAACTACAGTCAGTTAAGCCAAAAAGTGTCTAAAACGTTTTTTTCGAATGTATGAAATAACGCAGGTTGTATCTGTGAAAATTAATTATCAAAAATTTCCCGATGACACAGTATATTCCCCGTTTGCAGAATTTAACATTTTACCCGCGCCGTCAAGTTGGTGGACTATCGACAACTAACACGATCGTAACGACGAAAAATAGAAATTTATCTTTAAACAATATAGGAGAACATCGAAGGTGGTCAGGCTTTTTGACTGCAAGCCAAAAAATAAAGTAAGTTTTAAGAAGCGATAGTCGCATTATGTACATAAATAATGAAGTTAATAAATATTATTACATTTTTAAATCCGTTGGCGGTTAATTATGGGGACTAAATTATAAATCTAAGATCTATAAAGGTTTAGTGCAGTCATTATGCTCATATAGTGCTGGTGTCTACTATATAACCGGTTAACTAAACAACAAATACATAACGTAAACTCCAACTGTCGGAAATTTATTGTAACTGCTTCAAATATTGCAATTCGGACCATAGCACGGGTCGATCTTTACATAAAAAAAAAAAGATCTCTAATTTTCAATGCTGAAAAAAGAAAATAATGTTATTATAATTATGGAGAAAGAGAACTGTTGATTTACAAATTTTTAATGAATTTAAAACAGGATTACACTATCAAATGGTAAATTAATAAAGAAGTCCTTTCCTAACGTAATAGAACGCTTTATTAAATTAAATTATTACATGACTCAAATACTCGCTATGGTTCCATTGGATACTTTTTAGAAGAAGAAACTTTTTATTGCTGACAGTAAATGTTGTAATTGTGAAAGTAATGAAGTAGAAAATGTTCAGCATATAATATACACGTGTAGCAAATATAACCACCTGCGATAACTGTATATGATTGACTGTGCACTTCAACTAAATGAAATTATTCTATTAGAGCAATTTCCTGTATTCATTTCTGAATTATTTAAAATTAAACATATATACAAATAATCGCTACTGGTAAGTTAATTTGCAGACGACTCTGGTTTGTTATATTTCATTATTAAAGTAATAGTAATAATAATAATAATAAATATATATGTATACTAGCTGTGCCCCACGGCTTCGCCCGTGTATTAATTTCCCGTTTAAATCTGTACTTGGAAATTCATTAAAAATTTTTTGTTTTATCTGAAATTGTATTTACGTAAAGATTCTTTCTCTCCCTTTTGGGTGAAAGATGTTTATCACCGTCTAACAAAAAATAGTCTTCATGTTTCACGTTTAGCTGAAGATTTTCGATTTTTCTATAACTTGTCCGTCGTAATCTAACAAAAAGTTTTGCTCAACTAAACAACACACACAGCCATCGTTCTGAAGAGGCCGAGTTATTCACACGGTGATCTCCCATAATTACACGTTTAAGTGAACATCTTCACTCATATCTTTCAACCACTCTGTCTCGAGCGTTTTATTATAATTAATTTATTATCATAAAATCAAAATAACAGTGGTTGAGTAAAGATTTTAATATTTCTGGTAGAAAATTATTTAAAAAAAAGTTAAACGATTAATTTAAAAAATTTATACGGCGGTTTTGGACTAAAAGTTCGAATATTTGACATATCAGTTAAATACTCTATTTTATTTTTATATGTTCCCCATTAAGTAGTCCAATAATATATTGCTTAAATCTCTTCCAGTTTTTACAAACATATTGTACAATACATTTTCTTCTACTCCTAATAATTCATTATTATATAATAAATAAGATAGAGACGAAAACAAAGATGCACCATCCCTATCTATGTATTTTACATAATGGGGAACTATTGCATCATCAATACATATTAATTCTACATTCATAATTACATATAACACGAACCTTTTTGTAAACAATAGAGCGAAAAAACGTTTATTTTATCATTCATCGATAATAACGCCATGCGCCAGCGATAAACATGGTTGCATTTCGATTAACATCGCACGATACACAAAAGTCGCCACGAATAGTAGTTGGTGCTCAAAGAATAATAAAATTGTCAAAATTGTTTTTTTTTTAATTGATCTATTAAATTATTTAATATAACAAATATTTATGTAAATAATTAAAACATAATAGCCAACAATTAAATTTGTTTTTTTTTAATTGATTGATTAAATTATTTAATATAACAAATATTTATGTGAATAATTAAAACGAAAAGTATTCTATCTGTTAAGAGTTGGATTAAATTGCATGTACTTTCAAAATTTTATAAAAATCGGTTAAGTAAATTCCGAGTTTATCCTGTACAAACATAAAGACACGGGATTTATATATATATATAGATATATAGAAATAATAATGATAACGATATTGATATTATTTCGGAAATATCAAGTTTAATGGTTTTATTGAAGCTTATTGAAGGAAAAAAGTTAGTAAAGCTACAAAGTATCGATAAACCATTTATTTCAGTGGTATACATCTATGCGGGTTATAAACGGAACATATATGTATAAAAAAGGATTAGGTACACAAATAAAATGAAGAATATAATTCTTGAAGCGGACGCGTACAGTGTCCTACAAAAATGTTCTTTTCCTCGATAGGGGATAACTTTAGATGAATTTTTATTGCAAATCAGCCGAATTTATTACCGATTCCTGAACGATCGAGTTTTTATCCGTTAATTTCTTAATGGCGGCTGTGTTTAAATTATTAGAGATAAGCGCATTTTCTAGCACGTTCCGGAAAAAAAATTATTCGGACCCGAGCTATTGTGCTACAGTAATAATAATAATAATAATAATAATAATAATGATGCAGTAGCGTGTCGGTGAAAATCGGATATATTGTCGTAGAAACAGGATCCGGTAATTCGCGTTAAATTATGCACTTATCGGTGTTTGGTTTTCTAACTTTATCGCTCAATAGGTAATGTGTTCGCTATTCATTTATAATGTATGTGCAGTATCGGCTAAAGTGAATTTCTTTTTTTTTGTTGGGGGTGCATCATTATAGCGAACGATGTTACGCGTTATTATTAGGAAGTTTAACAGTTCGTGTTAATGTACCTGTTTGTTAGAGACAGCGCGCCCCCCAGAAATTTAGATGTGCGCGCGATCCTGTAATTCGCGTTAAATTATGCACTTATTGCTGTTTGCTTTCGTTTAGTTTTCTAACTTTATTCCTCGATAGCAAACTGCTATATGTGTTTGCCATTCATTTATAATGTATGTGCGGTATCGGCGAAAGTGAATTTCTTTTCTTTGTTGGGGGTACATCATCATACCGAACGGTGTTTAGCGTTATTATTAGGAAGTTTAACAGTTCGTGTTAATGTACATACCTGTTTGTAAGAGAGTGCGCTCCCCCCAGAAATTTAGATGTGCACTGTTGGAAAGGGGTTTTTTAGCGGAAGAGCTGCTAGCTTTTGACGAAAGCCCGGTCCGGTTCGCTACAATCACAGCGAGCGATGTGCGAAGTGCACGGTAATAAAGAGCGAGTTAAGTGGTCAGCGCGCTGAAGCATTAATTAAATTACGAGCAACTTTAACCGGAGGGAATACAGTTCGCTGGAATTTTCGTAGGCGACTAAAGGAAAATTGTCGACTGTACGCGACCAGCGAATCGAAAGACTAAATGAGCTTTTACAATAACCCGCTCTTCATTTCAATTTCCAGCTTGCCCTACGGTCATTGCACGCTTTGTACTCACATTAGCGCGTAATTGAGCTGTTCTTCGCGTCGCCTAGTTCTTTTTTCTTTCCGTTTGTGATTTCACCTAGACGCCCTTCTATCTATTCCGGCGCTAAAGCAGTTTGTCACCTCATGTTCCGCTTCCATTCCCGATTACATATTCTTTTTTACACGTAAAAAGCCACACACACAGACACACCTGTTTTGTGTTCGAAAGTCGTGTATGTCTGTTACGTATAACACACACGGTGGTGTGTCTTCGACGCAGGTTCACAGTGGATGTTCGGGCGCGGAAAAATATTGCAGACACAGAATGGGAAATTCGAAAAAAGTAGCCGATTCGAAGATTTCGACGTAGTGAAAAAATCGAATTTGAGACCGGAAGTGAATAAAGAGAAAAGGGGTTGTTGTTGTTTGTTTTCAATAGGCGATCCGGAGCGGCATGCATCTGCGCATTTCCTTCGAGATGCACACTTGTTGCTTCGTCCGTTCCGGGCTCTGCAGAATTTCCTCCTTGACGATCACGCAGATTGTGACGGCTTTCCCGATGATGGAATATTACGTGAATTTCATTTGGCCATTTTCGTCATTCGCGCGACACATCCTGCTTTGCGACGAGCTGGATAATATTCGTTTTTTCTACATTTTTCGAACAATTTTTAAGACGAGGTGAAAAAAACAAAACAATTAAAAATAGTTTCGTGTAATTAACGGTCTTCAGGGACGCTGCGTGACAAAAAAACAATCAACGTTTAGTTTCGGAGCTATTAGTAAATAAAAATGAGCGCAATAAAAAAAAGTTTTCGATATAAAGTACGTGCAATTAAGAGTACAAAATTATCGGCTAGCGAGTGTCTGTGTACGTACACGATAGCAGGGTTTGAACAAACTAACGGTCGTCCTATAAAGGATGTGCATAAAGCGCAGAAGTAGCGATTGTCGTCGGTTGTATAGTTGACAAGAAGTGTCAGGCAGACTGGTGAGAAAGGGTGAAGAGGTTTTTTGCTTTCGACATTCGATATATTACATCTCATACAGTGAAGGAAAGTTTATGATAGAAAAAAAACAAAAAACAAACTGAAACAAAAATTTACCAAATACATCTGGTTTGCCTCCTTGTCCGCTCCCCCATCAAACTTTCGGTAAGCATCATTAACGAACAGCACGCGAACGAGTGACTCTAGTCGTGATAAAAATTCTTATATGTATATTTACATATCTTTTATACGAGTGTTGTTTCGTGATTGACAGCAATTTCGTCGATTTATCAACTGCGAATAGTTTTATTCATTGTAGTAATGATATAAAAATTTAATTTAATTATAAATAACGAAACCAATCAATTAGCTGGGCAAGTAATATTAAATGTAGAACATTTCAAAATGTACGTTTTGAGTATTTTTTTTGAAGTATCCCGCATTCATTATTAGTAATCGCAGCAGAGGGGAAAAATTTTAAGATTATAAGGGTTCGATCTTTTCCGTTAGACGAACGAAAAGGGAAAAAAAAAGTACAGTCTAAGAAAAACGAATTCGTAGACGGAAAAAATTTCGTGCCAGAAGAGTTGAAAATATTCAAGCCGGTGTTACATATGTGCACAAGTAAATTACGTTGGTCTCCGAATACACACACACACACCTGTATGATCTTTCTGGAAACGATAACAAGCCAAAAAGGCCCCGCCAAACGTGCATTTGGACTTTTGTGGTTTTCGGGAACTGCGTCGTTGTATCGGCGATGTCACGCAAGAAGAAGATCACAGCGTGTATTTATTGAGGCACCTCCTCTTTTGGGCCGCGATGGCACAATTTTTTTGCGCCGATAGTTTGCAACAATTTCCCCTGTGGCAGAGCCTTCTTCTCGTAAAAAAAAAAAAATCACTTGTCTCTCTGGAAAACGAGGCAAGAAGCCGCTCTCTTCCGATTTTCGCTCGCTATTATTATTAATTGCGGACGCGGCAACTCGAAGGTGAGATAAGCACTTATCACTTTCACACCGCGGTCTTATCTCAATACACTGACCCATTAAAACTGTTCTATATATGCTGATTATCGTTTTGTTTAAAATTTTACTTACTTCGCTCATTCTAGTTTCCGCTGGCTCTTGTCAACGAAATTATTAAATGCGGTATTGAATACCACTCGGATAATCAACTTTAGTAAAGTAAAAAATCGGGGGAAAAATTATAATAAACTGGCTGGCGCGCCCAAAAAAAAATATAAAAAAATATTATTCTTTTATATATATAAAAAAAAAAAACAACCTAACGGGTAATAAGAGCGGTGGAGGTAAAATGTCAGAAAAACGTTGTAATCGAGTGATTTGCTAGTTACGAGAATGCCGATGATGAAGTCTAGAAATTTAAAGGAAGTTTTTGTTTTCTCTTCTTCTTTGCGCAGATTTTCAAAAAATTCAGATTTTCGAATCGGACATTACGGAATAAATTAAAAAAAAAAAAAAAAAAAATCTGGGTAAGACCAGAGCAAAAATCATTACCGGTTTTCAAGCAACGCGTATCGACCGAAAACCACTCCGTAGGAAAAGTCGGTTAATATGCGAATTTCGGATGTGATATTCTAAGGTAACGGTAATAATCGAGTTCAATAAGAAAATATACAGTTTTTTTATGAAATCCGACTGTTGTCAAGTCCGAAGAGATTGTCTCTAATCGTCAAAATTGCGGATGAAACTCTCGCAAGAAAAAAAGTGTAATCGAAATGGACAACAGTGACGCAAAAAAAAAAAAACAAAACAAAACAGGAGCAAGCAAAGTTCAACTTATACTGTTTTTTTTGTGAAAATTCGGATCCGACAACTTCTTAAAAATGTTCCGCGGGAAACTATACACAATCGGTGAAAAATGAAATTGATCGATATTACTCGACCTTGTTTTTTTATAATACGCGTTACACAAGTTTGACTACAATGCTCACGTTTTAGAACTACACTGTACTGTTCGAGATTAAACAGAATAAAAATTCGCCCGCCTTAATAATAATACGGGAAAGAACAGTGAAGAGAATTATAATAACCAATTAGCTAGGCCACCTGGAGCGTCGCGAGCGAAGTCATCCAATGCGTGTGTACGTGCGAGGTACCTGTCAAAATGAACGCGATTCTTTACGTGTTTGTTTATGATTTCTTTGTTATTTGTGACCGTGCCGCGGGGTTTGGCATCTATCTTTTTAACGCCATTGGCGCCAGCACATCAGCGGCCGCAAGTGAGTTCGAAAACACGTTCGCTTTCTATCCGAATTTTCCCGTTTATCTCGGATTTTCATTGCTGGCCGCGCAGGTAAGTCCGACGGTTAATTTCAAGTCGTGCGTTAAGATCTGTGTCGCAACAACAATGTATGTATATATATCATCGTCGCTCATCGGATAACCTCGGCTGAGCTCTCGAAAAATTTCCGAATCTGCCTCTCTTTATTACTTAACGCGTTTATTAAAGCCGCATGTCGGATATAAAATTTTAATATCTCTCTAACCCCTCCTCGCCGCAGCCCCCCGTATGCGTTTATTATCATAGTGGCACCAGCATCGTCGTATTAGCAGCGGGGAAATATCGTTGTTCTTTTTTATGTTTTGCTGATGATAATCTTCTAGTCGCACATTCTCTCTCCTCCGTGTTTTATCGCCGAAAAATATATAAAATGGCCTTATGATTTTTAGCGCGTTCTACTAATTTTTTTTTTTTTTTCGATTTTTTTTTCAACTATTAAAAATAAAAGTACTTTTTCCCCCTCGACCTTTCTTCTTTGTCTATGCAGTAAATCTTTGGCGAATAATAAACCCCGAAGGCTATTAGCAAAGGGTCGTGGATTATTAAGATGCTGCCGTGCGAAGGCCGAAATCCGTAACGGAGATAGTGAGACAAAAAGTGAAAGGAGAAAAGTATTAACGAATGAAATCGTTATATTCTGTCGCTTTCCGAATGGAAGCCAATGAAAATTTCGCCGCCGGCATATGTGGCAGTCTGGAATGCTCCGAACATTGTGCAAATCGACGTTGCCGGAGAAATATGCGATGAAATTTAAACGAGTTGACCATAGTGCGAGCCAAGATGGAGTCACCCTGGGACGGCCAGGACAGGACAGGACAGGACAGGACAGAACAGAACAGAATAAGTTTAGGATAGGATAGGATAGGGGGGACATTATAAATTATTCAATTTATATTAAAGAGTAAAGTAAACATCGGTCGCGCATGCTAGGTGCATGCCGGTTATGAGCGTAATTTCTCATTTATAATAAGAAAGGGCCGGGGTAGGGCCGGCTCGACAGTGTTTGCATATTTTTACGATTCTGTCGCTGTGTGGCCGTGTGTTCGCGCGGCTGTAATTTCGCAATTTGGAAAAGGACCGCCGGCCGCTTACCTGTGTGTGTGCGTGCTGCTAGTTTATCAACGTCAACAACAGCAACAAAACTTGTTTCTACCCCGGTGCTGCCGCTGGTCGCCTGTGAAAAATTTCCGCCGACAAATTGACCGTTTAACGTTAGCAGATGACTTTAAATCTCGTCTAAACGGAACTCTCCATCGTTCCGTTTTTTCGCTGCTCGCCTCTTTCCGGCGATCGGAGACGTCTGACGCGTCCCCGTTCGACGGCGTTCAATTTGAAAAATTGAATACCGTAATGAACATACGGATCGCTGTGCCGAGCGGGCAACGTTCCGCAGGCTTCGGCTGGACCGAGAAACGAAACAAAACGAACCAGCTACGGCCATGATAAAAACGATAAAAAAGCCGACACACACACAAATAAACTACCGAAAACGTGAAAATGTAAACGAAACGAAATAAATATACCCTATGCAAAATAATCGCTATTTTATTCCTCGTTCATTCGTTCGGGGAATAATACATAATAGTAATAATAACGAAAGAGCGGGAAAAAAACAAAAAAAACAAAACGAGATGCCCCTTTGCCGCAATGGACGACGGATAAATAGGAACGTTTCCGGTATTTTTATTAATCGAACAGCGGCCGACATCTCTACAGATGGATTGGCTCGGCATACTGCTGCCCGTGGGGGGGGGGGGGGGGATGTCTGCATTTTTTCCCGATAGTTGTATTCAACAAAGGGTCTGCTGCGCACAAGTCCCTTATTGTTCTCGGCAATCTCGGTAGAGTTGTGTGCCGTTGCTTCAGTTTACCAAACCTCTAAAAAATGACTGCCCGCCGATGACATTCTGATATTTACTCCGTTAAATATTTAAACGTTTCTCAATATTGCTGCCCGGACGGATTTCGATGAATACGTAATTAAACCCCGGCTTAAAACGTTCACTCTCTCTCTCTCGCTCGTCGCGCGTCTCTATATACGTAACCCCGGTGTTTCAGATTGAACGAAAGTTGAGCGCATTTCGATTATTTAAAGGCAGTGCCCGCGAAGATTAACAAAAAAAAAAAAAAAATATCGCCCGCGTGTGGCGATCCCCCGAGTTTGTTGAGACAGTCAAATCGGAATAGTATGCGCAAGCTGTCAGAGAAAGCTGGAGTATCCATTAGTAGAGATGGGTTTCAACTGCCGGCACGAAGTAAAACAGTTTAGCTCAACCGGATGTCGAGATGAAAATAGTACTACATACACGAGCGATCGAAGGAGAAAGGAAGCTTTGGCCGTTTGAAAGCTTTATTCGCGTCTCGAAATTGGTTTTGTTTTGGCTGAATTCGGATTTTTAAGCGATGCCGATTCAAAAACCGAGCACCGCGCAGCTAATCTAATGTGTAATATAAAGACCGATAACACTTCTCGATGATTATTAATATTGCCCTGTTTATTAATAAACAAACGGCCGTAAAATAAACTTAAGGCAACCTGTTTCGAAGCTACCCGATACGGGCGTCCAACCGATTTTCTGAAATATATTAATTTGACAACGTATATTTTTTTTTCTTTTTTATGCTCGTTTTCGTAAGACAATTTTAATATTATAATTATTGTTTTTCATTTTTTTTTATCTATCTGCAACATCAAAAGAAAGTAGTGTCGGCGCATTTTTTAGTATGGGAGTTGAAATTTAAATAACCGTAAAACAGTTGCGCGGAAGAACGTGAGAGGGGTGTTATTTGTCATTCGTGCGGATTGCTTGGAAACGATGTCGCAGTGGATCGGTGAGCATCGTGCGTTCGCGTTGGAAGCGTACTTTAAAGCCAGCGATTCATGTTGCCCACCGACGATTTTCAATATTCATCGTCTATGTAACGCACCTAGTGAAAATTTAATTAACCGTACCGTAAATAAGCCACGGCCGGGTCCTAGTCGAACATCAAGAACTGAAGAAAACATCAAACAAAGCAGCGTACGACAAAATCTGCGGCAGTCAGTGCGCAAGAGGGCGCGTCGGCTGTGGCTCTGCCGAAAACGACGTTGCGCCGAATTTTAAGCGTGGATATCCAACTTCACCCCCTCAAGATCCAGTTAGGCTCTTAAAGCAAATGACTGCATAGTGCGGAAGGAGTTTTGCGAAAACATGTTTTCTGAAACTGTTGACGCAATTTTTCGTTCGGTGACGAAGCATATTTCCATTTAAATGGATTCTCGTCAATAGACAAAACTACCGATATTCGGCAAATGGACAAAACCCGCATACAGAGTACCATACACAGGCGCTGTACAGTCTTATTGAGTAATAACCCCATTTGGACCGCTATGAATGGAATAACCATTATTGCTTTCTGATGGAGTAGCTGTGACTGTCGACGGTGATTCTCTTATTGTCGTGATACAGGAATATTTCATACCGCGAGTTCAAGAACATCCACATAGCGCGAGAGTGAACCTCCTCCGCGAGCAATTCCCCAAAAAATTTGATATGGGGGACATCTCTTGTGACCACCTAGATCAATTGAGATCTTTAAAAAATAAAATCCGCATGTTCAAAGTTTATTTTGATTAACGATACATAATCATTTTCCGCGTGTATTAATCTATTTATTTCATTTACAAATCCTGAATCTGTAGCGTTGCAGTTTTTTCGATCGATGGCATTGCAATTTTTATCTGGAGATCGTGTACGGTAACTAAAACTCATTGCAATGTAGGGCAATTATATGTTTTTGTTTTTTTTTCATGGAAGCTCTTGTTACTTCTGTGATGCTCCATGTAATTGGGCTAACGCCCGCACGGAGCATACCGCTATTTAAAAATAAATATTTACCAAAAATATGTGTTCTTTCTTTCTCTCGGAAAATTATCGCACAATTATTCGGAAATTTTTTGTAATACAACGAACGTGCGAGAATATAATAAACACGGAGATATGTCAAAAGCCTTTTCTGAAGTGAGGGAATGTGTAGGTTTTCATTTCAGAAACTAACTTATAGCTCCGTTGAGGCAATTGCTGAAAGTATGAAAATTCTAGACGGCCTTAATTGACGAAAGCAGATCGCTCGGAGGCATTGGGAACAAATATTATTGGGATACGCGAAAAAATAGCAGTGTTCGGTAGAAATGATCGAGCAGGAAGTTACTTCATCCGCGGTACGGTAGCTTTACTTAATCGACGCGCGCGTTATACAACACTAATTCTTTCCGGTCTTTTCTTAGAGCCGGAAAACTGCTGGAAAACTACGTAATACATACCGGAGAAATAAACAGTTAACCGGGGGGGGGGAGACAAGTGGGAAATAGGTGCGACTTCAACAATTCCCCGGGCCGGTCCTAAAAATCGAAAAATCCGGTCGAATGCGAAGGCACTCATGTTGTAACGGGGCGTAGTGCGTGGTGAGTTTTTACAGCAAAGCCAAACGACCGGTAAAACGAATTATCGTATGAAGCAACGCAAAAAACTCGGCATTCGTTCAAAATCACCACTGTCTCTGGTGACTGTTTTTAAATCGGGAGACCTTAAAGAGCTGCTGTGCTATTTTCAAAGCGTAGACGAGATTCATCACTCCGAATAAAGATGAATTTTTCTATCGGGGCATCGTTGGGGAGATAGGCGAATCAGTAAAACCTATTTTCCGAAATTTCCGTTTTATTTCCTGAACAATACTTGCGCGACGTCGGGATTTTAACGACGAATCCGAAGGAGATTCTCTCTGTACGCAATCAACCGGATTAAAATCGGGGCGAAATTGGCTACGTACGAAGGTGCGAGTAATGCGGCGGCGATAAAAAATCTGCAAAATGGAGCAGGCGATTTTCCGTTCGATTTTGTGCGGTTTTTACGATGTCCCCCGGTCGTCCGAGGACTTAATAACGGTCCGGGCGTCATGGCGATATCCAAAATTGTCCGAGTGCGACACACGTTGCCGTTTTTAAAAGTGCTTCGCTAATTTACCAGTTGGTCTTTATTCGCGGAACAGGCTGAGCCAGCGGCGACGCGGGTGTACCTTTTCGGGGCCGTTAATGCGAGTAGCGTCCGCTCGGCTAGGACGACAAGTTTTTACCGGGTAAAGATACGCATATCGGCGGCGGCTTGGAATCTGTCGATATTGATTTGGAGACTTTTGACGGCCTGCAATAATATTCCGTCATAAAATCAGCCTGCGAAAGTAGCCATTAAAGGCGAATTCGACGTTCCGGGCTACCGATAAAAATGTACCGTGCGTCAATGTTCGCCGCGCAGCAAATAATAAATACCGTCGTTGAAGAGCTCTGCGCCTTCAACAGTTGAAATGGCTCGCAGCTTAAACAAGTCCATTAAGCTGCCACGTGTTTCCCGCGTCGTCGACGTGTGTTACATATACACGGGGCCAGATTCTGCCCGGTGCCCGAGCGCTGGCCTCCTTTTATTTCCGTATCCTAACCTCGTTCGGCCGCTCCGCCGACTACACAACGATCGAATTGTTTCGCGATGCGAGATAATTTTTATTGCCTTCGTGTTCGCATGCTTCCCGGACTCTGGCAAGAAAAATAGTCGGTCGCTCCTTGCGCTCCGACTCGATCGCTTTGCACCGGCGATACCCTCGCCTTAGCATTGTTTCTCGAGCGGCGTCGAAACTTGTTAAAATTCCCCGGCTTTATTAAAAATATCCTTCCTCCGGCGCTCAGAGCTTACTTTCCTCTTAAAATTATCTAAAGTTTATATCGTACGGGCCTTGCTCTACTACTGACGATAAGTGATAGTACGAACTAACCGCCCCAATTTATGCGTATGTTTTACACAACGGTGGTCAATATTTGAACTATGCAGGATTGAATAATCTATTTATTGAAGATGCCGCAGATAGAGAAAATTACCGTCTTTTGTTCTGCCTAGTTTCGGTTTAATCCTCCGAAATTTTAGGTACATTTAAGATTATTATGAGCTTTAAATGAGCCGCCAGGTTTAACGTGCAGTAAATTCGTATGTTTAAGATATCCAAAAAAAAAAAAAAAGAAAAAAAAAAGAAAACATGATTTGAATGCGAAAGGGATTTGTATTTAATGTACGATAAGTGAAGTGCCATGCCGTTGGCGACTTTAAGCTTTTCACAATGTATTAAGCCTAAAAGATCTGAAGAGAATATGGGGAGGGCAGTTTGCTGCTTTTTTCAGTCCCCTTTACTATTCTGGATTTGGCAGAAGAAAATAAAAGGTAATTTATTGCATCTACGGCATCGTCGTGAAACGAGCCGATTTATTTAATCCTTTTTTAATTTAAATTTTGACCGCCCTTTAAAAAAAATCATACTTGCGTGGATCGAGGGGATAACTGTTGATTTAGTTTGCCAGTTTGTAAAATTTTATTTCACCGACACTGTCATGAGGAAAAGGATAGGCGCTTGGCCAACATTTATGCGATAAATTTCATTATTTAATTTCACATTAGGTACATATATACCTGGGAGCGACTTGGATCTGCAACGAGACAAGTCTCTCGACAACCTAGACACAGCAGCTTAACTTATCTCACACAGCATGTGCGTTGTTCATCGCTGAAGAAATTTAATTACTTTTTACGCGGTTTGACGATGTTTTCTTTTTTTTTTAACAATTTGTTTAACCGATTCACAGTACGGTTGTTTAACCGATTCAGATTTATACGAAAAAGAAGTATTGTAAGTGGAAGGAAAAAAAAAGTACGATACACAGATTCTGTCTGAATGTTTATCAAATCTTGCCAGTTGTCATCACGAGTTTTCGTTGCAGTGCAAGTTAAATATCGCGCATTGAGATCGTTAGTTACCCTCAGTTAGGCGATGTCCGCATTAAATTCAAGATAGAAAAAAAATTCCCCACTTACGCTGATCTCTAATAGGCGTAAACTTGCGAATATCGGCAGATTTATCAACTTGAAACATTTCATTCGGTATTTCGAAATTTTCCAAGTAGCAAATACGCGATAACTTTTTACGGAAATTACAAGCCCGAAAAAACTTTTATCTATATATTCGGCACTCTGCTAAACGTTCTGTTTTTAGACATGTCCCACGCTGCTCCAACTTGGCTCAAATTTTCGAATATTTAAAGATTTTACAAAATTTTACAGAAAAAGGCGGACATTTTAAAGTCCGTATACATATCTCGCTGACCCTAAAATAAGTAATGGGAAATTTTTTGAAAAATCGTCACAGACAAACTCGGAATTAAGCGTATTTTTCTGTAAAACTCGAAAACACAAATAACAAACATGCGTTCCCCGTTCAAATAATTTCAAGTAAGTGGAAAAATAAAGAAAAAAAAAAAAAAGCTTTAACGTTTATAAATAAAAACCACGCGCGCTCAAAAATAAATCGAGAAAAAGAAACGGATAAAAAGATTTTCTTCGTTTTTTTCGTTAATTTTCTAGTGCGCATTGGTATTATTATAATTTTGGCTGCGAAGTTACAGAAAGAGATTTCGGCTCATTTTAAAATAATCATTCGCGATTTGTTCCGTTTGGCGCGTGATTTTTATATGCATGTGTTGATTTGGGAGTGATTTTGAAGGGGACTGAAAAAAAAGGTTTCATTAGTTTTACGGCAGTGAACGAGCAAAAATAGCACCGGTACTACTTAAAGATCTTTAAATTTGAGTCATATCGATGCTCCGTGCAGAACGTAAAATTCATAAGTAGTGTTAAATGGAAAAATAATTAAATCGACGATATTTTCAGATGAGAAATTTTTGAAAATAACGGCTCCATTAAATTTTACACGTAAATCGTGCTTATTATGAATAGATTCTTGGAAATCGCATTGCGATGCTTGAGAAAACTGTATAATACTAGTTCTACTACATAATTTAGCTGGTAAAGTTCGTTTTTTTTATAACTACTACAGAACAAAAAAAAAAAAAAAATCAGAAAATTCATGAATAAGCCAATAAGTTTCGAAAATTGGTGAAAATTTCTCAATATTCCACGTGATAATTATATTAAAAAGATAGTTTTGGTTATATAGTGGTCCAAAAAAAATTTAATGACAACACGTTTCGATAAATTCGGAAAACTGCCAGTTTTAATTATTCTCGGCTATTGTTTTATTATAATTTCATTGCTTTATTGCTTTTTTCGCACACTTGTCATCTGATGAGTAAATATTTAAATAAAAATGGCACGTGAAAATTCGAAAGTTTCGACACAGACACCGAATAAACGAGTTACGGGAAAGTTGGTGAACCGTGCGAGCTCGCCACAGTTGGCAACTGTAAAAACATATACACAAATTACCGAGTTGCGCGAACAAATTTACACACACCGTTTTAAGAACATTTTCCATTTATGTTAAATTACAAAATTAAATAACAAAAAGCGCGGGATTAGGCTAGTCTGTCAACTACAATTTGATCGTGTCGATTTTTTATTAATTATTTAGCCGTTGCGAAAATTTTTTAATATTCACAAAATTTAAATCAAAATAATTCGGTAATTACCTTTTCCCGGCGATATATATATATATATATATATATATATATATATATATATATATATTATATTCTATAATTTTACGGTTAATTACGTGTGTAAAATATAACACAAACAGGAAGAAAATGGGCTTGAAAAAAGTGATTAAAGTTGAAATACTGATAGTATTTGTGTCGAGAGAGTGTTAATTAAAATATATACTTACCTACACGTACATGTATTTTATGCGTATTGTGCAATCCATTACACATTACGAAGTAAAACATTTTAACTAAACAACACAAAAAATAATTCTTACATTTCTATAAGAAGCAAAGAATTGCGTGCGAGCTGGGAGAACAAATGTGTACGATGAGATCCCGTTGGCGGTCGCCAAAGGTGTGAATCTGTACCGTTATTTTGCGGAACTATCGGTAGCAGCATTGATAGTAAAGAAATGATCGAAGAATCAAAAAATAGACACACGGAGGAGTATGGTAGGCAGTCAGTTTTTACCGCTCTCTAAGTCAATACTTATCCTTCTCTCATCGTTTAATACTGGTGACGAGCTGCAGAAAGAATTACCAGTCTGTAGAGCGTAACTCTAGTCGCATGGAAAAACCGCGCATTATCTTGTTCTTTTATTTATATTTAACTGCTTAGTATTTTTCAAATAGAATCTTATAGAGTCGAGGTATCCGAAATTCGTTTGTCAAAGAAAGTTTTCATTTCAATTTGGATAATAATCACCGGATTAGCTGGCCGAGCACCAACTTAGCAGATGCCGGATCACAACAGCAGCGTGTATATATATATATATATACAATACACGCACGCACACACACACACACACACACACATATATATATATATATATATATATATATATATATGTATATATAACTTACAACGTAATTCTTAAGCTACCCCCCATTAGAAAAAATGTTCCAATTTTATGTAACGTTTGTTATATTTTAAGGATTTCTGTGATTATGTTATTATATTCATATGGACCGATTTAGAATTACGCTGTAAATTTTGATTATTTTATAGAAGAGAAAGACAGAAATGTAAGCAAGAGAGGTCAAGGGGCACAGCCCCTTGCGAGGCCAATATGGCCGAGTTATATTTATATATATATATATATATAAAACTCGCCCTTTGGGTCTCAGAATGGGTCAAGTCCCCTTCACCCCCAGGTCTAGCTATAATTCTTATAGAGGAGTAAACTTTTTCATTGGCTATGCCGTTCGAAGGAACAAAAAATCTTTCAGTTCCAGTTTTCATCACCAGGAAATGTAGGAGCGCTAATATCGCTTTAAAACCATTTTATCGGTTTTCGTGACAGGACGCTTTGAGTTCCAATATTCTCACCACTGGGGGATGTGGCAGCGCTAATATCGCATTAAAGTCTTATATAGGGGACAAATTTCGTAACAGGACACTTTTCCTGATGCCCGCTGGCGTAGAAATAGCATAGCCATTAATATGATTTGATTACACTGTATTGTTAAAATCTTAACTGAATAAATTTTGATAATAAAATAATAAAACCGGTAAAAGTTTTTAAAAAACATGTAAAAAAAAAAGAGATACAATAATAACCGTAAGAAAAATTATACGTCCACTGTAGTTCCGAAACCGTGGTGGCATGTTTGGACATAAACGCCGAGTGTGTTATAGTGGAACGTTATTTTCGATTATCAATACACATTTTGTAAGTATTTATTTTGTGCGTGCGAGTACGTACACTACTGAAACATCGTCAATTTATCGTGAATTAAACGCGCATCAATAAAATATTTATTACATATGTAGGCAAAGTACCGAAAATGGAAAAAGAAACAAATGCGCCATTTCTTTTCCTGCAACAGAGATTAAACTAAAGTTTAGCTTGTTGGTAGAAATCTGAGAATTCGATGCAAAGCAATAAATGTGCAAGACGACGCTAATTGCTCCGTTAATATCGAGAATTAGTTGAATTCAGATTTGATCAGTCTTGTTTTGCTATTTACCGGATATTGGCGAGTCACAACGAGCGCACTGAGGAGCATTAGGCAAATTAAGCAGGTACTTGGCCACACTTGAACTGCGACGTACATTGCATAATTTTTCTTTTCATTATGAAACTGTAACACTGCGTTTCGATTATTTGATCACAGCAGAAAGTTCACACGGCTAATTTTCAAATTCGTTCGGAGACGTCTAGCGAAAATCTGTCGCTATCAGTTGGCGGTCTACAGCCATGCTAGAGTGCAAAAGATAGCTTTATGTATAAAAAGGCGCGGACTAAAATCGGTTGGAACGGAGAACTTTTCGAAATACGGCCGAGGAAATAGTGATAGTTTAGCAGGAATATGAACTTTTTCACGTTTATTCGATTTAAGCGTATTAATAAAATCGGACGCCGGACTAGTAAACGTATCCGGTTTTGCGTGTCGTCCAGCGGCGGCAGAGAAACTGCCGTAGACGCCGACTACGGCCATCTGCGGTTCTATCCTCCGATGCGAGAACAGTTTTAAAAGCTGCACAGCTAGCTGTCGAATTAGGTCGGCCGAGCGCGGAATACAATTGCTCGGTAATTTCGTGGTCGGCCATTTCGTTTTTCCTAATGCAATCCGAATCAAAGTTCATTTAAATACGAAAGTGAATTAAGTGCCTAGTCTCGGAGTAGCTTTCCTTCTCCGATATCTGCACTATCCGGACCAGCAGCTGGTTGCTCGCGTTCAACGTTGGCGCCGAGCAATTTTATTCGGTTATCAGCGGCGAACGGGCAATTCGTATTCCGTATGGCAACTTCAGGAAAAAATGAACGAACGAGCGAGCGACGACAAACAGAAAAAATTATTTCAGTTAGATTATGAGCGAGATTGACCCGGGCCTGGGGATGTGGGGGCCGCCGCCCTATTCAAATGCGCGAAAAGTTCGCCGGATTGGCTTTGAATTCGAAATAGGCGAACAAGGAGAAACTTTTTTCATTCGGATCGCGCTGCCGGTACCAGCCGCCCCGACCCAACGGCCGCCACTCGCAACGGCACCTTTCCAATATTCCACGTCCTGTAGACATGTCGTAGCGTTAAACTTGGTCCGCATCTGCAACTTGTTTGCGAACTTGTTTGAGTCGCGAGCGAAAAAGTTGCGCCTTTTATTTATAACATATCGTCACGCGTGGCCAATGTCGCTAACGACATTTCCACTTGTTTACTCGGGCCCGAGAAGCGAAAGCCGACATTTCAGAACGCGATCGTCCCACGGGTCGTGCCGACGACTATTCCCGCGATTTCGTTGCACTCTTCCTCGCCGTTTGATGTTGTTTCGCATTCTTCGACTCTCGATCAATTCTGCAAAGTTTCTCTGCACAGACTTCTTCTGCTAGTTTCCACTGCTGAGCGGGTTAACTTTTTAAAAATCTTACTCTACAGCGAAATCGTGCGGCCTTAATTTTTACGCAGCCGGCTACATCTGAATGTGTACACAACTAAGCGGGGAAATAAGAAAATGTTCACCGAGTCGTTTCCCCCGCTCATAGATCATGGAATATGGTAAAGCTTGTAGTAACGACGATTGTATCGACTAGTCCCCTGTTCTAGAAGTCGCCTTTGATTGCTAGAGTTTGAAATGGGACAGTGTGTTCTTTTTCGACGATCGAAGTGATTTTCTGCGCATTTTTCGGTGTCATTATTTAAGTTGCGTTGAAATTGATGTTTCTATTTCGGAGGGAGAAGCAGGTGTTTCGTGCGCGGGAACATAAGTTCGAAGAAGAAGCGGCGATTTCCTTTATCCTTGTGGTAATAATCTTTTACGCGAGGCAGAAATGAGCTGTTGGTCGGATCGCGTTGTATGGTATCGTCTTTTTTGTACCGGACAAAGGATCATCCGGAGCGACACCGCCGGTTTAAGTTTGCGAGAAATAATAATGGTAGTAATGTCAACGAAGACGATTAACTCGAAACTCCTTTTCTCTCGCAGGTTTGCACCACTCTTGAATTCGCGCATACAACTTTCAACTTTACCGGAGATACCGATGGCATTTTTTCCCTTCCACGTTCGTATTGGCCCTCATTATTTAAACGTACCGGGAGTATTCAAAAGTGGCGTTATCCTTTAGTTCGCTTCTGATAATGGTCAGTGTAAGCTGGCCGAAACGTTGAGCGTTGTAAATAAACGAATTTTTGTAAAACATACGGTGTGTCTACTGTAAATCATTTTTCTAATCAAATGCGCACCGTGAAAGTCTAAGACGTTTAATTTTTAAGTTTCGTTTATTTTTTCATTTTCATTTTCATTTTCATTTTCATTTTTTTTTTTTTTCCCTGTGTGCGCAAATACATCTTTACGTATTTCCGGGTCAGGCGGATGTTGCTACGTTCCTGTTACGTGTTCACAAATCACACTGTTACTTGATTTTCCGTTTTTTCCCCGTTCGTTCTTCATTTGGGCATGTATGTACACAAACAATTTGATATTCACTTTTTACGAGAGGTGTTGTTTATTTATTTTTTTCCCGGTTAATCTTTAAAGTCAGATTACTAATTAATAGGGCCCCATTTGCTCAAGGTACTACTGTTTTCAACAAAAAAAAGAAAAAACAACGTTGGTACTCGTGTTCGTAAGAATATGATTCCGATTCGTACACCGAAGATATGTTTTAGATGTTCAGTCAAATTTGTGTTTGACTTAAATTTTCCGAAAAATTTTTCCTCGCCACGCGAGTTGCAGAATTTTTTCAGAGAGCGTTTCGCAAGCAATAACTCGTAAACGTGATTTCCATTTCGACAATTTCACGCTCGAATGGAAATTTTGTCGAAATTGTTTTTCATCGTTCATTTTATTTTCCGTTAAAATGTTACGATTGAGGGAAACGTTTTGAAAAATACGCGTTTTTAATCTCCGCCACAATGATATAGCGGCCTGTTTATTTTATTGTTTCGGTCAACTGCCATCATGTTTCGCAATAGACTACTTATTTTTATTGACGGCTGTATGCATCTAACAGATGCGGGTATAGCTTTAAAAATTTACCGTTTTTTAACGTTTTCCAAAGACGAATTAATAAACTATTTCATTTACATTATTAATTCTTCTTTGAAAAATCGTATATCTTCATCAACCTCATAATATTACTAGTATCATAGTGGAACTCAAGGGCGTCGCCAGCTGATTGGCCGGGGGGGGGGGGCAAGATGAGTTGCCAGCCGCCGGGGGGGGGGGGGGGGCAAAAATATAGAAAAAGGATATGAGTTATAGAAAAAATAAAATTTATAAGTTTAAAGGCTTAATATTTTATTAAACAAGAATAAAATCTTAATTAAAACATAATTTTCGTGGGTGTCTGGCAAATTATTCATGATTACGCGCCTATTAATACTTATTATGGCCAGTTGATTAAAAAGTTTCAAAGCTCCAGAGGGGGCAGCTGCCCCCCCCCCCGCTGACGACGCTCATGGTGGAACTTATTATTCGCCAGGTTAAGTCAATAAGGTTAGAGAAAAAATCAAAAAAAAAAAAAAAAAAAAAACATTTCATTATTATTATTATTATTAATAGGAGGAGATCTATTATAAACCGTTTTCTTTAGACTTTCGTGTAGGTTCCATATCTATTATAAACCGTTTTCTTTAGACTTTCGTGTAGGTTCCATATCTATTATAAACCGTTTTCTTTAGACTTTCGTGTAGGTTCCATATCTATTATAAACCGTTTTCTTTAGACTTTCGTGTAGGTTCCATTATCTTTTTCAGAACTCGCGTTTATGCCTTCATTATAAATTTACGCATTTTTTTTTCGGACGATCGTATTATTAGATGATTCGAGCATGTTTTTAAAACCATTCACGGAATTAGTCAACCGTTTCTATTCGATGTACGGTTGTCATTTCTTCTGCATATAATTGTTGTCGAATTGATTACACTGCGTTTAGCCCGATGGAATTTATTTAAAATTAAGAAATCAGAAAGAAAAAATACCGGAAGTTTTTTTTCTTTTTCTAACAACGGAACTGGCTATTATTAACGCCCCAACTTTTATGCGTTTGCTTGACTTGCTTAACTTTTCAAAAGCTGAACTACGTATGTTAAATATTCATCAGTCCGACGACAATCGTTTAAACATGAATATGCTTTACGATCGCCGTTAGTGAGTGTGTTCTATCGCGTTCGTGTTGATGAAAGCATTTATTATTTCAACGAATTCGTAGAATCTCTTTTTTTTTTTATTTTCGTATTCTTCTTCGTTCTAACTCGGTTGTTAAGTTCTCGGTGTTTCAGGAGGTTAACACCGTACATGGAGGCAGATGACGTTGGGGGGAAAGGTTCCCTCATCAACAACTTAAGTGGGCACCGAAGTAAGTAATTTTACAACTGCTATTAACGACAACGACAGTAAAAGCAACATCTCACATACGGCTCAGTTTTAAGTAGGTCTAAAGAATCCATATCTTGCAATAACAATAAGGATAGTAACAGCAATCTTGATAAGGCAAACAATGAAGCCGGTTATAACAATTGTAGTGGTTATCATCAGGGCCGTGCGGACGGGTTTTGAAAATTTTCTTCGCATCTTTATTTTATATAAATAACAATACGTTTTTCACTAATATCCCCATACTATTAGTAATTTCTATCATTTCGATATTTATATATTAATAATTTACATAAACGAATTACCCCCCGTATATGAACATTAATAAAAATTACATACGTTATTGATTATAGTCGAAATAAAAAGTTTTTCCTTAAGATATTAATGAAGTACCTAAAAATATGGAGCATATTTTTTCTTTTCTTTCTTTTTAAATGTAAAAACACCCTAAAAAATCATCAATATTTATTTTAAATTTTTGATTTTTTTCAAATTTTTGTGTATTTATTATAACTATTTCAGTTCTATTGGAGGGGGGGGGTTAACCCCTAAATCCGTGGACACGGTCTTAGTTATCATAATAATGTTTCTAATTATATTACATCGGACAGCTTAAAGAATTTCGTAATCTAATTTTTATCTTAATGATACAGATCCAATTCGTAGTAATAAAAGTTCTAAAGTTTTAATTGAAAAAGACTATCAAGCCGACTCAAACAGGCTCTAGCTATTAGCGCGTTAAAAATCGCCGAAATATTAAAAAGGAATAATAATTGTATAGAAGGATATTATTGAAATTAAGAAAGTGGGCCGGAATGGAGTGATTATTCAATTGTAGTTACCTCATTCCGCCAATAATTTAATTTTTTGTTCTTGCTTTCCTACGAGCGGGTATGGGACCTTCATTCCGGCGCATCTGGTTTCACGATTTTTGTTGTTCGCAAGATATCGAGTATTCCGAGGATCAAATAAATGATTGACGGTCCTATCCATTTGTAGTTAATAATATCAGATGATTAAGTTAATGGTGAAGTTAAATATATTCCAAGTTCTTCCGTATTGATCTCGTTTGAAGGCCAATCCTTCCCATCGCCTGTTTTTTTTATGGAACGTCAGGTTTCCTTGTGAACCGTTTGTCCGTCATACGCGTCAGTGTTACAGATGTCTCCGATATGGCCACCTAGCTAGACGGTGTAAGGGCAATTCCAGGTGTCTGCGTTGTGGAGGAATGGAACATTCGGAAGAAGCCTGTACTAGTCCAATCTGTGTGTTTTGCAAAAACCAGCATAGAGCTACGGATACTTCGGGTCCGGAAAGGAAGAGGCAAACTCTCAAATAAACGAACTTATGGCGTCGCATAATCTCAGCTTTCAAGAGGCCTTTTGTGCTATTTTAATATTATGTTTTTTCCCCCGTATTCATTAGAGTTTGTCTATGAACGCGGCTAGTTTTATTTTATTCTATTCTTTATCCATTTACTGTGGTTACTATTAATTTTTTTTAGATTTTCATTTTATGTTGCTTGGGTGTTGTTGATTGTAGGGAATTATTGGCCAGAAGAACGTTACAATTTGGTCCGAGTGAAAAAAAAAAAAAATCGTTTAAAAAACTAATACTCTTCTTTTGACACATGGATATGTCTTACCGGTGGGCGTCAGCTAAATTGTTCGTCACGCTTTTTTTAAGAGCAAAAACTGTAACGCTATTTAATTAAAACATACGAGTGTTATGTCAACTGAACCGTGTGATATTAATTATATGGCTGATCAAAATAACTGCTGCTACCATAGTATCAAGGAGTATATTTGGTTCGTAACCAGGAGAGTGAAGACCTCCTGGAATTTTACATTGGATTTTTTTTAGCTGAGGAAAAATAAGACACATGTACCGATGTATCTGCATGTAAGATACTTAACATTTCTTTTTAATTTGCCGACAACCCATACGGCACTCGTGTTACTTGAACTTTTTTTTTTTTTTTTTGGAATATCAGTCAAAAAGTGAAATTTTCTGTTTTTAATACGAGATTTTGACGGTTTAATGAAACCCAGACATCCAACATTTTGGGAACATAAACAGAAATGCTGCTTAAAAAAATCAATTTGTTAGCATAGTGTCTGCGACGGATATTTTTGTACCGTTTTTTTTTTTTTGTGTGTGTCGATATCCCTCTTTTTGTTGGGATTAATATGCTAGCTTGAAAAAAAAAAAAAAAAAAAGAAACTATTTTAAAAAATCCGCGCTAAAACGGAAATTTCTATTTACCTGTAACAGCTCACAAAAGTTACACAGAATTTTACCTTGACGCGTTTAGTCGGAAAAAAAAAAAAGATGAAATCACACTAAAAGCGAAGGAAGCCATTTTTTTAAAACTTCCACGGGCTATTAAAACTCTAGTCAATCTACGGTAAAGCGTCAAAACTACTCCGATATATGCTCGTGTGAAATAAATTTTGAAGTTTGAACTTTTATTTTTGCCTTATCAACTGCTGCGGGCAATTTAAATGTCGATAACTTCTTCTTTAGGTGGGGGATGAGGGAGCTATCGGCCAAAATGTTAATTTATAGTTTTCCGATGTGTTTGAGCGCTCTACCGAAAATGTCTCCCCTTTGCACAAGTCCGCGTTATTTATATAGGCCTTGTGCCAAATTACGGCGAAATTGCTGTTCTTTTTAGAAAAATGGTTAATAACTCTCTCCGTGTGTCATATATAGATATATATTTAACGATGGACGTTGAAGTAGTGAGTGATTTACACTTTGGCGCAAATCGGAGAAAAACTTTTGGAAGCCGCTGTTAGGATATGCGATATTTTTTGCTGCGCCTCCAGAAATCGTTTAACCCAACTCGTTATCCGATTGGTTTTTGACTTGCTTTTTAAAGAGCTGATCGAGATAATGGCCAAATGTGTCGATCGGGTATTTGAGCGCAAAGCAGCTGTCGATGTTAAAACTAGTTTTCGAAATTTGCGCACTGGCCACTTAAAAAAAACAAAACAAATCGGATAATACTCGCTGTGACTTTCTTGTTGCATCTGAAGTTTTTTGTTGAGGAATGGCAACTTCATTGGTATCCGGAATTTAGGAATCTCACCCTAACTCTACTTGGACGACTTTCGGTGATGCGGTTGCTGCCTCTGCGGTGGTACAACATTTGTCTAAAATATTGAAAGGGTTTTTCGATAACTCATTTTTATGCATCGGTCGAGGATGCTACTGATTTTACGTCGTCCCAACTTGACGTTGTCCGATGTTATCGGTCGCGAATAAGACATAATTTTCTGGCGGCAAATGGGATGTGTCGAACGCATAGTAGCGCGAGGATTTGTGTACACATCGTTCGGATGCGTAATAGTTATTCTGCATTAAATAATGCGAAATTTAGTCTGAAATTAGTCCGACACATACGCTTTTTGATAGTTTTGCGTTTTCTTCGTTTTCTGCTTTTTTTTTTTTTAAAGAGATAAAAAAATTTAAAAAAAAAACAACTCATTCTAAGACTGATAAACGGAAAATTAAATAATTAAAGTGAAGGGCGCGTTGTCGCAGTAGAATAATTTTACGAGCAAAATACTGGCAAATTATGTAGGCGACATTTAACGTGTCTAATCGTCGACAATTTATGTAATTATCGTGTGATGGTCTGTGTACTTTCGTTAGAAATGTGTCGACAAACGTACGTACAATTTAGAGTTGCTACCATTCTCGTCGGCAAGGACAGACGTTGTAATTTTTCCGCCTTTACAACACACGACACGTATTCTCGGATTGAGCTAGCGAAGTTGTAAGTGGAAAAATCTATGCAAAAGGTTTAACAGGCAGAGTAGCAACTTGTTTTGTTTTGTTTTTTTTGCTTCTTTTTTTTTTAACTTAACTTTTAAATAAAATGCGCCGAGCGTAAGAAAAACGAAAGAAAAAGCAAACTCGTATATAAATGGGAAAACAATGCGTTTCGGCTTTTCGAATAGGAAAAACTAATAAAAGCCCGGAAGAAATTACTAGTAAAAGCGAAAAGCTCTATCTGGCCGCTGAAAGTCGTTTACTTGTATCGCTCCGTTGTGCGCTTTGACAGTTTCCGGTAAATGAAAATCGTTGCTCCCACGACGCGATCATTTGCAGACGATGAACTGCATCCGTTATCTAGAGACAAGCTGTCTGCTCTGCAACTTTTCCCCCTGTCCACTTATTAATTTTTCCCCGAAAAACAATTTTCCCTTAACCCTTCCCTCATCATTCCGTTACCTTTCCCATATTCTTTTTGCATTCCTGAATACCCCCCCCCCCCCAGATAAATTACATTCAACTTTTCTATCTCTGTTGGTTTTTTACGTCGTTTTCTTTTTCTTTTTTTTTCGAAACTTTTATTTATTTATTTATTATTTTTTTTTTTTTTTTTTTTGGAAAATGTCGAAAGAAATGTACTTTAACGGAGGCCCGCATCTGTTTTTATTTATAAATGAAACGGTTAAGGAAGTTTCGTGTGTTTTCGAAGACAATTACGCTAGTGCTGAATAATTGTCTTTCTAGAACGCCGGTGTAATTCAAAAAATAATTATTAAACCGCGTTAGCCGTTATCTATTTATTTTTTCCCGTTTTCCAGGGGCTGCCCCTATGGCACATTAGATGAATATGTTTATAGCCCTATGTCGTAATTATCAATCGCTTCAGAAAAGGGACATGACAAATTCTGCTTCGTATTTCACATTGTTCGGAAAGATAAGGTCGGTGTAAGAAGAATGAATATGCGCGCCTGTCCGATGTAATGGAGGAAAAATTGTAAAATCATCTTAGATATGTCGACGACAAGACTACAGTGTTGCCGTTTAACGATGACCAGGAAATAAAACGAATATATACGTATTTCGTTTAATAACCGGATTTTCTAGTCAGCTTTAATAAGCCTATTTCTTTTCACACGTCTATTTTGTTTTTCTAATAAATTCATCAAAATACATTCTCTATTACTAGGTGGCGGGGGGTTTCACTACGAATATCGTCCGCAAAGTTTGAAATCTAGTTAATAATTTATTCTTTCTTTTTAATATTTCTGGTCTCGCTGCTCAATAAGTGTGTTTTTTTGTGTAGCTTCGCTTCGTAATTATGACAATTGTTTTTATTTCATTAGCCGAAGTACGATAATGTTTCAAATGGAAAACAGTAGTTGTGAACGAAAACTACTTCAGTTGAGGGAATTGTTGGTTTGTTTGTTCTTTGAATAAAATCGTGTTAAATGATTTAATTCATTTGTGAACTACAAATATAGTGGTTAAACGCAGTATTAGTTCATTTATGAAACAAGTTATTTAAATAGATTAAAGATGATTCACACAAATAAATATAAGCCTGATACGTTATTTTTTAGATATTGCGATTTGAGTCCGCCCTGTCTCTTCCATCCTAGTTCATTGTTCCAATACTCGATACCTTCATTCTGACTACTGATCTCTTTCTTTCTTGTTGCTGCCGGGTGAGAAGGTCCTTTGTTGACGTGCCCAAGAAACAAACAAAAAAAACCGATTGAATTAGTTCAACCGTTTATTGTTGAAGCGGATAGTTTTTATTTAAACGTATTAAGATCAATTTTAAATTATATCTTCCTTCACATTTTTCGTTCTAATCTACTCCGTCCATTGTTTTCATATTTAAAATTAACTACTCCCTAAATTTGTTAACAGTCAAATTATCTCTAAATTTTCCTCGATGCGTATGGCCTTTTTTTAATGCTACTATAGTTTTTCCATTTTTCGAGAAAATGCTTTTCCGTTATTCCAGTTATCCAAACATTGTTTCCTCTACTCGGTCGTATTCTTCGCGATTTAATATCTATCTGCCGCCAAAAATTCTCACCTGTGACGGAGTTCACTTAAATACTACTACTGAATTATTCTCTCAATAACTTGCTGATATTGCGAAGTGATTTACATATTTTCGCTATATGGAAATCTGTGTTCGTTTTGACTGTTACACGCTGGTAATGTTTTTGCCGATGCCCAACCGAAAACCAAGCACGGCTTCACGTAGTATCAATTTTAGCAGCTTCAAAAAAGAGCAATAAAATATAATGATTCAAATTTTTTGCGACGAGGGTTGCGCGATTAAATACGTGTAAGATTGTATTTGAAGGGACGGTGTTAGAGAGGTTCGAACGAGAATTGCAGACTTCCCGTGAATAGCACCGGTCGTCGAGTTACATACATTTTTTATACTAATTATGTTTCCGGTGAAATAGATTATTCAATGGAGTTAACAAATGATGTCAACGACATTGAAGGCAGCCGTCCAGAATTCGGAGTCTATTTTAGCGACCGTTGCTAAATTGTTTCTTCAATTTGAAAGATACCTGCTGCAGAGGCATATCGAATTAGTGATAATTACGTGATTATCTCTCGGTTTTTCAGAAAATTTTGATTTTTGCGCGTGTATTTTCTCTGAATCACGATGCTTTTATTACTTCCTTAAACGCTGTATTAATGACTCAATGCGTCATTCTTCCGTCCGAGATATTCTGTTGATCTTACGTCGCGGAGGGGGTACTAAGAAAATTTTATAATGCAAAAAAAAAATCCTGCAACAAAATCTTCTTCCGTCGTCGCGATTGTAAGACAAAAAAAAAAAAAACAACAGATTTCATTGGCATAATCAAAGCACCGAGATTCCGCTATAAGAATTGCGGAAGCCGGCTGAAATCGTCACGAAAAAGAATCGGTTTTTAATATGTGAATTATAATAAAGTTTTTTTGAAATTCACCGTTTCGACGAGGATTTTACAACTTGCGCGGGAACGTAACGGAATTCCTCATTAGCGCCCGAATAATGACGGTTTTGAGAAATTTTAATATTTCCCGCCATCGTCGTCGTTTGAACCGAGCTAGATGTCGACCGGCAGACAGATACTTTAGATGTGTTGTGCGCCTATACTTCGTTATGGAATGTTTTTGTTTCTCACTTTTCGCGTTGCATATTTGCGCGCCGCGGATTATATTCTTTCGCGATAATATTCCGGCCATTGCCAGTTCGGACGAATTCTCACGCATTCCCGAGGAATTCTCACGATATCGCGACAACTTGTCGCCCCTCACCTCTACTTGTACACAAAACACGAGCACCCGCGCGAAGTAAAACAAAAATATTTTCGCCGGGTCGCAGCAGTGGTCGCGAGCAATTACGCTAGAAAATGAATTTTTTTAATTACTCGACCAGCGCCAGAGTGTAATCATTTCGGAGAGATAGAGGAAAATTAAAAATTAAAGGAAGAAAACCGGGGTGAATGTGTCATTTTAAAAAACAGCGTCAAAACCGTCGCCGTCCGGGCACCTGTCATTAATTTCGCGTAGCCGAATTTCCAGTCGATCACTGTTGTTCCTCACAGTTCAAACAGTGTCTCAGTAGCAATGATCCTTTTTAATTAGTGTCGATTTCGATTTCGATTTCGATTTTTTTTTTGGTATTTCTGTTTGGAAAAAATGTTACTCGAAATGAAATTTTTTTCGTTTCTCAAATCGGCTATTCCCGAATTGAGTGAATGCTGCGTTCACTAATCACGTAATGCTAGTAAAACTACGCGAGAATCGACATACACGCACAGACTCACACATTGTTGTTAAATTATCACCTCGAGACTCGTCAATTTTACCGTTCGACAGGTTAATTTTTTATTAAATTCTAGTGGTTAAGGTGTTTATGGCTACTACATCAGAAGACACGGGTTCGAGATATGTCTCGTTCCGGACCGAAGTCGCTTCCAAATGTATATACCTGATCTGAAATAGTGGATATTGGGGTTATACCAGAGAAATCCGGGGAAAGTAAAGACGGTCCCCAGAGAAAGGAACTGCCCCCCCCCCCACAGTATTCTCTCATTAGACGCTTAGTACATTATGAAAAGCTTAATTACATAATTCATGATGATACCCTATCAAGATGGGGGACGACTTTCCTTTACTTATTCCTTGCACATTACCGTCTCGTGAAGAGTATATGTGAAACTAAAATCACGATCCGTTATTATGCTCTTCTAGACGAAGACAGCGGCGTGCAGAGGCGCCGGGTATTATTAATCAGAAGAATAGCACAAAACAGGATGACGAGTCGCGGCTTAAATGGGGTCACGTTTCAACTGAATTGTGCTAATGTTCGGTTTACTTTCATGTGACCGGCAATTATAAGAATCGGCGAACGGAAAAATAGTCGCGATTGCAACTTGGCGACCCGGCGATGCAGCTTTTGGAACGGGGATTTTTACGGAAGAAAATGATTTTACCTGGAAATATCGACGGGCGATGATGAGCTGGAGTGTCGTTGGTGCACGCGATACCTCCGAATGTGACACGTCCAGCAGAATTTGTATGGAAAGCGGAATGAAGAACGGTTAGACGTGGAACAGATACACAACACGGGAAGCAGTGAGAAGACGCGCGCCGGTTAACAACGGTCAGAAAAATGACACGATGCAGTTTATTTAGAACACGCGCGTCTCGCGCAATTCCCGAAGCGCGCGGACACCTTAGTACTTCAGCCGGGGAACTGGAAATGGAACGATTTGCCGTAAACTTTACCGCAGCCGGGTGAGAAGACGTCTGGGAACAGAGCGGACTACAGAGGTAGTTTGTGGAATCGCCTGCGTCGCGAATAGCGGTTAATGAGGCTAGTCGGCAATAGCCAAGAGTATTTCGCGGTCGGTGAGATCCGCGAATTCGGTTGAATTTTTTCCCGGAACGAACGGACGAACCAACGAGCGAACAAACAGAGCCAAAAGAGAGCGGTTTCAATGGAAACGATATAAATGACGACCGGCAGGAGGTCGGAATAAGTGGCCAACGCGCACGTTCATCGCGCGACGATAATTTCCCGAGTAAATCGCGCGACAACCCACACATAATTTTGCGTTCTCTTATCATCGGCAGCGCTGGAAAATTATAGATAAGAAATTCAGCAGCAGAGTGTAGGCGAGCGGCATCCTCGTCGCTCCGATGATAAGGTAGCACCGTCAACGGTGAGAGCAGCCGCGATAAGGAGGTGGAATTTTTTCACAGAACCGAGCGGCTAAATGTGTCTCAGGAGTGTGCGAATGTAAATTGAACGCCACGCAGCAGACGTCGTCGAAATTAAACAGTAAACTCTCGACAAAACGACCTTCCGGTCGGCAAAAAAACCCCGCCAACGACCACGGCCAGCAGTCGACGATTCTTCGACTCTTCGACTAACGACGGCGTATTCAGCGTCCTCTTCCGATCGTGCGGATTTTTATTGCGACACTGTCGCAGACGCAAGCGGCGGCAACTGCGTTCGTTCGTTCGTTCGTTCGTTCGCGGCTGCCGTTAGTTTTTTTTCGAAAGTGTGTACAACTCCCCCTCCCCCCGTCCATCGTCCATCGCCGAACTCCGGGCATCGAAATTATCGCGAAACAATACGGTCCGCCGAGAATTGCTGGTAGAGGTAGTTCGGTGTCGCAGGCAACAACTCGCTGCCGCAGTACCGCGCTCCGGTATCGGCGCGCCCCTAAAGCCCTAGAACCGCTTAAACGGCGGCCGCCTCGTTAGCGCTTATAAATTTTTAAAAAAAATTTCTAATTTATTTTCTCTGGCGGGGCAGCGTCTTTCTTCCGCCGCGCCCGTCTTCCAAGTTTTAGCGCAGCGTTTTGCGTCGCGGGAAGCGATATTGCTTAAATTTCCAAACGACTTTTCTACCCGGACCTGCCCGCGTTCCGCCGATAATGATATTCGTCATGTCCGTTTCGCGGCCTCACCCCTGTCTTACCCCCCCCCCCCCCCTCCTCTCTGTTCGTATTCGCTTCATCGCCATTGTTCCGAGTTTCTTTTTCCTTTTTTCCGAGCCCGCGTTTGAAACGCGTGCGAGAATACATTGTTGTATATCGGAAAATTGCCGGACGAAAAAACATTTATATGTGCGAGTGTGTGTGTCGGTACTGTTCACCCGGTACGATGCACACCTCCTGCCGGCGGCGGGATCAACATCGTCCACATCAGACGATTCTTTAAATCCGCCATGTCGAAATGAATTCACGTGACTGAATAGATTCCTACATTGTCTCTGCATCGAATTTCGTACCTCACGCTGCTGGTACCACTGATAACTGAAAACCTTCTGCCTTGGATGTTCGAAGTCTGTTCAATGATCGCGGCGCCGTTAATAAAACTGATGTTATTTGTGTTGCACCTTATGGTTGTTGTCGCGATCAGCGGATGACCGCGAACCGGCGGAAGTGCGCGGGCTATCTCCGATTTTAACGCGCGCCAAGTTGCTGGTATCGCGTTATAATGTCAGTCCTTTGTCGCTTATCGCACATTACGACTGTAATTAAACGAGGAAAAATATCGGCGCCCTTTGCCGAAATAAATCGATTCTTTTTCCGTTTTTTTTTGTTTTTTTTTCTGTTTCCACGTTACGCAGTAATATATCGTACAGCTCGCGCGCACACACACGCACATGCGTACTATAACATATGATGTTAGGCACAATTGTTTTGGTCAGTTCGTACGCGGTGCTGCGCAGATAAATTGTTTATCCTGCGCGCTAAAAGTGTGTCTGGCGAAAAATAAATAGCCGTATCGTATCCGCGCGACCAAATTTATTACTCGGTCAAGGTCGTTGTGAGAATCGACCGTGGAAAATCCTTATCAAGGACGTGTTCACCTCAACCGAAAACAATCTCAGCCCTCGCAAATTATCCCGCGTAGCAGAAAAAAAAAAAACAAAAAAAAAAACAAAAAAAACCAAACAACACAGATACAGTCAAAAGCGAATGATGGGTTTCCTTGAGCGTACAGAAAAAATAAGGCAAAATTGACGCTTTCTAGAATGAAAAATAGATCCGAATTCGTTCTGCGTCTATAAATGGCGTTTAATTTTTTACGGAAGCCGACATGTAGGACTAATTTTCTTCTTCGAAAACCGCTTCGAGTTTAATTACTATAGAAAACGTCGAGTATTTGCAAGTTGTGTGTGTTTTTTTGTTTTTTTTTTTAACGAATATTTCGGAAAATTTCGGTATTAGCAATGTGCAGGGGTGGAGTGAGTGGATTTTTTTCTGTCGATTTCACACGCTGAAGATAAGACAATCGTACACGTTGCATTTGAATTTGTTTCTTTTCTTTGCGCGCCGTTTGGACAATATTAAGGAAACTTTTCCAGCGTGTTTACGGTGGTGGTGGGGGGGGGGGGGTTGCATCGAATAAAGTATAAAATGTACTTATAAGATGTGTCGGAGGGACATATTTTCAAGTTTATGTTTATGTGTGTGGATAGCGCACATCTTACAGGTGTGCCTGAATTTTATAAGGCTTCTCTCGGCCAATCCGATTTTCTTCTTCGCTGTACCGTTGCGATCTTGAGGAGGACATGTGGCTCGAATAAGTTCAAAATTATTTAGCACGCGCTGTATATTGTATGCGTATGCTTAATCGAATAATAAAACTGATAACAGTCTAAAATATTATTTGATTTCGAAATATTCCCGAATTAGCTAGTGAAATAAATCGGTACTGAATTTGTGAAAATGTTAAAAAGTGTAATATTTAAAAAAATTTATAGACACATGCACATATATGTACGAAATCAATTATAATATGCGTACAGCGACTGTAATTAGAGGGAAAAAAATTTTTTTGTTTTCAAACGATATTTTACGAAAGATATGAACGGAACTAATTTTAACTTTTAGCGCGATACCTTTTTCAGGTGAACTTAAATTAAAAAGCTGACAACTTCGCTATCGTAAAAAAGCGAAGAAAATGTGGTGTTGCCTGATCGTATTAAAGCCCATAAATTTCAGTTCGAATCCTTATTGGAAACATTTTAGATGCTTCTATAAAACACTGTGTGAACCGGAAAGAGTCATAAAATTGAACGGAATGCGGTGACTGATTAAAAATTGATGTCGCCGGCCATTAAAACTTTACAAATAACTAAAATTCCAGATTACTTGATAAGCCGTACGATGTTGTCGTTACTGCTAAGATTAGCCTGGCAGCAGAGCGAGAGTGCTTGATGTCACGTTGTGTAATTCAAACTGTTCTCGACAAGATAAACATGGTCGTTATCGCCGTCGTTCTTCGTCTAATTATTTAATTAATAATGTCAGAAATGAAAAAGAAAAATGCACCCATCTTCAGAGAGACGACGAATTTCTACTAATATTTACAGTGCAATTAAATACTAAAGTTTGTCTTGGGGAGATTTTTTCAAGCAGGTCAAATCACCTGTCTCTAAAGTGTCTTCCTTTAATGCGGTTCGGTAATTATCGCGTTCGGCATGAAACTTTTTCGAAAATTAAAATTAATTTCGAAATAATGAACGGAGGATATTCCATGCCGCCGTTATGTAATTATCTTTTTTGTGTATTATGTAAACAATACATATTTACACAGGCGCTGTCGTGTAAATTCCGTCAGACCGACTGCATAAACAATGTAAGACTTGCTATAAGCAGTTTGTTATTCTGATTGTTTTCGAGTCTTTTTACTCGGCAAATGACTGTGTCTTCTTTTGCTGCGAAAGTAATATGAAAATTTGTGGAAACGCTTTTGTATATCGATTACATGTAACATTTTTACATAATGAAAGTAACGTGTAACGAAAGTGAACCGTCAATATTATGAAACGCGCGAGCTCTAACACGATAGCAATTAGAAATTACTACGCATCTCGTAAATGAAAATAAACACATAGGGTGCCGCCGTCACATAACTCTACATAAATAAATTTATATATATATATATATATATATATATATATATATATATTACTACGTCATTTTTAGCTCGGGGTATAGCATATTTTTGTTCAATGGTCATGTCCCGTTACTTTATATAAGATAACAAAAGTTGAATGCGATGTTGTGTTGAGACTTTTTTAAAATAAAAGACGGGAGAGAATTACGTAGTCACTTGAAAATGATTTTTCTAAAAGAATTTTAGATGAAAAAATATTGAGTGCTCTCTTGTGAGACCCGAAAGACTGAGCTTTATGTATATATATATATATATATATATATATATATATATATATATAACATACACATATGTGATTCATTGGCAGTAGAGATGAATATGGCTAAAAAAATTTCTTTTTTTTTGTGATCAGGGTTTGTTAACATATTGGGTCAAAAACATGGAAGGGATGGATGAACTATATTTTTATTTTATAAGCATGGAAATAATGACTTTTTTTTAGAACAGGTAAGGAAAGAATAAGGAAAGCACGGAAGGCTGAGTTTTAAGAACAAAAGAACTTTATGAAAGTTCTCCTTAGAATCCTGTAGAGGTAAAGATAGAAATCTTTCAAAATCTTTTGAATAGCTTTGTTAAAGGTAGCCATCATCGTCTATGTGGCTGTTTAAACATTGCCAGCATACTTAGAGGTAACTCTTATAAGCGTTCTAAATTTTGTATTATTATATCGTGATGATTTTTTTCAGATACGTCCACTACTGGATCCTTTCCATAAATAAACTCATATAATAATCTGAAAGAAGGTTCATTGCGAGCTGGTGTAGAACATTCCCATTACCCGAGCGATTTGTGTAACCGGAACTTTCCATTAAATATCACAGAATGCAGTTAATCCGGACGTCGTAGCAGGCTGATTTCAGTGGATGGCAGTTATGCACAGTTACAATCGATAGTCAGAGACGTCATAAACTCATTTCATCAGGCAGCACGTGTATACACTTGTAGTCGTAATAAACCTATCTGATCAGATGTGTTAGACATAGTGCAATTTAATAGGCTACCGTCGGTCGCGACCACATTTCAATCAGCGTTACTTTTTTAACACGACGGCCAAGGATTTACAAAAGCCCCGTATCCAAAAACGATCTAGTTGCTCGTTCGATCTCCCGCATACTAAGATTTCTTTATTATTTCGACATTTTAGTTTTTTTCTCGCAACTTCCGGGTCAAAAGAGCCGCTCGTTACATAAACGGTTTCGCGAATTTTCATGGAAGCTGACGATGGCGCATTAAATTATCATTTAAAAGACAAAAATAAAAACGATGATGTAAGTTGCGGAGGAGTTTGAAGAAAACAGTTAATCTGTCCAAATAATGCTATCAACGGAGGAGTGAGTTTTCTCAGCGCGCGTGCAAGATCTCATTTGTAAAAGTGAAAATATCCTTATCAGCTGACACGCCGTAAATATTCGTCGCCAGTACGCCAACATTTCAGCGCCGTTATTAACGTGTTCATTTTAGTAGCTAATGTTGCTTGTTTATAGGTGTGCTTGTGCCTATTACGAAATAAGCGTCTAAATTAGGTTATTTAATCTATAAATGGCGAGTGTGACGTAGTCGGCCGAGCTTTATAACAGCAATTACAAACGAACCACGAATAAAGCTCCGTAGCGCGCCAATCGTCAGTCATTGCACAGCCGCGCGATTACATTTTCCCGTTACTTTTGCTCGCTTCCACTCTGTCCGAGAAGCGAATGTGTTTAACTTGAAAAAATCTTAAAATCTCTTTATATAGTGGCGGGGGGGGGGCACCACCGGCCGTTGTTAAACAAAAAAAACTAAAAATAGAAAGTGTCAGCAAGGATGGTACCGTGTAAAATTTTATTCACTACCGCAATTGATGTAGACATTGAATGTTCGAGAAAAATATGGAAAAACACACGAGATTCGGTGAGGATATGAATTAATGGCTCTCGCGGTGACCTAATAAAAATATTTTGAAAGTAGTAAATGGAAATTAGTTTTTCTGCGAAATCAAAGGAAAATACTAATTTAAACATTATTAATTACGTCACTTGTGTGAATTAGCGATAATTTTTGCGTTAGTCATTGCACCATATAACGACCGCAATTACTGAGAATCGGTTAAATTCGTTTATTTCTCGTTTTCGCAATTTGTAAACAGAGTTTTACGGGTCTCACCTTTATACGCGTATTGTTGAAACCTTTTTTTTCTGTTTTTTCTTTTTTTTCTTTCCCTTCTCGTAAATAATAAAACATTTAATATCGATAAATATAACTTTGTTTTGTGTTTTTTCTTTTGCCGCGCGAGTTGATCGAATTATTTATAAACATAATTTACGGATTTGACTCTGAAAGCGAGAAGACCGATATTCACGTGAGACGATACTCCACGGCTCACCAATCATCTCTGCTAGGTTCGGCGTTAATTTTTCGCCGTAAACGAGTGTACTAGTTTGAAAAATCGAATCCAATTGTTTCTAAATGATATTTGTAGTTGATCAAATTTTGCCGAAAGAAATTAAAAAACCATCGAAAAAAAGAAAAAAATCAGTAAATTTTCGGTTTATGTCTATGAGAAGAGATTTTTTTAAGATGAAAAATATACATGTATAATTTCACCGTTACAAAAAAAAAACAAACATCCATAACTTAATTTTATTTTTTAAAAAAAAATATGTATTAGAAGGTACCCCCCCCCGGTTGCAGTTTTTGTCCGAAATTAAGATATGTATATTATTTTTTACAAGTATACTCGTAGTTTAATTTACTCGTATCACTATTACACAATTTATCGATTCGGGATTTTTTGTCAGTTTGCGATGCTGAATGATTTTACCCCGGATATAATTAATTCGATCGTTACACGTTTTTTGTAGGTTATTATTTGTTGCAATTATAGGAGAGATCCTAAGTTAAAATTTAATTATACATATACATATAAATATATATATATATATCTCGATATCCTTCGAACCTCGTCATAATCTTGTATAATTTTTATAAAAGAGCCGGTTTCAATTGATACATTTCTTTTATATATATATATACATATATACAGGGGCGGATCCAAAAGAACATTTTGGGGTGGAAGTTATAAGAACATTTTAGAAGGGGGGATTATATAATTACGTAAACTCTTCTACGGTAGGCAACAGATATGAGAAATACTACCCCTTGTTTCATAAAGAAAATAAAATAGCGGCCTTTATAAAAATTTAAAAATGTTTTAAAAATACATAATTATTACAATTTAATTTAAATTTAGTTTTATTTTTAGGTGAAAAATAAAACGAAATTATAAAATTTTAGCTAAAATGGTAGTTTAGAAATGGTAAGAAAGATACTATTTTTATTAGATTTTACTTCATTTTTATTTTTGTCAGTAATCCGATCAAAATTCTTTGTTCATGAGCGAGTAAAAAAAAATATATATATTTCTCATTGAACTACTTGTAATTAAAATTACAAAATAAAAATTAAAAATAAATAAGAAAGGCAAAAGATCGATGACAGTTGTGTTTAAAATAGAATAAAAAAGGAACATTAATAGTTTTACTAGAAAATAGTATTAAACATTAATTATTAAAATTTGTAGGTAAAATTCATACAAATCTTTTATAGCATAAATTAACTTTCTCTGTTATAACAAATTTTTTCCCCTATCCCCCCCCCCGTGGATCCGCCACTGATATTGATCTCTCGGAACTCGTGGATTTTAGTTTATTTTATTTTTAAATTTATTACAATTAAAACTTATGTTTATTTTTTGTTATTAAAATTATTTTAAAATAGTCGGTAAGGATTTAGTATTTATTTAGCCCAATTTTTACAGGAATCTTTCGATATAGGTCGGGCTAAAAAAACAACAGATTATACATATAACTGTAACACAAAATGAAGTTAAACAAAATATGGTACATATCATTCTGGCTAGGTTATCATGTGGACGGTAGGCGCTCCTTTTGTAGGCCGGCGAACGATGATGCTTCTTGATGACGACGAGGAGGAAACGCGTTGATTAAATTGATATGGAACAGATTTTTATAGTTGTTAAATCGAACTTTGACGACCGGTCTGATTCTTAGCCTTGCTGGATCCTTTTCTTTTAGCTTCTTTCGTTCGGACCGCTATACCGCTATTCTTTTCAACGACTCGATCCGCAATCTGGCTGACCCTCTTTTTTTTTTTTTACTTTCGAATAAAAGAAAACTCGAGAACTAACTTCAATCTCGGCAAAAACCGAATTGAATCCTACTCCTACTTTTTTGGCATTTACCGATCTTTTTCTTCCGGAACTGTCTCCTCCCTGACGCAGTCCAACCAATCGTATCTTCATCCGACCAATCATCGCGCGCATCCCTTCTCTGACATGATCTACATCGATCTGCCTCTCTCCAGCCAGCGACAGGTTCCCACACACGCACGCACTTACCCTTTCATTACATTACAATTAATTAATTATATATTTTTATTTATTTATTTATATTTTTTTGTTTTTTCCATGTAATGGACGCATTACAATATATATATATATATATATGTGTGCGTGTGTGTTTCCAGTATATGGATAAATAGAAGTTGCCCGATATTGCCAAGTCTAAGAAAAGAAATCCATCCTAGTAACATTACTATTATTATATTATCTATGTTTACATGTAAGATTAAATACAATAATAATAACTCATTATCAATTTTTCACTATAAAGAATGTTTATAGTGGGTTTAAATCTAATATGGGGATATATGATTTTATATGATGCATTTCCAAAGTGGCCCGCAAGATCATTTGGGTTGGCCACCCCTGTTCTAAATGAACGTTAGTAGTTCGAAAATTAATTATAAATAAAATTCCAGAGGAAAAAAAAAATTGAAAAAGAGCAAAAATTCAATCTTTTTTTTGGTTTTTCTAAAAGCCGACCGATTAAGTTTGTACGAAGGTGTTTTGGGTTACTTTTAAATAGTTCTTTTTTGTTTAATGCGATATGGATTTTCTTTTTTTTTTTTTTTTTTTTTTTTGCGAATAATTTTAAATTGTAAACGTGTACCGCGACACTGGTTAAAGAGGCACTTGTAAGGCAAGTAAGCTTTAGGAGAACCTGAAGAACAATCGAGCACGGAACCTGAGATCGAGACCGGATCTGAGTTTCGGATAATCCACCGAAAAGTAATATACAAAGGGAGAGAGAGAGAGAGAGAGATGTATGCGGACGGCTCTGTCGGTCACAGAAATCTGATTAAAATACATTTAAGAACGGCAATTTCTGCGAATGCACAAGCGGTATAATAGGCTCTTTGCGGACTGATCTCTTGCAATCGAGATTGATCGTGATTTGCCCGAAGATTCGGAAACTCATTTCCGACCATTTGTTTTTTTTACTAGTACAGCATACAGTCAAGTTCGAGATAAGTCAGACGGGGGGAGGGGGATATGTCTGGAGTCGACTTTAGTGATCCGCTTTCCGGTAGTCCATTTTAATAAAACGTTTTACGACAATTAGGGGGCAGTTCGGTCGAATCGCAGGACTAACCTTCTTCGGCTGGCACGCAACTCGAAGATGATTGGTTCCGGCGGTTTTGCTGGTTTTTTAAAGATTAGACAGGTAGAGTTCGTTTAGTGAGATAGCAGTCGGGGGGGGGGGGGCTTTCTCTTTTTCTATGCGCGGCGTAATGTTCTTCAGACGCGGCCGACTAGCGGCGAAAGGCGATGAAAAAGCCGCGTTCGTTAGCCGGCATTATTATTTCGGAAAAGGTCATTTCGGAATGATGCGTGACGCGAACAAAACTTAAAATTCCGGTCACGGCGGCGTTTTTCGGTTTCTTTCGAGCAGCGTTGGCCGGCGACTCGGTGTCTCATTAACGGACATCTGAGTGCGCCGCGTTCGCATGCAAATATGTGCGTCGCGCGGCTAATGTTTATTTAAGGGAGATTTTTTCTGTGCGTGTGTGTGTGCGCGTCGGTAGCCGCTTTACCGATAATTGGTTCGCATGCGTCATGTGCGTGTGCAGTCGCAACACAGCCGCGAACAGATCGCGCACCGGACTCCCTCCGTTCGATCGGGCACGGTTCATCATTTGTATTCGGCTAGGTTTTTGCGCGCCTACTTCTTCGGCCAACTTTCCAGTCGTTGCACCGATAGCGCGGAGATGACGTTGGCAACGATCGCCCGGCTAGGACTCCTTCCAAGCAGATCGGGACACGCTCTGCACCGCAGTAAGGGAAGCAGCGGCCCGTTTTTGCGGCCGGTAAGCGACCGCGGCGAACGCCCGGAATTTCGAAGAATAGCCCCGCTTCACGTCCTCCCGCCGCCGTACTGAGCGCTTTTCCGGTCCTGGGGGCCGGTAATAATATTCCGTCTTCTTTATTCTTGGCGATATTAGCGCGAACGCGGGCCGGAAGACTTAAAATTGCGCCAGTAAATATTGGCCCAGCAGCCAGAGAGCCGCAGGGATAACATAAACGAGCGAGAAGTTGCAGCGGAGGCCTATATAGGCGCTAGGCATTTCGCGGATATCCACTTTGCAAATCCAGTTATGCCGCTGCCGCCGCAACTCGGCCTCGCTTAAACAAGCGAACCGGCACTCTCTCTGCTGTGCTGTTGCCGTCATTGTTGTCTTTCTTTCCGTCTTCCGTACGTTTGCCGTCTCGCCGCTGCCAACTTGATTACCTACGAATGTTAGACGGCCAGCGGCTTCTGCCCTCTTAACTTATCTCCAGAAAGCTACACTGTGAACTTGCGCCTCTTTCCACATACACAAACGACAACAGTTCGCTACCTCTACGCAACTCTGGTAAACATTATAGTCGAAAAATGAGCAGCCACTTATTATTATATAAATATTCTTACCCCGAAGTGTGCGTGTTCGTGTGTTTGCGTGTTTATGCATGCGTGCTGCGGGCCAAGGAAATGTTGAAAAGAGAAAAAAAATCCCGGGGAAAAAATTGAAATAAAACTTTCGCGAACGGGCGACGATGACGTTTTGTTTGCGTTCGCTGCTTTCCTTTTCCAGGCATATTCGAGCAGTTTGTGTTCGGATCCGTGTTGTTCACCTTTCCAACTAGACTTTTATTTATATTCCACATAGGGTTGTGGCTCAGCGATTTTCCATAGAATCCTAGTCTAACGGACACGTAGTAGCCGCATATTGTCTTTTTTTTTTTTCTTAATTAAAAATCGAACTGGGTAGTAGAAAAATACAGGCGTTACTTTATTGTTCGTTATTTTCCGTTCAATTTAAATGTCGGAAGCTATTTTTTATTTTTATTCGAAAATCCTGTGCACCTGCTAACAATAGAGTTGTTTTTTTTTTTTGTTTTCTTTTTTGTTTTTTTAAACCAACAACAATTAAAAACAATTTGACTGCGCAATTAACAGGCTAGAATCAAACGGTAACCTTAACGCTTCTCAAAGTATATTGCGACGCCCCCGACATACTTTTCGGAAAAGCGACGTGAATTTTCGGTGCGCTCGTTGTTGGAGTATCGCCTGTAAAATTATCAACGTAATTAATTTGCCAACGTTGAAATTTTAAGCCGGCAGCCGTAGTCGGTATTAAAAACGGCTCGTTGTTCGAGACCATTTACTTCAAAGTAAAAACGTGGTATATTTAAGACACTGATACGGCTTCGCTTCGAAGCACAATTCTGTCGTTAAGCAGGTCCCCCGGGCGAATATTTACAGCGCATAAAATGGCTTTTTTAAAAATCAGTTTTTTTTTATCAAAAAAACAAAACAAAACATAAGTTTCAAAGGCTTGTTCATAGAAGAAAAAGGATTGGTCGTTATGTATTCGAGTGCTTCTCTTATCGGCGGGCTTCGAGCAGCAAACATCCGTGCTACATTCGAAGATCTTTGATAATTTACCTTTATATGAATTCACAATGTTACGGGAGTCAAAGAATCTGGAGAGAATATTGCAGGATTCCCCTTTCTTTCCGGCTTCACTTAGGCGACTTTTCCTTCGGGATTAGGTGTACCACCGTTGCGACAGCGACTCGAATCCGAAAACGACGGGCGACCGACCTGACCCTGGATCTAGCAAAAATTCACAACTCTACAGAACGAACCGAGCACTTTTCTCATTTCTAATAGTTTCATAAATCTAGTCTAGAGCGTCGCATGCACGCTGCCTGCCCCCCCCCCCCCGCCTAAGAGGTTCCAATTTTACCGCTGAAGGAAAACCCGGCTTCGCGACATCACTCTGTTCAGTTTTTTTTTTGTTTTTCCTTTTAAAATTTCGCTCGTTTAAAAAACGGTTTCGTCACAAATAAGCTGCTAGAGACGAGCTACTTCGCGTGTCCTCTGGCCGGAAAACTGATTTAGCTTCTTAGAGAAATGTGAATTCACGCGCGACCGGTTGCCGCAAAGAATTGCGCTCGTGCAATCTGCTGCCCACTTTTCACCTGACACATTCTTAGAAAATCGTTAAGCGATTTGGCGACGACGGTCGAATGGTCCCCCCGTTTAAAAGGAATTGTTGATTGATACTTCGGCTTACTTCAGCCAGAAAGCGTTGCAAGTTTTTACGTTAGGAATCGTTCGACGCAAGAATTCACCGTCAATTAACGCGGCTTCATTTTCGTGGACGCATCAAATGCGTACCGAACATGTCCGGAGGAACACGTTGGTTTTTGTTGTTCGACCGAGATCGCCGCAACCTCTTCTAATGCTCTCCCGGAAAGATATTATGCTGAATTTCTCGTTAAAATTTGTGGCAATACCGCAAACTAAGAAACACTTGGTTTTGATGTCGGCCCGGAAAATTGCGATGTTGAATGATTCAGGAATAGTATAAAAAATAAATGCTAAAATAACAAACTAATACGTAAGTAACAAAATTAATATAAGAATATCAAACTTGTTATCTTAGGAACGTTTTCGGGCATAACCCATCTTCAGCTGAAATATAATCGAACTAAATTAAAAACATAGTGTAACAGTGAACACAATTTAAAACTTCACTTTGAAGCTAAAATAAAATAAAATTAAAAATAAATTAAAATGAAAATAACATGAAACATAGCACACATGTGAATTGAACTACAGTCTAACACATATTGAAACTAAAAATTAAATCACAAGTTTAATAACGGTAATAAATGTGAAATAAAAACAAGAAATAAAATTGAAATAAAAAATTGAAATAAAAAATGAATGATAAACATATTTGGAGATTAGATAAGAAAGAAATAATAGAACCTGTCTAAGAAGGGCTAGTTTAAAATTTTTTATTAAAGTATTATATTAAAGAGTGGGTTTTGATTGTGTGGAGTTTGGTCATTTAATATATTGTTTTTGTGTTTATTTATGTAATAGTTTTCAGCTATGTTCATTAGGTTTCCTTTATTGTATGTGGCTAATACTGTAACTGTTTTTTCTAGTGAATCAGGTGTATGTTTATTTTTTATTAAGTGTTCTGCATATGTGGATTTTTCCGTTTCGTTATTTGTAAATGATTTAATGTGTTCTAGGTATCTATATTTTATTTTCCTACCAGTTTGACCGATGTATGCCTTTTCACAATTATTACAGTTTATTTTGTATATACCACTATTTTCAAATATATTATTATTTTCTTTATTCATAGTAATTATTTTGTTTTTTAGGGTATTGTTTGTTTTATAAGCTATTTGTAATCCTAGTTTTTTAAATATATTACTTAATTTGTATATATTTTTATTTATGAAAGTGAATGTTATAAATTTGTTTTTGTCTTTGTTAATATCGTTATTTTTTGGTTTATATTTTAATTTTAATTTTATTTTTTGTATTAATTTTTCTATTATGTGTTCAGTGTAACCATTATTTATTGCAATTGTTTTTAATATTTTTATTTCATTTTGTTTTTTGTTTTGATTCATGGGGGTGTTTAGTAATCTATTTATGGCGTGTATGAAGTATGCGTGTTTATGTTGAAACACGCATACTTCATACACGCCATAAATAGATTACTAAACACCCCCATGAATCAAAACAAAAAACAAAATGAAATAAAAATATTAAAAACAATTGCAATAAATAATGGTTACACTGAACACATAATAGAAAAATTAATACAAAAAATAAAATTAAAATTAAAATATAAACCAAAAAATAACGATATTAACAAAGACAAAAACAAATTTATAACATTCACTTTCATAAATAAAAATATATACAAATTAAGTAATATATTTAAAAAACTAGGATTACAAATAGCTTATAAAACAAACAATACCCTAAAAAACAAAATAATTACTATGAATAAAGAAAATAATAATATATTTGAAAATAGTGGTATATACAAAATAAACTGTAATAATTGTGAAAAGGCATACATCGGTCAAACTGGTAGGAAAATAAAATATAGATACCTAGAACACATTAAATCATTTACAAATAACGAAACGGAAAAATCCACATATGCAGAACACTTAATAAAAAATAAACATACACCTGATTCACTAGAAAAAACAGTTACAGTATTAGCCACATACAATAAAGGAAACCTAATGAACATAGCTGAAAACTATTACATAAATAAACACAAAAACAATATATTAAATGACCAAACTCCACACAATCAAAACCCACTCTTTAATATAATACTTTAATAAAAAATTTTAAACTAGCCCTTCTTAGACAGGTTCTATTATTTCTTTCTTATCTAATCTCCAAATATGTTTATCATTCATTTTTTATTTCAATTTTTTATTTCAATTTTATTTCTTGTTTTTATTTCACATTTATTACCGTTATTAAACTTGTGATTTAATTTTTAGTTTCAATATGTGTTAGACTGTAGTTCAATTCACATGTGTGCTATGTTTCATGTTATTTTCATTTTAATTTATTTTTAATTTTATTTTATTTTAGCTTCAAAGTGAAGTTTTAAATTGTGTTCACTGTTACACTATGTTTTTAATTTAGTTCGATTATATTTCAGCTGAAGATGGGTTATGCCCGAAAACGTTCCTAAGATAACAAGTTTGATATTCTTATATTAATTTTGTTACTTACGTATTAGTTTGTTATTTTAGCATTTATTTTTTATACTATAGTTACTAACAAACAGGATGATAAAATATTCTTTAATGATTCAGGAATGTTATACACTTCAACGATTAATATTCTACGAGACGTTTTTCGGTGCGTGTGTCTACTATCTGTGACGTGTAACGCATTAGAAAATAATGAGAAAGCCAAGTGACACCTAAACTACGGAAAGTGTAGATTTCTAATGAAGAATCTTTATTTATTTATTTTTTTCTTTGTGTCCATGGACTTCTTTGCTTGATTCCAAAAAGTCCTGGGGTTTCGACAGGATTGGTACGCGCTGGCTTGAATTTTTGCTGAAAGTTATGAGCAGTTCCTGTCTTGCCCTCCAGAATCTTTATAATTAGTGTGGCGAGAAAAAAAGCAACTCTCCGGAAACATACGGACGTCTAATGTTGTAGGTACATTCGAATTGGGGATCAAAAAAAAAAATGTTGTACAGCTTAACTCCGACTACTATTCCTGTCTTACGACCACCTGTGCGTTACAGCAGCGTTGCTTCTGAATGTAGTGTGTACTGTAGGGTTTTTTTTATCTTTCCCTCTTTCCCTCTTTCCCTATTATATATAAGCTCTTCTGAAGGAGCTTCGCTGGTATTTATGACGAATTTATCAACTGTTTTTTTTTTTGTTTTTGTTTTTTTTTTTTTTTTAATTGAACAATATAATGAAGGTTGTTTTTTTTCTCGTTATTTCGTCGTTGCTTTTTCATTTACATAATACAAGTATTTTCTATAAAACTCGTTTTCCGATTTAAACGGGCAGGGGGGTGTACAATACTTCCGTAATTGTTATGTTTTTCGTTAAAGTCGATGTTGAAACGCGTGCACAGTACACATGGATGGACAGCAAAGAAGGAACTGTATGAGTTGCACAAAGAAAAATGTGTATAGTGCGTAGCGTGTAGAGCGGATGGTGTAAGCGTATTTCAATATTATCGCAGTTGAACAGGTGCGTACGGACAGGTTAATGTAGCGGATGGGACATGCGTTAAATGTGTTTGACATGTCAGCGGTGGCGATAATTCGACTGAATCAGACAATGGATGCCAGTTTGCACTTAGAGCCGCTGTAATGGTTTCCCGGACGATGCTATCGGTTCGAGGGAGAGTGTTTCCAGCCAGTGAAAAACAAGGCGCCGCTAATTTGACACGATTCCTAAATATTCGATATTGCGCGGTGCAGTTTAAACTATTTCAAGATCTGCTCCGTTAACGGACGTCGAAATAAAAGGACAAACGAAAAACGACTGCCCGCTAATTAGTTTCGGCGTTTTACAACCTAGCGTATTTCTCGACTCCATTTAAATGAGTGGTCGTCTTCCGAGTAACTAATAAATATTCAAATACGCTGCTGTGTCGAGGCAACGAATATCATTTGAATTTAAAAAGATTCGAAGATAATTTTACACAAATGGAATGTTTTTGTTCTGCGTTTTTTGTTGTTGTTTTTGGTTTTTTGTTTGCATACGTAAAAATGAAGAAATTCCCCTGCTCCAGTTGCGGATTTTCGATCCAAAATGATCCTAGAGTCTCTCGAAACTGTCACGTCGAAATGTGTACATTCAATATAAATGTTTATTACAAAGAGTCAGAGCAGTTTCACTTTGTACCCCGACGACGACGACGACGACGACGACGACGACGACGCATTTTGATTAAATAAGGTCGTGTTTTTGCACCGGCGGGCACAGTGTGTGAAAAACGGTGTTATGATATGACTGAAGTTGTGGCGATTTTTTTTTTCTTTTTCGAACGGCCTAGATAATTGAAATTTACTCATCTATAAGTGTTATAGGGAAGAATGGCGGTCGGACAATCGAATTTATAACGTATGTCAGAAAATATTGATTTGAGAAATTTTGACGAGATTTTTTTAATTTACGAAAAGTTTTGACGGCTGGGGGGTACTCGCTGTAGATCCTAACGCTTCACGTTGGAACCGACGTCTTTGTAACCGTTCGCCTTTACAATGTTCGAAGGCCTTTGTTTCGGCAGTAATTAAATTTTGTTTTAATTAAAATACGATCATGGCATTTTCACGAATTGGGTATAAATTTCCTCGGGTTTACATTAAGGAAAAAAAAAAGAAAAAAAAAAGAAAAAAAACAGGCTAAAATAACACAGCGAACAGAGTTGTTCCGGTTCTGATAAGACTTTATTACAGTTCAAAACTGTTATTTCCGTTACAGCTGCGAATTTAAGCACTATCGTAATTGTAGCTTATCTTTGGTTATTATTTTATAGTAGTACACGTGTTACGTTAAATTTTTGTGCGTTATTTTTTGTTGTTCTCTGTACACCTTAAAACGGTGGCCAGTTAAATCGATATTTATTTCTCGATGTTATCGAACAATTTTCTGAAATGCTGCGCAGTAGCTACTCTTATTTAAACGTTGATTGGAGAAATTCTAAATGAGCAACTGAAATATCGAAGCCGGAAACCCGATTAAAAAGTCGGCAGAAATCGAGCAGTTTTTCAAACTGCGTCTGGCGGGGTCTGTATCATTGTAATGTGTACATTACATTGTATCGGAATATAAATTTAGAAAACATATTAATTTTTTTTTTTCGGAAAATGTACGTGTGCCTGAATTCCTATTGTCGGTCGGGGTTAGCCAATCATCAAGCGTACAGCTGATCCGATCAATTTCAACGATCGAAATGGTTAAAGATCGATTGGAGATTTCTAGAGACAGGCAGTCGCGCGGTTTACATTTGAAAGAAGTAACTTCTCCGTTTTTAGCAATTCGCGCTTGTTTTTACCTCGCTCTATACGTCGACCTAACCACAAAGTTCGTATACAGAAAAGCATATCAGTCAGATGACTAGCCGGCTTTTAAATTGCCGTTGTTAAAAACTCCGCATTAGTGTATTGTACTATCGCTTAAATTCGACTAATAATAGTAAAAAGTATCTCTTCCATTGCCGAGATGCGTCGTAACCGCAGCGAATTCCATTGTATCCTGCCCCCCCCATCATACGTACCATTTTATTTATAATTTTCTAATCATTGTTTTGCACAGTGTCCACACACACACACACACACACATATATATATATATATGTAATATACATAAAGTAATTGTGTTTTTCAGCGGGGTCGGCCATCACAGAAAGATTTGTAGTATGTGCAAATCTGAATAATTTTGTTTTTGATAATAAATTAATAATAATACTAAAACCAATAATATGAAAATTACGTCCACGGTATTTAAGAGACTATGGTGTAGCATCCTTGAGCACATGGCGTCGCCAGCGGTGGGCAGGGGGCAGCTGCCCCCTTTGGAGTCTTGAAACTTTTTAATCAACCGGCCATGATGAGTATTCGTAGGCGCGTAATCATGGACAATTTGCCAGAAACCCACGAAAATTATGTTTTAGTTAAGATTTTATTCTTGTTTAATAAAATAATAAGCCTTTACAACTTATAAATTTTATTTTTCCTATAACTCCTCTTTCTATCATCTTGCCCCCCCCCCCCCGGCTCATCGGCTGGCGACGCCCTTGCTTGAGCATCTATTTAACCGTTACAATCACGTCGGTGTGAAAGCGTACCAGACTTGTCAACTACACTCAATCTGTGTGTCATTAGAATTCGCTGATTATGAGATTTAAACGAGAATTACGAACAATTAAAATTCGACCGATCGTGTTCTCCTCCGAGGACTATTACGAATTCTTGTATTCTTTTTCGTTCAATTTCCGCCGTACTAACTGCAAAGGTCGGACAGGCAAAAGTACATTTGTCCGATGGGTCCTTTTTTTCGCTGTTTAAATGTTTCGACGCAGTTGCAATCTCTTTCGGTCCGGATTATCAGAAAAAATACGCGACATACGAGTTAGTTTCGAAGCATTTTCGATCGAGCCATTTCGACATTCCTTTTAGTAAAGCAGCCGAATCACAATTGCGTATGCGTACGTGTATGTAAAATAACGCCGGTTCCCGCTAATTAAAGTTGTTCATCTAGTTCACCGTGCAACACAACTCGCCTAGTCAGAGTGTGTCCATCTAGTTCCGCAACATTCTTTAAAAATCGCGTGTAATTTCGGCGATTCAGCTGGCAACCGGACGACAAGAATAAGCCAAGTGTGACATTTTTTCCGTATACGGGAAATACGCCTTTGCGAAACGTTCCCCGTCCGTGTAGGGGGGGGGGGGGGTCTTTTCAGCTGTAACAACACAGGATGCGCCTAATTGTAACGCTAATAACTAGAATTACGCAAAAACCTACGGACCGGCTACGGCAATATTGAGCCGCGTAATGACGGCGCAAGCGTCCGTACAACGTTTTCCGTCCTTCTGCGCGCATAATCGGGGAAAGAAGAAAATGGGACTGCGCGTTTGGAATGCGTGTGTTCGGAGTAGTATTTCGCGCAGCTGGATTCCCCGGATTCGAAATTGTATTTTACGATTAGTTTGATGTGCTTACTACTGGCTGACTTGAAAAGCGCGCCGAAATAAAAAATAAGGGACGCACTCGGAAGAAACGTACGAGTTAGACGCCTATCTCTTCGGCATGAGCTACACTCGTTTTGGTCTGTGAGCTCTCGGAAAATTTACTGAAAGCGCGGAATTTCAGTCAATTTTGAAGAATGTTTTAATTTGTGTCTTTTTTCTTACGGTGCAATTGGCCGCGGTGGCGAGATGTGTTTGAAAGATGTTCGCTGCGTTGTAATAAATTTGTTAACAACATTAAAACTCGGCGTGGTCCGTACAATTACTTTGGCGTACGTCGTAATAATCTCTGCGACGACGGCTGTTGGCCGCAGGTATGTGACGAATTAATCAGCAGGCGTGCGCGAGCCCAACATGCATCCGCGCGCCCGACCGCAGTTGCATGCGGTTCCTCTTCGATGTGTGTACGTCGAGAGGGCGGACGTGATGGTCGGCAATTTTCTATGATAAGCTACAATTTTTACACGATTGCTGCGTTCAAATCTGACCACCGACGCGTTTTATTTAATTTACCTACAGCTCTGGCTTTTTATTCTCTTTTCCTTAGTACTGATGATGCCCATTAATAGTACTGCATCGCGCGCCAAATTAGTCCCGCTATGCCGGTTAGACGAAATTGTTTGACTATTTTTGGAAGCGTGTTACGTTCTTCAGTTTGTCGTCGTCCGGAAGGCTAGCGAGGAAACTCGTCGAACGTTTGTGTGTGTGTGTGTGTGTGTGTGTGTGTGTGTGTGTGTGTGTGTGTGTCTGAAATAGCTTCGAAGAAAGCGAAACGGTGTAATGAAAATTATTTTTCAAATATCCCTCCACCGTGCGCTAATGCGGATAATAATAAAAATAATACTAACGGTAATAATGAGATTTGAAAATGACCTCAGCCGGTCACCAAATAAGGAGCTAAATCAATTAGTCCTCATTGTTGTTATTATCTACACACGCGCCGAGTCCTTCGCCAGTGCAATAAACGAGTGTCGCTTCAGCAGTGATTATGCACTACTGCTCCGAAAGTATGTGAAAAACTACAACGGAACCGCTATCGTTGAACAGAGTTGTTTGTGTTTTTAAATGCAAATTTCGCCGAAATAATATATTAACCGGGGATTCGTATTCGAGAAAATTCAGAGCCGTTCTTCAGGTGTTAAATTTGATTTTCTGTTTTTAATTCGTCGACTGCTTTACCTTGTGCGCATTTACATAGGATTTTAACTTAACTGTATATTATAGTATGGCGCATTTTCGGTATATGAACTACTTCTTCTTTTTCTTTATAGCGCCATACTTAACTCCTGAGACATTTCAGCTGTACTGACGTATAGCAATTATATGCAACGCGAGTGTACGCACGACTACATTCGTGGAACTGATGGTAAATGTTTGATTTATCTCGCGCTAACTGAGTAGTATATATAAAAAAAAAAAAAAAAAAAAAAAAAAAAAAAAAAGGTACAAAAAAACACCGAAAACAGAAATACTCACATAAAACATCACGAGAAAGACATTAATAAATTTCAGCGAGTTTCCTTAGATCGATTAAAATTCCATGACGTTTAATTCGTTTTAATAGTCATTTATGATATTAATTGACCGGCGGAGGGGCGATTAATTCAGAATCAGATTAAACGTGTTTCCGGGCCTTAGGTGAAATTTCGTCGTGAATTAAGCAAAACCCATGGAACTTTTTTGCCCGAAAACTGAACTTGTATTTCCGGATTGTCTAAAAACATCGACCGAAAAAATCGTCGATGCCTGGTCATCCACCTCATCCCGTGTCGACAAGTGTACGAAGAAAAATTCAGCGAAATACGCGGCCTATGAAGATTTAGTATACGAATGTCGCGGCCGGTTCAGCGAAACACCGCCGTCTAGTATGTAAAAGTTTCCGCGCAGCCGATATCATCCGTCTCTTTTGAAATTTCGATAATTTTAGGACCGGGCGCCGTCATTTAAATTAAATCGAAGACTAATTGTAATGAACGTGAAATTATGTACGAAAATTAATCGACGCCCGATTTTTTTTTTACTATTTCAAAAAGGCCCGGCGTCTTACGGGCAAAAAAAGAACTATGAAATTGTTCACGAAAAAAAAAAAAAAAGATTAACCCTAATGTACGACTGATAAAAAACTTGGATTAGTTTAAACAAAGCGAGAAGGGGAGTTTTATGCAACGTCGCGCGTATTCCCTGTGGAATACGAGTACTTTTTATTGAGTTACAGAGTGACCGAAGATTCCGCGGTAGAAATTAGTTTCTAGGGGAGGGATTTTTTCCGTAATTTAATTGTCTTCGATACACCTTTTTTTAGATGCTTGAATCTTAAAATATTACGCATAATGCCGGTTCGGGAAAGAGAGTTTACACGAAATATTTTCGGTGGGGCATATTTCTTCCGAATCCGCCTTAATCAATTGTAAATTTTTTTCATATTTTAAAGTGCGTCTCTTCACGCCCGAGCATAATAATAAGATTAACGAAAATACGGAATGGGCGAGTTTTTAAATCCTCGTCTTCTTCTTCTTCTTCTTATTTTTAAGAGCCTTGCTCTTGTCGTCTTAACCTATTATCCTTTTCCATTTTTTTTCTTTTCTGTCTTGTGCTGCTACGTTCTTAATATTATTATAATCCATTTCCAATTTTATTTTTATCTGATCTATCCATTGTTTTCTCTTCCCCTCTAGTTTCCCGTTAATTATCGTTTGTTATGAAAGTGTTGTGGCGCAGTATGTGTCCCAAAAATCTGTCTCTTTTTTGTTCCAGAATTTCTGTATTTTAAGTAAAAAGGAGAAATTTTGGACGATTCTCGTTTTAAAATTCTGATTTTAAGCATTGCGTTTGGAAAATCTGTGTAGACTATTAATACGCGTGTGAAATCGCCGGCAACTCTCCACTCTCTCAGTATTCCGACGTACGCGTACGAGCGCTGATATTAGATCTGCAGAGCAACCGGTTGAAGCGGCTAACTGATTAATCTGACTATGGCGTCGCGTGATTATTTCAGCGGAACCGGTGTGATATCAACCGCGTGATGTTACAAAATCGAAAGTTATAATAGAAAATGGCACCGAGTAAATCGACACTCTGTAGCGATTAATTAAACTCTATTAACCGAATGTGTCTGTCGAAAACTATACACACCGCTTACAGCAACTTGTTTGCGCGAGCCAACCCTGTTTTTCAGTCGCTGTTGGGCATTTAGTTTCCAATCAAATGTTCCACTACCGTCGACGGCAACTATATGCTGTTCCCCTGCATCTCCTTGACCAATTTTCAGTTCGGTCAGACACACGTCTTCTGACTGGCCGATGCAAAAAAAAAAACAAAAAACGATATCGTACTCAGCCGGACCTTGCCGCTGCGTAATTTCGATTTATTTCGTTCTCAATTCGTAATCGTCGTAATTCCTGATTTTTCACATTCTCTTTATCATCTTCTTAGTGTTTTACGTAGCGTTTGTTAAATCAATTTATGTTGCAGTCAGCCGGAAAATCCTGCCAACTTTTTTGTAGGCGCCAATGAAAACCCGAGGTGTAGGAGTTTAAGAATAACACAAGTGTGTCTAATTTGATTATAATTTATTTACCGTTTTTTTTTTTTACTGGTATAAAAATAAAACGGCAGAGCAACTGATTATTATTAGTGCTTTGCCATATCAACCGACAGCATCTCGTTCCTAATAATCCACTATCCCAGCGAGTTTAATTACAGAGTCTTGTCAACTGACAGGAATCAGCCTTTTTGTGCGATATGCAATGATAAAGCAACTTTTTCTATTAGCACATACACCTACATACATTTGTAGTAGTGCATCGGTGTCAGTTCCTTATATCGATAAAACGCTCAGAGGGATTTGAAATGTGCATCATTCGTGGAATGTGGAAAAAATATCACGTGTAAACAAGCTGAGAAATTCAACGGTTCTCGAAGTGGCTGCTGTTGCGAGACAGCTAATTTCTAATATAAAAAAAGCGAAAGACAAATTATCCTGGACACGTTCTACCCGGAGAAAACTATATTTATTACTGCGTTTGATGTTAGAAGGAAAAACAGAACTGGCAAGGATCGGTCGCAAACCTACGTCATGATGCCAAAACATCTGTGACAGTGGTGTGTCCAATTTTGAGAAGCTGCGTCGAGCGACAGAAGCGCGTTCTCTCTGCTTTCGGTCGTATAATATTCACGTTTGATCGGCAGCACAAGAAATAGAAGGTAGAAAAATCGGTTAAAAAAATTTTTGTTTGTTAATTGAATAAAAAAAAAAAAAAAAAAAGAAAAAACTCGACAAAATTAGAGGATTATAGGAAATTTTTAATATAGAAAAAAAATGGAGAAAAAAATCAAATATAAATAAAACGTACGCGTTTCCCTTCATATTTCCACACTGAGATTGCTCGCAATCACTGAGCGTAAATTTCTACAATTTATTAAAAATAATTATATGCTAACACAATTAATTACTATGCCGAAAACTACTTTGTCAGCATTTTTAAAATTTTGAAAAGAAAAACTGCGAATAGGTTGAAATGCTCGAATAATGGATACTAAAAAGCTTTTTTATTTGTTTCGTTTATTTTTGTTCTTTTCATATAAACGAATTCAAATATATTCCAATCGTTATTAGGATTCCGTACATTATAATAAGGTGGTTTAGAAACGAAAAAAAGTATTCAATTAAAATTTGCAACAACTAACGAGAACGGGTTGCCTTATTAACTTCAAAATTGGATCATTAATTACGATTAAAGTTCTCTTTAAAGCCATATCTATAACTTCGAGTACCTCGGGCGCCGAAAAACTCGAAAAACCGTCAAGAATATATAATAAAACAACGACCTCAAAAATCACTCTTAAAAAATTCATAACTCATCACCGGACAAATCTATAGAAGTGAAATTCAAAATATAAAACAAAACGTAGAAGCTCTTTCATAAAAGCAAAAAAAAAAAAAAATTACCGTTAATCCTCCCCACGTTGGGCCGAAAAAGAGCAAAAAGAAAAAAATCTTCTTTACGTAAACAATAGCTCGAGTAAAAATATAAAGAGAAAACCCAAACGTATCTCAAACACTTATGCACAAAGGAACGATTTGTAGGAAAACTATAGCGGAGCTTACAACTTTATATTTAAATCCTCGGGGAGGGGCGTTGAAAGTTTTAAAAAAATATTTTTTTTTTTTCCGGTCACATGTGATATATCGCTGGAAAGCACGAACCCGTACTTAATTTTCTTAACGAAACTTTCGAAATTGATGAAAAGTTCAAAAAAGCGCGAAAATGACGTATAGCTTTTACGGCGCGAGTATTATAGTTAAACATTTTGAAAAAGGTTAAAAATATGCGTATATTTCTCTAGTTTGGAACATCCGGGGTTTCCAGCTTTAAAATATTAGACCTTCGGGGAGCCAAAAGCTCAAAATTTTTGAAAAAAATATATATTTTTTTTTTTCAGACATGGTTGCTGCGATGATTGTTATTTGTCGAAAATGAAACTACATTTCATTTCCTTAACGGAACTCCCAAAGTTTTCGGAAAGTTCAAAAAAGCGCAAAAAATAACCTGGGGGCCTTCTTTAGTGCCACCCGTATTATAGTTAAAAATTTTGATCAAAGTTAAAAATGCGCGCATCTTCCCGTATATTTCTCTAATTTGGAACATCTGGTTTTCCAACTTTAAAATTATACCCTCGGGACGCCGAAAGCTGCGGAAATTTTTGAAAAAAAATGTATTTTTTCTTCCGGACATGTGTGCTATATTGCTGGTAAGATGGGTTTTTTTGTTTTGTTTTGGGAACCAAAATTGTATTTCATTTTCTTAACGAAACTTGAGAAGTTGGCGAAAAGTTCAAAAAAGCATGAAAAATGACGTATTATCTCTCGTTCTTTGTAGCGCGAAAAATCTGATTTCTTTGTTTTGACTTTAGTATTAAGCGAATATGTAAGTATTATGGTTACCTTTAACTTAACATACGCAATAACCAGCCTGAGCTCATGAAACATCATGCCCTTGACTGAACTTGTTTTCAAATAAATTTCCTAACTTTATCGTTTAAGTCTTTTCGATGAGAAAATAGTTACTTCAAAGGCAATAATTCTATTCAAAACGCCGAGAAACGTGTTTAAAATGTATATATCTTATTCTGGGAGCCGTTCCAGATTTTTTATTGTTATTATTATTATTATTATTATTCATTATTATTATTATTATTATTATTATTATTATTATTATTATTATTATTATTATTATTATTTTTGAAGAGCAGTGAAAATGGAAAAAACCGGGAAACTACGAATTTTAAGCATTGATCACCAAATGATACAAGGGGAGTCCTCTTAGAGATAATTTCTTCCCTCAACGCGGCGGAAAACTGATTAAAAAATTTTCATCCGAATACTACGGGAAAATATAAGCTACTAAAAGTTTTTAAAATTTAAGTTCAAAATTTTAAAATTATAGCGGCGATGAATACCTGAAACCCTGCCATTACAAGCTTACCCCGCTGAAATAATCAATCAGCTTTATAGAGAGTGGTACAGACGTTCTCTCGCTGACCTATATTATCACTTAAAAGTATTTACGCTAAAAATTACAAAATACCAATGTATGTTACTTTTTGTTGTTTTTTTTTTTTTCGTTTTTTTTAATATTTCAATACCAAAAATTAAATGAAAATTCATATTTGTTGAAGCTTGGGCTTCCTGTTCTTTACTGTGCTTTCTATATCCTGTCCTTTCCTTCGCCATTAGAGTTATTCCTGATATTTGTTGCTTTTTAGATAAAATTTCTGATCGGATTAAAATACAGCTGACTTCTTTCCCTACCTTTTGGTTCTGGGTGAAGGCCCTTGGTTGACGAGCCCAAGCAAAAAAACAATGCACTAATGAAAATAAAAATAATTACTCGATAAAAAATAACATATTTCACCGTATATTTAAACAATTTGAATTATGATTATTCTTAAGATTAATCGGAGTGGGAACTAAATTTAAATTGCAACAATTAAAAGTAAGCTAAGCAGTGAAAACACGGGAAAAATATTTAATGTAGTTTTTTAATTGTTGCAATTTGAATTTGCTGTATCGAGACTTCTAATAGGTATGAATATTGCGTTTCAAAAAAATAATATTATCTGATCGTTTCCGTCGATCTCTGTTGTTCCTATCCTCATTTCTTTTATCTTATCAATATTTGACACCGACTCTGCATTTAACTGATCCCTTTCGCTCGTGTGTCGTTTCTGGGCGAAGATCCTTTGTTGACATGCCCAAAGGGGGGTTTTAAAAAAGAAATATTAATATTTCTCTTTAAAGTGTATATATATTATTCCCTGAAATTTATATTATCCTTTATCGGATAATTGTTATTCACTTTTTAAACGATTTTTCTCCCCCAATTTTTAAAGTAAATTTTGAGGCCAGTATTTCTTTTTGTTTAAATAATTTTCTATTATATCGATAGCAATATTACTATATTTGAACTCGTCCTTTACGATTTTTTAATTATTTGTATGAGCGATCTAGTAGAGATTTTTATTATTTCGATTATTGCTGATTGAAATAATATGTTTTTATTTTATAAAAAACGAGGGAAAAAAATGTTTAACATTTTATATTTCGAATTTACTTTGAATTTTTTAATTACCTCGTTACCAAAAAAAAAAAAAAAAAAAAACTTACACTATATAGCGTAAATGTATAAACTTCAAAATTGTTAGAAGGAAGTAAAATACATTTTTAATGTGAGGCAAATATAGACACTTGATTGGTATGAAAAGGCTATAATGTTATCTCTCTGTTAGTACGTTACTTTTGGAAGTTATATAAATCCGTAAGATTTATATAGGTCGATACAAAAAATGAACGTTATACGATTTTTCATGTTACCGCCGGTGTAATTTCACTGATATTTCGATTGATCGACTATTATAAAACCTCGTTTATTCAGCCCTTTTATTATTAACTAGCTGTTAAGTTAACTGTCTGAATGATGCGTGTACGAACGGTGAATTGTACGTGTGATTTTACCTGTAATATAAGAAACATTTTTGATTATCCTATGTAATCTCGATTCTTTTTTGCTTTTATGTTTCAGGTAAGACACGTACCACTACTTATCTTAATTACGCGATGGAAATTAATCATCCGGATGTGAGTAAATGATTGAAATTATTATTAAACGCTTTTTCTATATCGGCTCTATTTGAAATTATCAACCTACCGCGGCTGTGTAAGACTGTTTAAAGAATTTTTAGCATCTTTTTTTTTTTTTTTTTTTTTTTTAATAGAGTTGTTAACATGACCATTAGGAACTCGGATATCAAATCTTTCAAACGCTATATTCTCTAGAACATTAGGCTTTTTTAATATAAAATCTAACCCGTTTGGCGACTTTTTCGCTCCCACTTGGGGCACATCATTATCTGCAAACGATACGAAAGGATCTTGGAAAAATTCTGCACAATTTGTCCGGAAATAGATAAAAGCATGGCTACTGGGGAAAAAAAACAAAAAAAAAAAAAAAACTGTCTTAAATTTGTCTTTGTCGCAACGAAGAAAAAAGAACCTATTTTTAATCCTGAGCGTCCCAGATCGGGTTTCATCAACCTCATTTTTAGTGTACGCCCAACGGACAGTACTGAGTTCCGCTCAAGCCTAGAGGACTACAATAGTAAGTAATGTGCTGCGACTATAGTCGGATAAAAATTCGAACTCACTTCCGAAGCAAATGAGTCGGAATTTCAAAGCCGGCATCTCGAAAGACCGTTTAGTAAGGCTGTCTATAGATACCGCGAACGTATTTTTGTGAACTTATCATGGCCGCTCGTAAAAAAAATTTGAAAATTGTCTTCTATATGTTATGAAACTTAGAAAATTAGGCGAGCGCCGTTGTTTTAAATGTTTTAAACATTTCAGATGTTTTAAATGAAAGATGTAAAAGAAGTAAGGTAATTAATTTTTGGATTTCCGTTAGTAGTTAACTGCGCAGTGATTCTTTGCAAAAGATGTGCCATATGATGCTTAACATGAGTACACTACTGATAGCCGTTAATGTGAATATCGTGTGCTACGCTTTGGCTAATAGTCGAACTCTGGTTTTACTCTTTCTCGCACCACGGATTTCGCACTAGACCATTTCAAGTTAGCTAGGCTGCTGAGCGTCATTTTTCAAATCGAGAATTCTAATAATCGAATTGTAGCCCAAACATTTTTTTTCCAGATTAAACAATTTTTAAATAAGCAAAATGGTGTTGACATTTACGTATTTTTGTTCAAAATTTATTCAATCAAAAAAAAAAAAAAAAAAAAAAAAAATGGTGGAAGAGCATCAGTTTTTAATTATAGACCCACTAAAAGGATTCTTTCTACCTGATTAAAAAATTGTTGAGAAACGCTTTAAAATAAAAGTGACGGGGGGGCGAATTATTCTAGTAAAAATCAGTACGCGTTTTAAAAGATAATGGATTTTGTTTGAACTTTCGAAGTGGAGTGAGGTGTTGCTGCTGCTGTTTACTTCGATATAGAAAAAAGCATTTGACGCAGTAAATCATGAGCTATTACTTACATTGGAGAACGCAGGATTTCGAGGGTTTATGTTAAACTGGATAAAATGTTATCTAATGAGCCGGAGATGCACCACAAAATGAATAATGCATTTAGCAGCGAAGTTATCCAAGAGTTTGGAGTACCGCAGTGGAGCATTTTGGATCCTTTATTGTTATTTCCGATTTATGTTAATAAATTACTGAACTTTAATGTCCCAGATAGATTATTAGTACGATGACACAGCATTGTACTAATTAATTCTCGTTATCATCTGGATATCCTACATGATCTTGCTCAATCAAGAATTCATTTAATGATTGATACTTGGTTGCAGTAGGCTAATTTTAAATTTAAGACAAACATAATACGGCTTTCATAATAACATTTCGGCGGGAGGGGGCTGCAAATCTCGAAATTGCTGACAGTGGTTAAATTGGTAGCGTTTTGAAATATTAAATATGCGCGAAATGAAGTTGAATCTGCATTCGTTATATATTTTTCTGATAAACTCGGAAAGTTATATTTTTTATTTTAATTGCAGTATTTTCCGTCTCACTATTTAGGGGAAATTTCACTCGGTTCCATATATATATATATATATATATATATATATATATATATATATATATATATATACGGAATCTATTTAAAACTTCAAAAACTCAAAATACCGCTTTATCGAAAACTATAAATGGCGATCTAAAAAATACTTTAACCGGTGGCAGATCCAGAAGGACATTTTTTGGCGGGGGGGATTATATAATCACGTAGAATCTTCTATTGTAGGCAGTAGATTTGAGAAATATCCCTTGTTTCACGAAGAAAATCAAATAGCGACCACCTTTATAGACATTTAAAAATGTTTTAAAAATACATAATTATTATAATTTTTAATTTAACTTTTGTTTTACTTTTAAGCGAGAAAAATAAAACGAAATTATAAAATTATACCTTAAATATGGTAGTTTAGAAATAGTAAGATAGTATTTTTATTAGACTTTATTTTTATTTTTGTTAGTAATCCGATCCGAATTCTTCGACCTCATGTGGAAGTTTAAATATATATATATGTATATTTCTCATTGAACTCTATTTTTAATTAAAATTACAAAATAAAAATGGTAAAAGATCGACGACAATTGTGTTTAAAATAGAATTAAACAGGAACACTAATAGTTTTACTAGGAAATAGTATTAAATGTTAATTATTAAAATCCGTAGGTAAAATTCATACAAATCTTATTAAGTTTCTTTATTATAATTAATTTTTTCATCGTGGATCTGCCACTGTTCTTGCTTGGTCCGTTAATGAATGGAAATGGTCTATACTCTTAACAATTACATTTACGGTGTGTAAATAGCCGTAGGGGAAGAAAATTTAACATTGCTTTTAAACATGCATCAATTACGCTAACGTTGCTTGATATTATAAATTCCTTACAATAACGCATACGACTGCCGAGATGTACAATTTCCGGCCATTGAGTACCGAATCAGTACGAAGTAATTACAAACGAGAGCGCATAAAATATGGTCTGGTACCATTTCGCCTAATTCCCATTTCGCCTAAATTTAGGGTCGGATTACTCAGGTAATAAAAAAAAGGTCAGACAAACATACGAATGATTTCGTGTTGGCAACAGCGCGTCATCATTAACGAATTTTAAGCAGACTAAACGCATCATTTTTTTTTCTATTTGATTCCACCGTTAAGGTATGTTTTTCTTTCCGAAATACAACAAAAAGGTTTATATGAAAATCAGAAGTGAAAAAATACGGCTAAAAATGTTTGATGTAAATATACGCGAAACGACCACTCCGATTAATATTTGCGAGTTATTTTATTGGATGTCCAGTGCTGTATAAATCCCACCCGCCTTATCAGTCAGTATATAAAAGCCTTATTGATATTTACTGTGACATGAACATTAAGGTTCGGAGTTGCAGAAAAAATAATAAAAAAGCTAAATTATAATTAGGTGTAGTTTCGAAGTGGTCGCGTTTATGTAAGAAAAAAGGAATAAGAGTCGAATAGAATTAACAATAATGACATGACATCGAATGATTATTACAGCGGTAATTTTATTATTGATTATTAAATTTACAATTATAAGTACATACAAAAATTAAATGTTAAAATTAGGAAAACAGTGTTTTTTTTTGTTTTTTTTTAAACAAAAGTTCCTGAACCTAATTTCATTTTTCTTTAATTCAAAAAAAGTGAATTTGCAAATCGAAAGAATTTAAAAATTAAATACTTCTTCGGATTTGAATAAATAATCAACAGTAACGTATACGATTACAAGAGATTTTTCAAAATTTGGATATTAGGACGAGAAAAATAACTAGATTTACTATTAAACTGTGTACAGCAGAAAAAGAGGAGTAAGCAAGGAATAAACAAGGTGAAGACCCTGTTATATGGGGTCAGTTCATGGCTGTTATGGGATTAATAAATGATCATAGATTTAAAAGCACCATATCAAAAAAATGTATATTTTAAATATTATTATATCTATCGAGTATATTTGTTATATTTGATAATCTTTAACAACAGATTTTTAGTTGTAGAAAGCAATGAAAATAAGGACAATTGATTATAAAATGGCGAAAAATTGGTTGTAATAAGGGGTTATTACATTTTTAGATGTGTCGCACGGTATAAAAAAAATTTTAGAAGATACAGTCATGATTTTTTCCCCATTCTACAAGATGAAACGGAAAAACTTGGCGTATGTTGTTAAAAATACTTCTAAAATCGAATTTTAAGGTATAAATAACTTTTCCAGAAGCCTAAATGGTTGCTGTTGGACTTTGAAAAATTCCTCTTCAAATTAGTCACGTTTATTATAATGACGATGTTTTTCAAGTAATTTCAATAATTGGAATGAAGAAAATAAATAAAACGCAAAAAATGTTGTTTTTAGAGTTTCTGACAAAGTAAAAAAAAATTTTTTTTTTTTTCAATTTTTTGGGCACGTCAACAGTAGAACTTGCCCAACGCAGAGAACTGTACATTATATAAGGAAAAGATTAAAAATTGAGGAGATAAAGAAAGCTAACAAAGGAACTATATTGAGAGAGGAGAAAGCAAGAATGGCTTTGGCACTGTAAGGAGTGGGGAGGCCAAAGCGCAGAAGATTGGAATAAAGGGGCACTGTCCTCCTTACTCTTGTTTCTTCTATTTCCCCAGTGTCCAATCGAATTAGATTATAATATTTTTCTTCTTTCTTTTATAATCTGTTAAGTCTGCCAGGATTTTTTGGCAAATCCAAAAAAAGGCAAAGAAAAAAAACCTTCTATCTTACTATTTAAAATGCTTCATTCAATAAATTGCCAAAAGATTACGATTTAACATTACAAAAAGGAACAAGAAAGAGAATATAAAAAGACGCTATTCAATTAACCAAATATTTTATCATACACTTTTGACGTACAAAATCAAAATTTATAGCAATTAAGCGAAAATAATTTTTTAATGGATGATAATTTTTTTTATTCTCTGTTGTCAAAATCTAATTGAATACCATTTCATTTAAAATGTAATTTGCAATAAATATTTCAATATACAAATATTAGATATATATATATATACATATATTATTTACCTGCTCGATTTGTTTTTATAAATGATATATCCATTGCTATATTAGCCTGACTCTAAATTTTTGGTTTATTCACAAGCGAAAATTTAAATATTCAAGATAGAAGGATAGTTTCCTTCAGAACGTTAATACACATAACACTCAAACCAGAACAAATTGTGACCTCATAGCGTAAAACAGTCAGTATGCGGTGATTTTCCGCATATTGAGATGGATTTAGCATTTCTTACGACCTTTGAAAATATTAAAATTTTGTTAATAATCATTCAATTTCTCGGAAGGTCTCGGCAGCGGGCAAACGCGGCATTGTTTGTCAAAGACGCATTCTCGGTTAAAAAATCGAAGGATCTGACCGCTACGCGTGCGTGGCCGAGAAGCGGAAATAGAGCACTTCCTGACAGTATAGGCGTTTGAAATGCGTACCGAGCTACGTTGAGCCGGAAGAAGTTATTTTGATAAAAAGCCTAGAAAAGGCAAAAAGGCAGGGTGAACTAAATGGAGCTTTATTTATGTTTTCCTAATTTTAACATTTACTTTTTGTATGTACTTATAATTGTAATTTTAATACTCGATAATAAAATTACCGCTGTAATAATCATTCGATGTCATGTTATTATTGTTAATTCTATTTGATTTTTATTCCTTTTTTCTTACATAAACGCGAACACTTTGAAACTACACCTAATTATAATTTAGCTTTTTTATTATTTTTTCTGCAACTCTGAACCTTAATATTCATGTCACACTAAATATCAATAAGGCTTTTATATACTGACTGATAAGGCGGGTGGGATTTATACAGCACTGGACATCCAATAAAATAACTCGCAAATATTAATCGGAGTGGTCGTTTCGCGTATATTTACATCAAACATTTTTAGCCGTATTTTTTCACTTCTGATTTTCATATAAACCTTTTTGTTGTATTTCGGAAAGAAAAAAAAACCTTAACAGTGGAATCAAATAGAAAAAAAAATGATGCGTTTAGTCTGCTTAAAATTCGATAATGATGACGCGCTGTTGCCAACACGAAATCATTCGTATGTTTGTCTGACCTTTTTTTTATTACCTGAGTAACCCGACCCTAAATTTAGGCGAAATGGGAATTAGGCGAAATGGGAATTAGGCGAAATGGGAATTAGGCGAAATGGGAATTAGGCGAAATGGGAATTAGGCGAATTGGGAATTAGGCGAAATGGGAATTCACCTAAAATATTATGCGCATTAATATATTGAATATCAAATAAAATTGACCATTCTGTTCTACTGGTGTAAGGGTTTTTTAGGGTTCGCATGATTTTTAGTGCACCGATGCGTAAGTGTATGTGTGTCTTCGTGAACACGTTATATTAAACTGTTGAATGATATCGGTCTGTCTGTTATAAAATCTCGTGTACATATATCGGTTGTATATTTCATTGTGTCTCTAATTATTAGCTATTACAATTTAAAATTAAGAAATTAATTTTTTTATAAAATTTTACATACTTTAAAACTACTAGCGCTAATTTTGCACACGGCGGAATGTGGGCCATTTTGACTTTACAAGGAGCTATGCCCCTTGACCCTTCTTGCTTACATTTATGTCTCTTTCTCTTCTATGCTTCGTATAAAGTGATCAAAATTTACAACCTAATTCTTAGGCCAACCCCCATTAGGTTTTATAGCCAAAAAAATGCCCCAATTATATATAATAAAAAAAAAAAACACAACCAATAATTTATATCATAAATTTCATTAAACTACCGAAACGACTTAACATACTACAAATAATAAAAAATAATAAAAAACAAGCAAAAAGAAGAAAAAATAAGAAAAATAAAAGAAGAAAAAAAAAATTATCCAAAGAGATCACATTTTTTTTGCGTTTTTTAACGAATAGTCAATTAACGTTCACCGATTTTCGTCATTACTCACATATAGAAAATCAGTAAAATCGGTCTATGTAAATACGCGAACAAACATAAAAAAAACAAAAAACATACGCAAGGAACGTATAACAACGGTCCTTCTTTTTGAAAGTCAGTAAAAATTGAAATACAACAAATTGGGGCATTTTTTCTAATGGTGGCCAGCCTAGGAAGAAATATGTTGTAATTTTTATATATATAGATGAATGTATGTATTGTATTCGATTTGGTTTTTGTTAAATTACGTATTCTTAGAGAAACCGGTGACTTTTTTCTATAGTCCACGAGAGACAGAAGCGTCATCAATGGGTGCAACAATCGCTGTGCTGCTAACGTCGCATCCAATTTTACACGAGCGGCAAGTGCATCACGAGAAAAAGCCGTGAACCTGCTCGGCGGGTACACTATCTGCGACGCAGGCGTAAAAGTTACGCTGCAATCTGTCTGACGTGGCGCCAGGCGCGGGAAGGGGAGGTGCCGTGCTTTAAAGGAAAGAGATGTATGAAATTTTCGCGATGCTGACGATGAAGAGGTTCATCGGCGGATCGGTCTGCGGCTTAAAATGAACATCTGCCAGAGACATATTCATTATCAAGTGTGCCGGCCGGGGCGGGGGTCTTTCAGTTAGCGGCGGACGGATATGGTTTAATTGCTATTCTCTCGCCGCTGCCGCTGTAGGCCTTTCGCGGCAATTTCGCGCAAGAAATACCGCTCGCCGTCCGAAGTAATGGAGGACTTTTGCTGCCGGACCGACTAGCTTGCTTGCAGCGTGCATGCTGTCGCAAAGAAGCTGCCGGCGGGTAGCGGCGAAACACGGCTAAGGAAAAAAGGCTGAAACGGCGGAGTTGGTGGTGTGCGTGCGGCATCGACTGAGCAGTTTTAATTACTTTTCGGACGGGGCGGCGAGCAGTTGCGTTTTAATCTGTGCGCGAGCTAGCTAGGCGCGACGTAATTGTCAACTGCGTGCGCGGAACTGATTGTTCGACCGGATGCCTCTCTGCGACGACTTTAATCAGTTTTGCTTTTTAATTTCAATTTTTTCCGCCGGCCGCTTTTTAATTTTTACCGGCGTCTCTTTCGCCTTGTTGACTGCCGACAGTTGAGCCGCGGCAGCGTCGACAGTTTCGCGCTTCGCTTGCCGCCGCCCTCTGTTCCGATCTTTCGCATTCGGCTAATCCGGCGTCGGTTCTCTAGCTCTGCCGGACCGGATACTGCCCGGATTCTGACCGGATACTGAAGGTTACTGAACGGATACTGAACGGATCTTCCGGTTGAATGTTTTTAATTGTTTCTTCTTCGTCACACTCTACTACCTCACAGCTGGACCGTAGTTGCGCGCTCAGCCGATGTTTGCCATTTTTTTCTGCGGCGGTAGACGCGTTACCGCCGTGCATCGGCGCTACAGCGTAACTCTCTCGGCGCCGGACGTCAACTCGATAGTGTATCCTAAACGCTACCAGGGGCATATTTTAGGCGACACACCGGTAAATGGCGCTGATGATATCTTCTTTTTGTATCCGTATAGGGTGGCGTGAGTGCTTAAATCGACTCGCGTAATCCGACATTAGTAGCTGAGGTTATGAAGTCACGATAAGTCTGCGCAAGTACGTGAGCTAGCCCTGCTGCTCTTCACCGCACTAGCTAGCGCGTTCTTGTTTCCGAGCGAAACTGGCCCAGTTTCAAAACGACGGCACTCAGGTTCTTCCTTTCGCTCGCGCAGTTCTACCGAAAAAAACGTCCCTTCCCCCACAACGACATTTCCGCATGAACAGAGATTTGCCTAATAATCCGTATCTTTTCATTTCCGACAAAGTAGCTTTTCTAGCCGTCATCCGGCGAAATCCTTCCGGCTCGCTGATCTCAGAATTGATTTCGTGATCATTAAAAATCCTTTCCAAGTCCCCCCCTCCTGATTCCTTTTTCTACTGTAGCACTAGTAGAGTAGCGTTTCCACTTGGAATTTTTCTATTAATATTTACATCCGCCAAAAGAACGAAACCGATAAAGCAATTTCCAATACCTTCCTAGCGGTGTTTTTACTCAAGATTTCCCGGGGGAAAAAAAAGAAAAATGCGAAAACAACCCCCCATTAAGGTTTTTAAAAAGACCATTTGATTTGATTTAGTTTTCGATAAATTTAAACATATTGCAATATATTCGACTTAGTCAATAAGTGTGCCGCTGATCGCTCCTATCCGCGATATTTATAGTTTATATTAGATAATGTTTAGCGTATTTCCGTCTTCATAGATGCCCTCTCAGCGCATTTGATTTTCAATGCTCTTTGCTGAATGGGGATGATATCTTCCGCAACCTTAATAATCCCAATTTATTTTCGCGCCTTTAAACAACCATCTCCAATTTGTTCCCCTTTTTTATTTCATCGCTTTCTTTCTCATTAATTTTACCGCTACCACCATTTTCCTTTCTCCGATGACGCAAACCTTTAACGAAAAATGAATGCGTATTATTATATATATTTGCATTTTTCCTCTATCTTGGCTTCTTTCTCAATGTTTGTTTATCATTCGAAGATCCGGGGCCCTGGAGAGATCAAACGTTTAAAAATCTCTTTATTTCCACAGCGAGATCACACTCCTTTATAAGTAAGCCGTCCCATAAAAACTCGACTACCGTTTCTTTATCTGATGATTAAACTCAACGGCCGATTTCGCTCTTCGTGTTTTTGCCTTGCTACGTTCTAAGACTCCTTGGTATTTTAGTATAATCGCGATATTCTCTTTGTCTATTTCTGCGCTAAATTAAAAATTTCCCACATCTTTTAACATTCACATAATATCACGATTTTTTATTACTTCACACGTTTCGTCATTAGAAAAATATTCTATCTTCTACTTACTTCCGGCTTCCCTATTAAAGTATTTTACACTTTCTTTTGCGTCATTTTTTACTAATGACGAATTTTTAACCCCGTATATATAATACCCCTTTTCTTTCTTTCCGTTTTACGTCATAATTGACACCGGTGGCGGATCAGAGGATTCTTGTGTCCTATACACGAACTGTTCAGCTCTCTCCTTTTTATTTACACCTTCGTTATCGATCTCTACACTTGTAGGACGCGCTTTTTCATTTCATCCGCTAGAATTCCGATAAATTTCTTTCATGCTCAAATTATTATTTTTAAACGTATTCTTCTTGCTACTTTTCCTGAAGTTGCCTCGTCGACCTAATCTTCTTTTCTCGCGACATTTACTTCGAGTGTCTACTTTTTGCCGGCATTATTTACAACACAGTTGGTTCGCGTTGGCTCGATCCGGCGCCGTTAACGGCCTCCACGGTAACCTTCCTTAATCTCTCATCGATCGCTCATACTTCGGTAAAGATGGCGTACTTTCACCTTAAAAGCCTCTATCCCCTTATTACTCGACAGCATTTTCATTTCTTCTTCGATTTAATCGCAGTTTTCTTTATTTCTTTTTTCGTCGCGTCATCTCTACTTGAGAACCTTCTAATATACATACTCTAACCGCATATTTATCTTTGGATTTCGTTCGATCGCTTCCACTTATTCTTGTCTTCACTTTCGTTCTTTCATCTTCGTTACTGTTCCCATTGTTTTCGCCATTACTTCATCGGACCCTGATTACTTTCCTGATCGAACATTTTCGTTCGATTCGAAGGGAGCACAAAGAGTTTTATTTACCGGTTGTTTCGCTAGTCTCATTCGCGCATGAATTGACTTCCTGGGATGTTTCGTTTTCTACTTCATGCTGTTACATAGACACGTCATATTGCGTATTCTGCAAATAGGTCGATATTTTCGATGTGTCTTTTGGGAATATGCGATTAAATTGAGCTTTTTTAATTGCGCACGTAATACGAAAATATAAGCTGCTAGGTGAAAAGTTACGATGATTGCTACATTCATACTGGTAACGGTGCGCGATGCGCTGCCGTCAGATTTTGTTAACTTCAACTGTTAATGGAAAACTGAAAAAGAGTGCTCCACGAGCGGACTCTAGAAATGTCCTTACTTTGGAGAGCTGATCGATAACATCTGATTCGCTACCGACATTCCGGACACGTTTGTTGTAAGCGTTGTCGTAGTCGTCGTAGCGGTATCGAGAGACGAGTTGTCGAGTGAACTATTAGTCGATTGTACTACTGATCAACGCTTAGGCGATATTTGTTTTCGTTCATCGACATTTCGACATGTTTATTCGGCAACAAACTACGACGCATCAGTGTGCGCTTCAGCATGTAGACAGGCCGGTTGCAGTGCGTATCGGCCGTTAATAATAATAGCGTCTAAATTAGGGATGGATCGCGGTTAATGGCTGCCGGCGGTCGATTTATCCGGGCTTTCAACGACAGCGACATATTACGGCCTAGCATGTAGCAGCGATGGCATGCGAGTACGCCGTGTAAAGCGGTCGTCGCAGTTGATGGAGTAGCCGTGTTCTCGTAATTTCATTCATAAGCATAACACGTATTAAAGGTATGCACATACGGACGGGCCAGCCTGCGCTCACTATGTGCGTCTGTTTATTCAACGCAGCGCGAACTGGTACGTGAGATCAATATCGATTCCGTGCTTTCCTGGAATGTTTAACCGGTAATCGAATGACATGTGCAATATTCTACGAATATCTCTCGCACTGACATAGCATCCCCATTTTCGATTTCGCTCTTCCTTCTCTGCACCGTTATCTCTGCATATCCGTTTCAACTTGCGTAGCCTTAAAATCACTAGAACTTTCCCGATGCACCGCCGCCGCCTCCTTTAATTAAAGCCGAGCCGCTGATCTCCGTTCTTCAATTTGCAACTATTTTATATGGCTAGCTTTGGTCGACATAAAACGGACACACACCAGACCTATCTCTTCGCAGTCTGTTTACTGGCCTCATTTTAACTGCACGGCAAATTGGCGCCTTTTCATGTCGTCATATCGTGTAAACACTTCAAAGTTAAGCATGCGCTTTTTATTGTTTCCAATCCATGAGGTGTTCATTCAACTGAGATACTCATGGCTATGTTTCAATTACTATGTATTTATGTTATTATTCACCAAATAAATAAATAAAAAAAATAAAATAAAAAAAAAAAAAAGCATGCGCTAAAACTAAACGTATGGAAAGATTTTTAAGTTGCTACTATCATTAAAATTGCGATAAGTCCAGATGGAGATGCGACGACCCATAAAAGCGACAAAAACATTAAATGTTGTGTGTCCGTAAAATGAGCTGCTATCGTCGAATTCTTTTCTGAGCAATATTTATAATTTTTGCGATATTGTACGACACCGGTATGATAGACCGACACAAAAATTTTCTCAGCCAATAGCCGATAGTATAATATATTTCTTTTTTGAGAATATTTCACAAGCGATGGCAACGCGCCTCCATGCGATTTTTACGTACAAAATTCGACGATCGATGTGTATTTTGTTGCTTTTTTTTTTTTTCAGAGTTATATATGCAAAACACGATTTTTTATAAATACGTCCTTTCATCCATTTTACGCGTCTAGAGTTGAGTAATATTTAATTTTTGTCAGCCATAAAAAGCTCAAAATGTTGTGTGACTTTCTGCATTGCATTTTATGTGAGGGCCAAAATTGTCGATGCAGTAATTATTTCCATGTTTACGTTTTAAAATTGACGAAATTTTCCTTTTCATGATTTTTCAGTCTTTTTATAGATTTTTTTAATTTAAAATGTAAGAAAACGTAATTTTTTTTTTTTACCTTAACAGGGCAGAGTGCTTGTAAGAAGAAAGCTATATATAATAATAGTAACTTTTATAATTGTCACTATTATAACTATTAATAGTTCTGCAAGTTTTTCAAGGTGAAAAAAAATACAACAAAAAAACGAAAACAAAAAACACTGTTTGATAAAATAAAACAAACATCTATTTAGCGCGATCGAATATTTCTGATAGGTAGGTTATTTGTGTCGTATCAAAGAGCATTGTGTGGACTTCAGTTTTAAATTGAGGAACGCCCGTGCACACTAGTTTAAAATGACACGGGGCACACACCGGTACACAGATAACGCCAAGCTATGCGAACCGAATGGTATTTTTGTCAATGGATGATCAAACTTTAACGGCAAGTAATGATGATGAACGGGAACTTTACTGGATAACTCGAAGAATTGGGGGCTTTATTTTACTTTTTCCAATTTGTCGTTAGCGAAATTTTAGATTTTTCTGTGTTGCCAGCGTGCATGTGGCGTGCGTGTATGCGTGTGTGCGAGTACGATGGAAAAGAGGCTGCGTGAATTTTACGGGCGAGTTGCGACAGTTTAATCAGGAGGGCGTGTGTGGGAATAAAATTGACTATTTCCTGTTGCCGCATTCTATTTGGAAACGTTGAGGCCAGTCGGACGGTGTGGGAATGACGTAGCCGGCCATAATAGAAATAATATTACAGGAAAAGGTGTGCGATACAGAATCTAAAACGGGTCCAGAGATGATTGTTGATCTTTCTTTTCACAGGTGCACATTATTCTGGCTCAATGACCCGATTTTTCTTCTTCGGCACTGTAAGCCGGCCTTCCGTTCATCGGAGCTCTTTACAGCATTAATTACGGCGCGTAATTGCGTCTAATATTCTCTCTCTTTCAATTAAAAATCCGTTCCCACTAGTTTCTAAGGTCGCAGCATACACCTTTTTGCTACAATTCCGACGTCGATATTATTAAACGTTTATTAAAATTGACCGAAATAGAAATTAGCTTTAGCGCCTTTTCGCGGTATCTTGAGACGTACACACACACACACACACACACAGCTCTATCGAAATGTAATTACATAATTAACGCGCCTTTAGTAGCACTGTTCTCGAATTTTCCATCGCCGTTGGGAGCGTATTCGAATAATTTTCCATAAATATTGTCGCCGACGAAGTCGTTAATGCGTTTCAATAGGATGCGTACAATTTCATATTAAATTTAAATCATCTTTTTATACACTTGTACCGTTGTTTGTTAGTACGTATTTGATATTTGTGTTTTTCAACGGTCAACCGGTACATTGGTCTAGGTCTAATTTTTAATGCAGCACATAAGACAATTCGAATAATCTTCTTATTCAATAATAATAAGTTAACTTTTCGCTGGCCACCCCTCAGGGGTGCATAATTAAACGGTTACTGTTACAATGTACACGCGCATAGGTAGTTTAATAAATTTAGGTATATTTATTTAGATATTTTTGAAAATTCGTTTTTAGTCTTTCGCAATGGTTTGTCTGTGCCACCAGTTTTGCGAGGCGTAGATTCCGCGGTATTTGTGAGCACCGCTTGAAGTGTAATTAAAATCGAAAGGAATTTCGTAATTCGCTGCATTAGATTAAGAAAAATCAGTTTAGAAAGTATCCAGTGTTATTTTTGCGCAAGTTTTCGCTTGATTTGATGAAAAAATAAAAAAAAACAAATTTCGTTAGTTTCCGGTGTTTTTCCCCATTTTTGTTGCACTCTTTGCAATTTCAGTCATGGAAATCGAATCGGACCACAAAAAAGTAGAATTAGGAGGGCTAATGAAACATGTTGTGGTAAATAAATGTGATTATTTTTAGTAATAACAACTCTTCCGTGTTTAATGATTTAATAACAGTATTTAGAGAAAAAAAGAGAAAAACGTAATCAAACACCTTCAAGCTTCTTGACGGTTTGTATCTGCGGATACCCTCGTTCTTACGGATCGAATTAAAGATGCTAAACACCGTCAACGTTTCCGGGGTTAATTTTATTTTATTCGAAATCCACAAGCTGGTTTGCTATATCGTCTGACGAGTGTTCACGTAATAATAATAATAATAATAATAATAATAATAATAATAATAATAATAATAATAATAATAACGACGGTATTTCGTAGAAATATTCGTAGTGAGCGAAATATAAGTTGACCTTTGCGAGTTGATTGCTTTCTGGTCAGAGCTTTATGACCTCGTTCAAGTTGAAGAACTTTTCGAAACGAATTTTGTTACGACTTGGTAATTTTTTCTTTAGTTTACAGTCGATAAACCAGAATTTTCGGCCCTCCCCACCCGTGGTGCTCCACAATCTCGACCTACTGTAATTTTTTCTTCGCTTTTAAAAGCTCGTCGTTCGTCGTACTGCACGCTGCGGCACCATCTGTATGACGCTTCCAGTTCTGCTGTTGCCATTTGTGTACTAAGTTTTAGTGTTCTGACAGATAAAATGGCGCTTAAAAATTTTGTACATACCTGCGCATCTCGGCCTGTGTGTGTGTGTGTGTGTTATTGAAAAGAAAAAGCAGAAAAGAAGTGGTCGGCTATCATAACCGAAAGTCACTCTACGGTGCATAGCGGAGAAATAATTAACAAAGCAACGGAGCAGAATGTTCGGAGGAGTGCACACGTCACCTGAGCGTCGCGCTGTAGTTGGCAAAAGGAACCGAAATGTGTTCTAACGCGACGGCATGCATGACAAAAGGTGTTGCCTCGGCTACGCTATTATTTGGTCTACGGAAGAGGACAAAGGGAATTTTAATTGGCTTTTGCCGTTCAATATGTTGATGCAATAACAAGATGGAGCGGACGGGCGAAGCGCGAAGGGGCAACTATTAAAAGCTGACAAAGAGAGCGCCCCCGCCGCCGCCGTCACCGCCGCCGCCGTCACCGCCGCCGATTGCCTTCATTCGTATTCTTTTCGTTGGCCTGTGCCCTGTTTGCATATTGTCTCAGTGATTTTTCAATAAAAGACCATCAACAGCGTCCGCCGCAGCTTCTTCTTATTCATGCGGACGGTATGGTGCCGAACGCTGTTGAAAGTTGAAGTGATCTCATCCGACGCCGGTCGCGGGCCCTCGCCTACTTGTCAAAGCAATCCATCTCTCATCCGAGTCTGATGGTAGTCGAGTTCGCGCCTAAATGCCATTACCGTCGCGCAGCGCAATTCCGATTCCTATCTCTATATCTCGGCGCGCACTGCGCGGCGCGAGAGAGAGGGCTGCGCCCCTTTTCTGCCTCTTGTGCGCGCTAGTACGTTGCACTTTCGGCCTTTTATCGCTCTGGAACGCGGACGGGACGGAAGTATATCGGAAGAGGAACGGCTTAGAGACAGATATGACGTTCTGTTCGGAGTTTAGAGAGGTGAGAATTCACCTGCGCGATTCTGGACGGCACAGTGGTAGGCCGCGCGTCAACGACAAAAATGGATGGCGACCAGGAATGTCACGTCGCGTACTGCCTGCGGCGCTGCACGATCAATCTATGCTGCACGGCTCGCTACTTGACTGCCTTGACTCTATTATTCAGATTAAGTACGCTGCGACGGCAACGATCGCATCCTCACCGAGCGTTCCGTCGCGCGCGCTCGCCGCACACACACGTCGTACACCGTTTTGGTGCGCTGGCCGTCTCCTCCATGACACCGTTCATCTCACGGAAAACGCGTTCGAATCGCCGGCTCGGCTCGCTTCTTATCTACCGACGAAAATTTCATTCGATTTTTAGAACGAATCTAATCATCTCTTTCTCCAGGCCAATCCGGCCGGCGCTGACTGGGCGAATTTAACTTCGGCCCTTTTGAACTTTTCCGTCCGTTATTCCGCTTCCGTATATAGATACATATATCTTACACCGTCGTACCTGAAGGATTTTTATTTTTTGTTTTATTATTTGTAACGGGGAATCATCGGATATTTGCTAACATTGTGTACGAAATTAGAAGAAGAACGCGGGAAAATATTAAATAATCGTTTAGAAATTGATCCCCACCCGCCTTACGAAAATAATCCTTACCGCCAGTGCAGGGAATAACTCTGTTCCCGCGTCTACGGAATTAACTATGCCACAAACGGAAGAAACGGAGAGATATTTCGATGCGTCCGAACGGTTTAGTGGGAAAAGAACTAATAAAGCGAGCAATACGAAAGTGTGTTAGATTGCCCCGATGTGCCTTCCAGTTTGGAATTTTTTTTTGTTTTTTTTTTTTTTTTTGCCATAGAAGAAAGCTACAGAATCATTAAAGCTGAATGGAGTTGGCGGAGGAAAGTATTTTTTTTTCGTTTTTGGAAGAACGAATTTCGCGAACTCTACGTCACCGCGAACTTTTATTCTTGATTGGAAGGGCGCGTATAGTCATTTCATCAAATTCGGTTTCGCCATTTGAAGCTATGCACAATTTTGCGCCTTCAAATAACACGGCGACCGTCTATACTGTCGCACCGCCGTCGATTTTGCGGACTCGATGCTACGAACACTTTTATCAAAGGAGTGGTCCCCGCCACAGATCAATTGATAGAGTTCCGGAAACTAAAACAAAACAAAAAAAAAACAAACAAAAACCCAGTCGCGACAATTAGAACGATCGCGGAAATTCGTAGTTTTCGACGGTGGAAAGAAATAAGGCGAAAATGATAGTGGCGGGGAGTCGGATGGCGAAAATTGTGCAGCGACGATGGCGCAAGTTTCGAATGAGCTGTTAAAGAAGGAACGTCGAGCGGGAATTTAGAGGCCGCTGGAAATGGTATTCGGATATTCCGGATACGTGTGTGTTCATGACGTGTACGTTATTTGTTAAGTTATCGCGTACGCGTAATAATAGTGTAGCGTTGCGAACGGCGCGGGGGCGGTATCAGCAGACGCGAAACAACCGCGGGACCGATGCTTGCAAGTGGAAGCGTGCGGTGAAGGAATGTTGCCAACGACAAGTTCGGCTTACAGTTTTCGGGCACTCCGCTTTAGTAAGTTGTAAAAGTTTAAAAAATCGTCCAAACATCGGCGTCCATTTTGCTTTAATATCGCGCGCTTCTCTGTGAGCCGAAATAAAAGTTTCCAAAGTTCAAAAAAGCTTGAATATTGATGAGAATCTCGGCTCGGTTTTCCAACGGAAAAAAAGGCATTCCCCTATGCCGGTCATAAAAAACCCCTTCCCCACCGCCGCAAAAAGAAAAAAAAAAACATCTCTAGGAAGGAAAAAAAAGTTGTGTTTCTTTGTTTCGGCGGAAAACGAACTAAAAGAGATTAGAAAAAAAAGGAAAAAAAACAACGATGCGGATTTAAAAAAAGTTTGTAAAACGTATTAAATTCGAGCATGGCCACCGCGGACGGTGCGACTTCTCTCGTTCCATCGACAGCTCCGGCAAAAGTGGATTGTCGCGAATGTGTAGAGGAATTTTTCAAATGATTTTTTTTTCTTTTCTTTTTTTTTTGGTTTTATTCTTTTTTTTTTTTTTTTTTTTTTTTTTCAAGCTACACCTTCAAAGATCTCGAAGAGGTATTAATAAAACTTTTCTTCCTCTTCCTCTTCCTCTTCCGCTTCCTCTTCCACTTCCTCTTCACCTACTTTTTCTTCTTCTTCTTCTTCTTCTTCTTTCTATTCTTCTTGTTATTCTTCTTCCGGCTCTTCCATTTAGAGCCGTTCACCGAACAACCTCTTTTCCGGACCAGCGTGTCCTTGTTGCTCGGCAAAATAAACCGGGGGTGTACCGGCGAAGAGAGCACCACGCACGTGATTGCGTGAAAGCACGTAAAAACGGGCAGGCATGGTTTACTGATGAATGTGGCGGAATTTTTTTCCATTTGCGCTCCGGGTCGGCATTTGACGCGGCTACGCATTGCACATTACTGCACCCGGGAGTTTCGTTTTGTTTGCTTCCCATTTCCGTTTATGCACTTATTTGTATCGTGTTTTTCTAGTTGATACGCGTTGCATTGTGTTCATTTTTGTCGAAACATCTTGTTCCTCTTCTCCCAAAAAAACACACAATAATATAATCCCTATTGTCTCGTAAGCACGGTGTCGCTTCCCGAGCGATTTTGTAATTTCAATTTTTCACCCGTTTCCGCTACACTTGAAACACCTGTCAGACTTAAGACCCCGTCCCGTAATTATTTTGATTTTTCATTTTCCTTCACTCTTTCCTCGAAAGCGATAAGAACTCATCTCTGATTTTCTTCGGTAACATTTATAAGTAGCTCCTCCGATAGAGATCCGGAGTTTCTGCTCCGTGAACTGGCAATTCTGAAATAGAGGCTTTCCAACGGGGGGCGAAAACGACTCTTGAAAATCTCTACTATGTCCGATAAAATTCGAACGGAAAATTCGTTTTTATTAATTCTTTTCTTTTTCCAGCTTTTCACAGTCCTTTCCTCTGATTTCTTTTTATTCTGCGAATGTGACATCTATACAATCCCAAGTGCAGACATCGATATTTCAGCTCTGCGCTGGTTCTTCTTCTTCTTAGAATTAGGAAAAATTGTTCCAACTAAAGGAAAGTAGTTAAAAGTCATGCATTAACACCGAGTGTCGATTATTTTTGTTCTTATTGAAAAAAGCCGACGTTAAAAAATCCGTCTATATTATTATCACACAAAAATACTGCGAAGAACACCGCCGGGTGTAACTCTGGAAGACAATAGGGGCTTTTTTCGCGGGAAACAATTAGCATTGGCCAGACTAACGTTTAGATATTTGCGCGTATAAATTTAACGAAATAAGATAAAAAGGAAAAAGATACGAATTCGGCGAGCGATGAACACACTACTTTGCCGATAATTGCCTAATTACAATATGGGGGTTTTCTCAATATCGTTTTCGATTTCATAAGCGCAGTGTACAGAGAAGAGTGTGTCGGAAATTGCCAAAGCGTGTCTTTCTTGCCTTCGGCCTACATTGTCGCACGTGAGCAATAATATTGAAATTTCCGAGAATAACACAACTGCTTGCAGGCGGCAAGCAATATGTGTCGGTGGGGTACACGGGCAGGGGGGGAGAAGTCATTTTTTGCCCGATATTTTCGCTTCTCCGACAAAGGAGAAAATGTTGCAAAGGAACGGATAGTGGCCGCGACGGTGAGGAGGGAATTTAAATCGGCGGCGCGTCTTGGTCGTCAAGTTTCGGCATATTTTCTCGACGCGACAGATAGAAACCACGTCGGTCAGGACCCTGGCAAATAAATGCGAGAAAGCGAACCTCTCAACTCGACAAATAGAGAGAGAGAGAGTGAGCAGTTGCAGATTTTTCATTTCAGCGATTCCCCTTTCCCTTACCTCTCTTACCCTCGCTGCCGCCCTTTCCGTTGCTGCTGTTCCATTCTTACGATAAAACAAAAAACCGAATAATCGCAATTTGAAAGAAATCAAATCATCCTTTGAGCGCTTCCCCCCCATGCCCGCCTACCATCGTACACTACTACTAACGCATTAATATCCCCGTTTTCATTTCATTCTCTCTTTTCTCGTCTTCTTTTTTGCACTTTTTTTTTCCCTTTTGATTTTGGTTTCCCCTTCTTATCGTTCAAGTCGATCGTAGCTAGCTCGCGACTGTTGTCTTCTTCCGAGCAGCAAAGTTAACTGGTCTCGGCCCGAATTAATCGTCGGACGGACGGGATGATCGGCTGTTGTTTAGCGAGCTAAAATAATTCTCGTTTCTAAAGATGAGAAGAACCGGTTTACGCCTGAACATTTTAAAATTACACTTTTTTTCGCCTTGAATTAGCCGGAAAGTTCGAATGAACGAATAAAAGTAGTTAGCGCCGCCTTTATTCTACGTAAAGAATAAATAAATTTAATCAGCATCCTTTTTTTTTTTTTTTTTTTTTTTGTTGGGACGCTTTTAATTGCCAGGATTATTGCGCCCATCGGATAAGTTTTAGATTAGGGAGTATAGGTGGGTTTTTTTGAGAAAATTGATCAATGAATTTAATTGTTCTGGGTCATCAGATATTGATTGAGGGGTTATTTTGTGTTGTAATCGTTGGACAGAGAAGGAAGGGCAGGAGAAAAGAAGGTGTTTTATTGCCATGATATCTGAGGAGCAGTAGGTACAAGTGGGGTTTTGTCGAATTCCTTGATATAGGTGACCGTGGGTAATTTTGGTGTGACCAATACGGATTCTAGTAATAATAATTTCGTCGGTCCTATTGAGGCTTGATAAATGTTTCCAAGGGACGACTGATTTTTTGAAAGTATGAAGTTTGTTGGTATGTTGTTGGGACCATTCTAATTGCCATTTGTTTTGAGTTTGTACACATATATATGACTGGAGGTCTTGTGGTATAAAGGGAAGGAGAGGGGAAGAACGGTGTGCGGATTTTGCAAGATTATCAACATTTTCGTTACCGGAGATGCCGATGTGACTCGGGATATACATGAAGCTGATTTTTATTTGTGATTGGAATAAGATGTTGTATAAGTTGAGTATTTTCTGAATAAGAGGATTGTTTTTAGAAGTGTTTTGGAAAGAAACTAAGGAACTTAAGGAATCGGTCATAATTAAAAATTTGCCAGACTGATAAGTTTCGCTGATATGAAATATACAATGGTAAATGGCCATTAATTCCGCTGTGTTGTTTGAAGAGAACGAGGGAAGAGAGAAGTGAAACGATGATTGCTCTACGGAAAAGGCGTATCCTACGTGGTGTGTTTTTCTTTTTGAGCCGTCTGTGAAGCAGTGTATATGGCCACTGTATCTCGATAATTGATCAATGAAGTGATTTTTAATTATGAAAGGTGTGTAGTCTGGTTTTGGGTAGGCTGTAAGCGAGATATTTATTGGAGGAATGGATATAAGCCATGGCTGATATTGTTGATTTATTTGTTGTTGAAGTAGTGGGAAAATATGATTACTTTTGATTATTTCAGTGAATGAAGTGATTGGTTCGTGGACTGAGATTGATGGAATTGAGAAAAAATCTATGACTCTTTTAGATATTGGATGGGATGTGTTTGACATTGTTTTGGCTAGATACTTGTTTGTTAGTAATTTTCTACGATAATATGGAGGGAGTTCAGCAGCTTCGCAGTAAATGCTAAGATTAGGCGAAGATGGAAGAGCTCCTATGCATAGTCGAATCGCTGCGTTATTAACAATGTCTAGGCTGGAGAGAGCTGATTGTTTTGCAGAACAGTATATGGGTGCTCCGTATTCAATTTTTGATCGAATTAGGGCCCGATAGAATAGTAGCAGGAGGGATCGAGATGGGTTGTGTCGAGGGTTTCTAATTATTTTTAATAAATTCAAGGATCGGAGAATTTCGGCTTTCGTTTCTTTAATATGTGGAATCCACGTAAGTTTTTGATCAAAAGTTAGGCCTAGAAACTTTGTTGAGGTTTTATACTGAAGAGGTTTATTATAGAAAGTGAGAGTTGGTTCTGTTAGGGATTTTCTTTTGTGGCTGAAATTAACTATGTGTGTTTTACTGCTAGAAAAGGAAAGGCCGTTTTCTTCGGCCCAGATTTGAAGTTTGTTTAACGCTGGTTGAAGAAGTTGATATGCTATTTGTGGGCTATTGCAACGTAAGGCTATGTTTATATCATCTGCGAACAGTCGTAAGGATATCGGGTAGGAGATTATTTCGGTTATATCGTCAATCAGAATTATGAAAAGGATTGTGCTGAGAACGGAACCTTGGGGTACTCCATTCTCTATTCCAAAAATTTTGGAGGATTCGTTATTTAGTCTCACTTGGAAAGTTCGGTCTTTTAGGAAATTCTGTACGAAATATGCTAGATGACCTTTTATACCGAATGAATGAAGTCTACGTAGGATTTTGGATCTCCATGCTTTATCATAAGCTTTTTCGAGGTCAAAGAATATGGAGTATAGATTTTCCTTGTTTTTGAAGGCAGATGTTATTTCTTGTTGGAGGTCTAATAATTGATCTAACGTAGAACGATTTTTTCGAAAACCGCTTTGGAGACTGCTTAAGTAATTATTCGATTCGAGATACCAAATTAGTCGTGTACTGACCATTTTCTCCATTATTTTGCATGGGACGCATGTTAAAGAAATAGGTCGATAACCAGTTGGTAGGTTGGCGTCCTTATTTGGTTTTAAGATGGGAATGACAATAGCGTGTCTCCATTTGGTGGGGAAAGTGTCGTAGACCCAAATGGAATTGAAAATCTGAAGAAGGGCTTCTAAACCTGATTGAGGTAATTTTTTGATCATTTGAGGGTGAATATCATCTGGTCCTGGTGAAGAGTCTCGGATATTATGGTTTAGAGCTATTTCAAGCTCATCAATAGAAAACAGTGCATTGTGAGGTTCTGAGTTATCTGAATTAAAATTTATTTCAATTTTTTCTTTCTGAATCTTATGGTTTTGAAAAAACATGCTGTAGTTAGAGGATGCTGATACATCGGAAAAATGTTGGGCTAGACTATTTGTAATTTCAGTTTGATCTGTTAAAATTTTGTTGTCGACTGTTAAAAAATTTATGGTGTGGGGGATGTATGAGCCCTTTAGGATTTTTATTTTTCTCCAAGTTTCTTTAATAGATGAATTTTGAGTAATCGATTTTATAAATTTTACCCAACTTTCGTTTTTTTTTTTGGCGAATGATTAAGCGAGTTTGGGCTCTATTTTTTTTAAAAAAAATTAAATTTTCCAATGTAGGATTTTTTTTGTATTTGCGTAATGCACGTTTTCGGTTTTTGATCGCAGTTTTGATTTCTGGGCACCACCAAGGGACTACCTTGGGAGGAAATTTGGAAGAAGATTTTGGTATGCTAACCGAGGCTCCATGTACGACAGAGGTTGTGAAATTTTTGACATTATCGTCGATAGAAAGCTGGTAGTCGAAGGTAAAGGAAAAATTTTGTTGGAATTTAATCCAGTCGGCTTTATTAATAATCCATTTCGGATATTTTTTCAATTCGTTGTGTGGGGTTTGGTTATTGTTTAACGAAATTTCGATCGGAAAATGATCACTAAAGTACAGGTCATCGAGACGTTTCCAATTTAGAAAATGGGCTATATTAGGTGAGCAAAAGGTTAGGTCAATTGCGGAGAAACTTCCATTAGAAGCGTTAAAATGTGTGTTATCGCCGGTGTTTAAAAGAACGGAATCTGTTTGGTTTAAATATTTATCTACGGAATTACCTCGATTATTTGTGTTATTTGAGTTCCAAGTTGGGCTGTGAGCGTTGAAGTCACCGGTGATAATGTAGGGAGTTGGTAGCTGATTTCGAATATCATTTAATTCATCGCTCTGGAGATTTTGATCAGGGGGTATATAAATATTGCAGATAGTGATAGGGCTTTTGAAATGGTTAAGAGTATATACTTGAACGGCTATGGCTTGTAAATTACTGATTAAAGGGATTGGGACTGCTTTTATATCTTTATTCACTAGAATTGCGACTCCACCACAAGCAATGATGCCTCCAGGGTAGTCGTTACGAAAAATTTTATACTTGGGAATTTGAAACGAAATTTGTGACCGTAAATGGGTTTCTTGTAGAGTGATGATTTGGGGAGAGGTTTTTTGAATTAAGAGTTGGAGTTCATTTTTATGGCTTCTCACGCCGTTACAATTCCATTGAATAACGTATTTGATTAGGTATTAAGAATAACGGATTGGATTAATTATTGTTGATACGATTTAGATAAATTTTTACAAATAGCAAAGTAGATTGCGTATTACCATTCGAATTCAATCGTTCATGTCGGGCTCCTTCTGTATGTTATCTGGATTGTCTGGATTGTCTGGACTTTCAGCATTTTCTGAAATCGATTCTTCTAATTTTTTTTTCAGTCTTGTAAAACGATTTTTCATTGATCGGTGTTCCAGATGCAGATAATTGTCGGCCAGGATTTTTATTATACCGTTGAAATCGGTGGTGAGTTGAGCTACGCATTGGGTAGGATCTTGCTGCCCTTTTACGAGATCCATGAGTAATTTGAAGTTGGAAAGTGATATCGGATAATCTTGCTTATTTTTTTCAAAGTTTTCTTCGATGGATTCCAAAAGTTGTTTTGTTGAGAATGTTTCTTCGGTTGAAGTTGTTGCCGGATTTTCGATTTTGGCCTTCTTTTGTTTTTGTTTTTTTGTATGTGGTGTTTCTGTTTCGTTAGAGGGCGTTGGGAGGTCGTCAACTGTTTGGTCGCTGTGAGATTGGGTGCTGATTGATAGTGGTCTTTTAATGGTCTGTTGAACAACGTCCGTTTCATCGCGGGTATAATTTTCGTTACCACGAGGTACGTCTTCACTTTGGCAGATGGTGTTGGAAGGTGCCTCCGTGTTAGCATTTCCAGTTGATTCGACAATTTTAATTGTGTTGTTCACATCCTTTTCGTCATCGTTCGATTTATAGGAATTTTTTTCTGATTCTTTGGACGTTAATTTTTGGGATTTATCCAGAGTTTCATTATATTCTTCGGATCTGTTAAACTCACATGACTGCGTTGTGTGACCGAATTGATGGCAGATGAAGCATTTGATTTGAGCATCGTTGTAAAATACTCGATATTCGTCGTCTTCATATTTGACAAACTCTGAGTTCGGCAATTTTTCCGAAGTTTCTGCTGAGATATATACAAATCTTCTTTCTGAAAGGATATTAGTCAAACCCTCTTCCTGCGTAAGTCGCAAGAATTTCATGTCTGAAGTAGGTACTACTCCGTGGGAGACGATTAGTTTAATTATTTCTGCATGGGGGACGTGGGGGGGTACATTAGATATGATTACTTTTTTATCATTTTTTTCTTGTCGGTACCATCTGGCTTTGACTAGTTTTCTATTAATCTCGATTTCTCCACCTGACTTGAAAAAATTTTCAGCGATTTCTCTGCTTCTGATATACATTCGAACGCGGTTATTCGATATTTTGGCGCAATGTAGTATATTATTACCTATGATGTTTACCATTTTTCGAGCGTAATACGGCAGCGGAGCTCCATCGACGTGTGGGAAAATTATAGCTTGGTTGGCGGACGGGAAGGTTTCTTTTTTCGTTGCAGTTGCGTACGACATGCTCGGTCTGTACTCAGTACCGGATGTCGTTTTGATTGTCTGATTTACGAAAAACCAGCTGAGGTCGGCTGCGACCGGCAAAGTCTTACGTTGCGATTACGATTTACTTGACACTTATCGGAACACGAATACAAAACGATTAATATGTTAGAGATAAACTATAGAAGATAAGATAAGGTTAAAACTCTGTTTCGCGTACGCGTACAACTACGTCTAACTCGGAACACGTTAATTCACCAATCAGCATCCTTAACTCGTTCAGAACTAAATTAAAAGTGTATATACGTTCATGGGTTCGAGGCCGCTTTAGCCGGTGTGATCCGAGTGCGCTAAGAATGAGACAAAATTGACTTGTAGCCTGACTAAAATTGTTGATCGAATTTGCTTGCGAATTGTGCAACTTTCACCGTCGACACTGATGACCGCTTCCGCTAAGATTCGTTCTTTACCTACAATATTAATTTCTTACCGTTACCATCGGCCTGAAGTGTCACCATCCGGCTCCGCGCAATGGTAATTCCCCGTTCTTCTCCGTATCCGAACACTAGCCATGCGCACTCCGTTTATACCGCGTAACCAGAAAGGTTCAATTGAAAGCGGGTAACTAGAAGTTGCTTGTGCTACCCCTTCATTTCCGGTTTGTGTCACGCGCTCTCGCTATAATTAGACCCCGCACAGATGGTCTCTGTTTAGTTCTGAAACTGAAAAGCTCGGACGAAGCTCTTGTGTTTTCAAATGCCGCCGATTTCGTTTACAAGTTATTATTGGCTACAGTTAAATGATAAAAGCAGCTACAATAACTTTTTGAAAAAAAAAGTAATTTAAACAAAATAAAACTCAACTTTAAATTTTCTATTTCCGTTGCTTGTTTTACACGAGTTCTAGTGAAATTGTAACGAACATAAATGCACCACTTGGTTGGCTTGAGACCCCGTAATAACGGAGCATAAATTTATATGGGTTATTTTACAAATTGCGCCGATCTTGACAATCAAATGCAGTATAAAAGAGCCCCCCCCCATAGGAAGCGGTTAGCGGTAGTAAAAATCGCGCCCCATTTAAGGAAACGCACGTCTACTACTCGGTAATGTTATATATTTTTTCATTATTTTATTTTTATTATAATAAAATAATGAAAAAATATATAGATGTTGTAACGGTTTCCGTTACCTTTTTACGATGCTCTCAGTAAAACCGATCACGATATTTTCCGATTATCATCGTGGATTTATTTATTTATTTGTTGCTGTTATTATTATTTTCAGTTAATATTATTATTACATTTTCGACATCTTTTTTGTAACTATATATATATATATGTAATACACCGGTTTTTCTGCAATGGTCGACTGCTCAAGAAAACACAGTTATTAAAACGGCACACAATGATCTACGAAATATGGATTAATTAAATAACATTGTACGGACGACGGCGGTGATTTGATTTCGCTAGCCTTCCGGCGGAGGGGGGTGTTGAGATTCGGATCGAAAAGGGATCCGATTAAAATCGATAACTTAACATTACAACTTCGCGATGACAACATATTAACCACCTAGCTAGGTGTAGCCGTAATCGATGCGATCCCGCTTTTGTATGCCTTTCTTTTTCTTCTGTTAACCTTTTCTCGCGAATATATTCTTAAGCAGGAGAAAACGACTAGCCGAGCTCCTGCTGTCAGCGTGTCTTGTTCATCATTTCCTCTTTTCATACCACGGCTATTTTTTAACCGGCAGCACATGGTGCATTTGACCAATAGCAGAATCTCATACACAGTTGCACGTTTCCAGAATTTATTTCTCTGTCGATTTGGTTTTTATTTTGTTTTACTTATTTTTTTATTTTAACCTTTTACCAGTTCAATATCCGTAACGGCACATTACAATATTATCGTAGCCGTGCCGAACTGAGTTTGTTAGTGTCGGCAAGCCGGACCACGGGCTTTATAATTCGATAGAATGTTAAGAATGCACTAACGTGGATGGGGGAAAAATTTCGTAATTTCGATAGCGGATTATCGGCAGACGTTTAAAATCCGACGCGGCTCTAGCTTGTGTAATATTTACCACCTTTGGCAGGGAACAGCTTTTGTTTTCTCGGGGTGATTTCACTTTCAATTCGAGCGGTTCAACTTTATTATTACTGTCGGCTGTTATTCGTTAACACGTCGTCTCGATTCCGCTGTTAATTCCGGGTTCAGTTGTTGACGACAAAAGTAGGAATCAAATTAAAGGATAACGGATAAAAGGAATTTAGTGCCGTACTACTACTCAAAGACTTGAAAACGATTCGAAGGCGACTCGAAGACGAATCGAATATTTGAAGAAGAGAAAAAGAAAAACCAGCACATTCTGCTATTATTTCCATTTTAAATATAATCGCGTCAACACACCTATACAGCACATTAATTCCCAAATATATACAGAAACAAAAATAGTCGCATAAATTAAATAAACACGAGAAACAATACATTATATTAAACAATATACATATAATACATATATATATATATATGTATATTTTACATATCACATAGCACAGATTTTAAGCGAACCAGTGAGCGCGGCGTGAGTCGCACTGCGTCGTCATATGTACGCAGTTTTTTATTAATTGATCGGATTTGTCCAGAACCGTGACTATCAAAAAATTGCTCATTCTTCTGATGAACTAACTTTAGATGGCTTCACTTTTCATTCCGTAGTAATAATCTTTCTAAATTTGAGCTGAAATCAATAGTTAGACCACTCGGAACGTGTCAAAACCTTAATTTTTTCAAGGCGCCGAATATGGCGCACTCTCGATGGTTTTTCCTTTAAGTAACTCAACTGACACGGCTGGTCGCTAACCGAGGTTGCTCAGTATTATCGAGATGGAATTGACGTCGTTTTGGATTTTCCGGTGACGTGTTCGTTGAAAGCAACGGCGATTTATAGTGCCGTTCGTTAATCTCGCGATCCTAGTCGGCTGAAATGTCGTTCGTTCCGTTCTGGCCACGTTCCGAAGCTTTTTCGACCTCTCGCACTTCCTCCATCTAACCACTTTCTTCCTGTTCTTCGCCAGAAGTGCCGCTTCCTTTTATGCTCCGTTGTAATCGTGCGCGCAAACGATGCAAAAATTTAAGAGCTTTCGTCCGAGTTGCGCAGTTCTTGCCTGCTTTCCGAATGCATTCATTCTTCATTTTCTTCTTTTTTTTTTTTTCAACCGATCAGATGAACGAAATTACATCTATCGTTAAAAAAAGAATCTCATTTCACGAACTTTTGCGAAGGATTTCTCCGATCTTTGAACGCAGCCTGGTGATACGTTCTACCACCCTCAGTCGACATTAGCGACGCAGCCGTGCGACCCTGTGTGCGATATTGAAGCGCTTTTCGAAAGTGTTTTAGAGGTGCAGCGCGGTCGGTCGTTGTGGGAATATTCACGTGCTTGACGAAGAGGCGTGTAGTAAATCAGGAGGAAGGGCCGTTGAGCGCGGCAAGCCGAAATTAGTCGAGGGCCGGATTATAATATTTTTTATTTATTTATTTATTTCTCTTTTTTTCGGGGCATCGCGAACTAAGCTTAGCCTCGGAGCAGCTAGGCCGCCGTGACAGAAGTACGACCAAGTTGTTGTTACGTAGCCGTGCGAACGTCTAATCTTTTCCGAGGCAGGCCGTTGCTGCATGGCCCATCGCATTCGAAAGATGAGCTTATAATTGAAATCCTTTTTGCCAACAGCAGCCCGTTCCATCTGTAGTAAATCTCTGTCGGGGTAGCTTTGCGTTTTTCTATGCCGCATTCCTCGGTACTTTATTAAATTTCACCCCCTGATTACGGGCTTACGTGCATGATGCGCTCTAATGTACCTACATTATACGCCTGTGTATACGTGACATACGCAAGCGGATGATGTGTTAGGTCGACGTTGCCGTCGCCCGTTTCCTAACGTTAGTCGTGTAGCGCGCGTCGTTCGGCTTTTCGAAGCTGCTTCGTTTTATGAGATGGTTCTTTTCACGGTCCTTAATTTAGATTACCCTTGTAAACATGTCGCTAAATCGTTAGATTCCGTCGTTCTCGGTTCTTTTCCGGAGGAATCTCATTGTTGCGAATCTTGTAGGCGCTGAATCTCATAGACGAATCCTGAACGGGTTTCGAAACAACGGAACAATCTTTTTACTAATGCGAGTATCAAGCGGCGTTACTAATGAGCGCTAGAAAAAAGAACACGATCGGGAACTTTTTTCGAAAGGGCTCTTAGTAAAAATTGTTAAAAATACGTTCTCGTCCCGTTATCAATGAAAAAAGTTGACATTCATAATTAATTCCTTTTTTACGTATACTAATTTCATTTGCGTTACAGATAATGAAAATGAAAGTTTCGAATGTGGAAATGGCGGAGGAAAGATCGCCTGCTTAATCGGTCTTTTAGAATCAACGATATTTAAAGAATATTTCTGTTATCGTGTTTAATTAATTCCTCTTTAGTTTATTCGTTAATACTTTTAATGCGCCGGTACAGAACGATTAATGAAATTCAGGCTGATAATCGGTACTTCCGTAATAAAATCAAAACAGGAAGACTCGTTTTTTTTTTGTTTTTTTTTTTTATAATTCCCTTTTTCGAATTAAGACAATGATAAAAACAGAAACTCCGGAATAATAGTAACGATATTAATGGTAAGAAGAAGAAACGAAAGAAGAAGGTGATAAAAAAAGGGCGTAACGTCAGTGATTATTTTAACTTTGTAAAGAAATTGGTAGTTGATTTTTCGTTATCTATTCGCAAAGCGAGTGTTACGGCAACTGTGTAATACGAAAAAAAAAAAAAAACAAAAAAAAACCGGTGTTATTAAATCGACCACAGATGTTTAAAAAATGAAGAAGAAAAGGACAATAAACAAGTTGGTAACATTCGTACGACATCCGTACAACATCCGTACAAGCCTTACTTTGCAGCGACTCATTAAAGGACCGACACTTAATATGTTCTAGGTATAATTCTCTACATTTTACCTGCTTCGCCATTAGTCGCGTTACCACTATATTCGTAAAATCATTTCTGCCCTTATCGCATTATTTGTACTAATCTGGGCTGCCTGTATTATTACCATTATTTGCATTATCATTATCTGAGTTATTTTCATTAGCATTATTTGCATTGGCATTATTTGCGTTAGAATTATTATCTACACATCACCATTTCTGTCAGATTGTAGCACAAATTGTTGCCGCACTTTTCACGATATAATAACACGTATTCGAATGAGTATAATTACAATTGGGGTTACTGAAATTCTTCTTATTCCCCATCAGTCGTGGAAAAACCGGTTCAATATTTTTTTCACATTTCCGTTAACAAAATGTTTTTTTTTTTTTTAATTTTCAACCGTCTACTCGATTAAAGGGAAAAAACTTGCTATTTTAAAATGTAGTAAATAAAATGTATATTATTTCGATTCTTAAATGATTTTCAGTTCGCGGCATGTATATAGACTGTACATCCGATTAAAAAACGGTTTGATTAAAAAAAAAAAAAAATGTTTCGCATTCGGACATTGTAAATATACTCTAAATCTATTATAAGAACTAGTCGATGCATTTTATTAGAGCGGTAATGACATTCTGAAAAAAAAAAAAAAAGGCGGTCGGTGGCCGTTGAATTTTTTCACCACTTACTGTCGACGCAAAATCAGTCACGTCGCGGCAAACATTTATTCCCGGTATTTGTCGCGAAAACGCGGCAAATCGGGATGTTTTTTTTTTAATCGGATAATGATAAGTCTAGAGGCGACTGCGGTAGTCGATTTTGAGCATTTGCGGGCGACGGCGGTGAACGAGGTTCGGCGTTGTTGTTTCAGTTGCGAGCGGTAATTTGGCGCGCTTTTCCCATTTACATGTGCACGGAGGTCTGTGGCGGGCGGCTAGCCAGTGAGGAAAGTGCAGGGCTCCGGTGTTCAAGTGCTCGGCAGATGGGCACTTGTGTGAACGGGAGTGGTGGCGGTGGCGGTGGTAAGGAAAATCGAGGCCGCTGGAGAAAAAGGCTGTGGAGTAAGTTGAAAATGATTCGGCGCGAAGGCGGTTAGGTGGTGAACCCACGCACGAACAGAGGCTCGGCTATCGGGCGGCCGTGCTAATACAAACGTCGTGTCATGACGATTTCGGCAATTGCTCGCCTGCCGAAGATAAATTTAATTTTCTACTTTCGCTTTAATTCGCTCGCTCCATTGTACTCTTGCGTTCGGCCTGCAGCTGGCGGCGGCACGCTACTGCTACTGCTGCTGCTGCTGCTACTGCCACTGGTAATTTTATAAATTTTCCTTTTAAACATTTTTCCGGATGACGCTCCGTGTTCCGGCGACTTTCTATCCGTTCGCCCCTAATCGCGCTTGCCGCGCCACCAGCGGTCCTTCTCCGACACTCGTCCGGGCTCGGGACCGGCTAGTAATATAAAAATGAGGATAATAATTCCGAAATGAAAATCAAGCCGCCGCCGATAAACTGGGCCTCGCAAGTGTAAATGGAGGCACTTCTCCGCTTACAATTACCGCTCGTTTGCTTACAGTTTTCGTTGAACGTCTAGGCAGAACTGAGACGGCCGTTGTTCGCCATCTAGCGAAATTAACCGGTTTTCAGGAAGAAAGACGTCCCCCGGTTCCGACGATTACCGGCGAAAAATATAACGCTGCCGATCGTAATGACAATAGCTTTTAGGCTGCGCGAATTCATTTATTTCCAGCCATTTCTATAACATATATATATATATATAGGAGTTGTACAATTTTACAAAATTTAGACCGAACTTAATTTTCCCTCTGAATTTCTGAAGATAAGTCTGCGAGTATGTAATATTCGGGAAATCCCCCCGCCCTTCTGTAATTTCGTAAACTTCTTTTTAACATGGTCTTTTGTTGAGATACTTTAGACGGGGAATAAAAATATTAAAAATTAGGATTCTGGCGCCGTCGCTATATACTCTGCTACCACTTGGTCACCTCGTCAAACGGAAAATCTCCCGCAACCCTCATGTACCTACTAGTTTATTTGCACGGGCTGCTTATAGATGACTTCCACCTTTTTTCGAAATCAGCGATAGTCGATAATTACCTTTTTTCTTTTAATGATCTTTTGCGAGTCGCAATTAGCAGTGTTACACCTTCGAAATATAATGCCGGTGTTTTAGCAACATCGCGTTGTTGCTAGGTTACACAAAGGAACAAACGAACGCTATTACAATAGTGTGATTTTTTTCGTGGTTTTTTTCGCATCACCCCCGACGAAGAATGCCGCAATCATTAATATAAGCGTGAATGTTAATTGAGGTTATATTTATCTGCAAATCTCATTTTCACCGGGCCTTCTGTCAGCTTTCGAAATTTTTAAAATCTTTCCCGCTAATATCCGTCATCCAGAGAGAGTTGGCGGCCACCTCGTACTCCTTTTTCCTTCGCAACGAGATTCTCTCTCCCGTCGTAAGCGTTCAGTGGATAACGAATCTGTCGACTCTTCAGAGTCCTTCTCGGCTGTAGGAAATATTTCCCCAAAACAAAACCAACGTGTTTAACTTCTCAATCGTTCCGAGTCTCCTTCGATTTTTAAATGCACCACATTTTCTCCAATTCATCCTTCGCCTTCTGCATTCTCTCGCTGAGCTATCACCTGATGCAGACTTTGGCCGAATGTTTTTTATTTTTGGTACCTCCACATTCCTTTATTTTTTTTGTGTCTCCCCTTGTCTATACTTCATTGCTTTCAAAGTTTAATTCGTTCTTCGTATCGCCGATAAAAACCGTAGCTCATCCATTCCGGCTCCTGAGTTAAAATTATACTTTCTGCGACGAGACGACTTAAGGGGGTCCTGCTTTAGAAGACCTAAAAATGTTTTTTTTGGGATCTTTTTTTTTTTTTTTTTTTTTTTTTGGAAGAGAAAAAAACAACTTAACGAACTTTGGGGTATATTTTCTAACGTATTAGAAGCGTGTAAATAATTTTTATCCAGTAGATATAATAATAAACTGCAGAGCAATGTTTTCCTTGAATGTCTTACTGCTGTAGTTCGCAATTGGCGGGAAAGATGCAGTTCGCAATTCTTGTCAGAAACATAAAAACCGAATAAATTTCCGCGTGAAGCAAAAAAAAAAAGTTAAAATAACTGAGAAATCATGACTTCTTCAGGCTTGAAAAAAAAAGCGCTTTTTCAACAAAAAAGAAATTATTCCATGTTATGTATGTTAAAAGATCACTTTAAAAAGACTACAATTTGTCTGGTTCACGTAGAAGAGAATTCAGTACTGACGAGAATAAATTGTTGTTCAAGTGTCGATAGAGGTCGTTTAGCTTTTTTGCTATAATTCTGAAAAATCGAAAAAATGAAAAGTCGAGAAAACGCATCTTAAAGTTTTCAATAAGTAATAAGTCTTTCATTTCTTACGCTAATATGATCGGAGCTTATTTCTTGGTCTCCATAGGGTAGTCCGTCCGCTTCCTTAGATAACTCATTCTGATATGCATTTGTTCGAGTCTACAAACCGTACGAGCTCCATAGGTGCTAAGTGACGGGCGCCTGTTCTCCCTTTTGATCCGTTGCGCGTCGACGGTATCAGCAAAAAACATTTTGCATTGCTGGCCAATATTCAAAATGTTGCACAGTATTCAAAATCGCTGAATATCCTTCGTTGAACATGCCTGCAGTTAAGTAGCGGGCTATTTTTAATTTTAACGACTTTTTGGCGCTTCGGATTGATGCGCCAGACCATTGACTTGGACGATTCGTTTGAATTTTGCGTGCGACCGCCTAAGCATCTCGTGTTAAAAGGTTGTCATTTGATAGTTCTTGATAAATCGGGCGAACGTGCTTCTCGATTTTTTCGTCAATCAATCGAGCAGGATGCTGAAAAGATCGTAATTGATTGGTGCATTCAGCTTTGCGCCATTCACACCAACTATCGATTCCGGTTGGACAATTTTCGTGTCGAGGGCATTTGTCTGCGGAATGATCTAACGTTGCTATATAGCAGCTTTTTTCATTTCTTGGACAGAATCGATATTTCTTCCAATTTCCAAACTACGAGTATAATAAATTGTTAACTTTTTTATGATATCTTCTGTTAGCCGCTTCTCGGGCTTCTCAGGCACACGTGTACAGACAACTGTTATTACGAAGTAGAAGATAGAAGGGCGGAGAGAGAACCCGTAGCCTGGCTGACAGAAGCTAAAAGTAGAAACACGTGCAGAGATAACTGTTCTAACGGAGTGGAGAAGGCAAGGTCGGAAAGAGTGCCCGAGCCTGGCTGAATGTGCTACACCTGCTCGACGCTCCTTTTCGTTCAGCTTTCTATCTCCAAAAGTACTTCGAACTGACATTTGTAACTTTGTGAATATACGCTTGTGGGGGTAGTTTATCTATCGATTTAGGAAATGAAAAAAAAATTCGATTTTTTTGATCTTCTAAAGCAGGATCCCCCTTTAAAAGCGCTGTGTGTTCGCCCTATAATAGGATGTAGAAGCCACGGGGTCCGATGTAATCAATTGACCGCAACAAAAGTTACACCATCCTGCGCCATTTCCCAGTGTATACATTAAGGAAAGTTCGTAGCAAACTGTCTATTCGCAGTAAACTGTTCAGTTTACCACGAACAAAAGTAAAGCGAGCCTGCCACATTTCGATACGGTGTAAGGTAAAAAAATAAATTCCTTAATCTAAATAAGTATAAGTTTATTTGTGCACTTTATTAAATTAAAATAAATGCTTCAATTTAAGGAAATACTTTTGGGCATAGCCGATCATCAGCTAACAACGCAGAGTACTCGAATAGAACCAAAAACATACTGCAGAGAACTCTATTAGGATTACAAATACTAGGCATATGAAGGTGGGGAAAAAAAAAAAATGTTTAGAAATAAATTAATGGCGCGGTAAACTATATAACCAAAATGATTTGTACTTATTTTTGTTTGTTAATGACGGAAATTTATTCGTAAAATTCGCAAAATTTTAACACACAGATTATAGATTTTTATCTACAGTTAATATTAAAGCTTTGATAATCTTGATTGTGATGAGGGTCCGCAGGTAATATTAGAGGCGCGGTTTACGCGATATTTAACTTCCGATGTTATATATGTTTTGCATTTGGTAGAAGCTGAACATTGTGAAAAAAAAAGAAGCGCCGAAATCTTTGCTTTGCGAAAAAATTAAACGGATAAAACTCAAAATGGTGCGTACGCGGGCTGGCTTCTTGCGCACACAGGTCACTCGCTGGAATGTGTCGACCGTGTTCGAACAGCGTCGTTGATCAGTTCATGTAAGTCAGGAACAGTGCAAGAAAGATGCAACCGGCTTATATTCAGAAAAGCGAGCTGTTTGACATAGCGCCTGCCGCAATGTTTATGTACTGCGCGCTGATCTGGTTAGTCCTAAATCGCCATCTGAACGGTTGGTACAAACAGAGTGTCTCTTACCTTTGAACACTGGCTACGCGTATACGAGCGTTTATCGAAAATGCGCGAAAAAAATAACCGTAAGAAAGCCTAATATCCCGGTCGACCCGCCTAATCCGCTGGTAATTTTCACGACCGCAGTCTGTCGCAGACGATATTGAACATCCGGGAAAACCGGGATAAAGTTGGAAAACCAAATCCAGCTGTAGCGCGAATGTTACATTCAAAAGCGTACCTGGGGGCGTCGTCGATTTTTTATAGACTGGTGCGAATAAGACGGGGAAAAAAAATATATATACGCAGAGGCGGATAGAATTGCGGCATCTGTCTGTTATTCTGGAATTGACCGTTAGAAAACCGATTTTCCCTATAAATTCGTAATCCTCCGCCATTCTGAAAATTTCCTTTGTACCCGTTTGGTCATTTATGACGACACGAGTGTCCCCTTTTAGACAGAGACACACTCTAATGAAACTTTCCGATTGTTTAAAATTAAAATTACATCTAAAAACGAAACGAAATGTATAAAAAAGCAACCGCTTAAATCTTTTTTTGTTTATTGGCGAAACATTGTAAAAAATTCCTCGCGCTTTTTTTCAGTTCTCAGTGTCCCCGCTATTTATAGAATTTTAATATTTTTAAAATGCCGGCAAAGGCAACTTCATTTTTGTTCTTGTAATATATGTTCAATGTAACACAAAATCTAATTCGGATTTCGAAAGGAAATTAGGAGCTTTTCTTTTTTCCGTTAAAGGGTTGTTTAATTGCAGTCATCACGTAAGAAATGCGTAGTAACGAATGGGACAGATCTCTCTTTTATCATTCTCTCGTTGTGAAGTTTCCGGTACCATTTAATAATGAGGTGTGGTTGCACCGATATTTAGACGACTTTGTTTTTTCTTCCTTCTTAGCCCGATCATCATCTTGTGGCCAATTTTCTCGCTATAAAATAAAATTTTGAAAAACCTCTTCACCGATGCTATTATAATTGTATTCATAAAACTAAACAGAAATATACTTCTTCCGCAGAATGTCATCCGTTATGAAAACAGTCTTTCAGAGAAATCAACCTTTCGCGAAAAATGTACAATAAATTAAACGAAAACGTGGTCTGAATACGTTTGCTTTTACTAGAATTATGTACATATGCAAAGAGTAAAAAGGTGCAAATTAAATAAAGTTAACTCTAATAATGAAAAATAATAATAATAATTAGCGGATAAGGAGTACCAATATTATAAACAAATAACTTTCGACATTTATAAAGAATTCCATATTCAAAGTAATATATGATTAAATTTTTTGCATTTGAATTCGGAAGAGGTGCACGTGTAATTTTCGATTTTTACCAGACTTACGATCGCCCATACTATAATTATTATCGATGAGTGTTTTAGCGTGACAATAAACTTTTAAACTTTTTTTTTTAATATAAGGTAAATTATAAATAATGGTGGCCATATTATTAATATTAATGCATATGAGAACTATTCTACAATTTTATTCGGTTTGCAGCTTAGCGGCGGCAATCTGCAGACGATTAATGCCCCTCCCTCCGCATGTTTCGGTAGTACATTTTGATCACGAGATACCCCTGAAGAAGTAGTCTCCTCCTATCTTTACCTGAGTGCGTTCCATACAGTCAGCCTTCAATTTAGGCTAACTCCGCACACAAAGTTGTTATATCTTTGGAAATATAATCTCCGGCGATGCGATTTAATGGATTATCTGAAATCCGTAGAACGTCACACAACGAACAAATGTTGTCATTCCAGACACAGTCTCGGATTTACCTCTAGCGGGGTAATTTAATATATCTCATCTCCGAAAGCGCATCGCGATCAAGGACGTTCTATTACTTTGTGCGTTTGCAGTGCAACGCGGAATTAATACGCAGCATGACTGCGATTATACGCCAGACACGGAATTGGAGTTGAGAAGCGGATCTATATCCGAAGGACATACTGTTCTAGCGGAATTGACTTGTGCATCTCTACATAATATCGTGGTTACCGATTTTTTCTTTCGTTAGCTATATCGGGATTTCTTTTTTTTTTTTTTTTTTTGAGATTATAAATTTTCCCTAGTTTCCGACTGCTTTTAAAGTCTCTAACCGAACTTTCAAATTATTATATTTACCTCTGGTTCGTAAATCCTTCGCGCGTATGGATATCAGAGCCGCCTCCTTCTCGGCAGCTGCGCTAGCGTCATCACACTCCCACCATGCTTCGTGACTTTACTACATAGTTATTTTCTTTACACCTTCTTATATTAATTCGCACGCCGGGAATCACAAACGAACTACAATGGAATGCAGACACAACGCGTTTAAACCATAATATCACATGTGATGAATCTTTCAATATATCATATATTATATATATATATATATATTCGTGCGTCTTTTCTGTGGCCAAAAATTCAGTTCAAAAAAAAAAAACAGCCGATGATTAAAACCTCCGTTGAAATAATCAAGTAGTGTTTGTAAACTTGTAAAAACCCGTCCTAAAATTTAGTGGTAAAAATTACTTAAATTTCGTTCAACTTTACAATGCGGTATAGATATATTTTTGCTTCATTTAAATTTCAATTTACTTTTTTTTCGTTTGTCTCGTTTTCTGCTTAAAATTGCAACTTTAAACTAAAAAAAATTACCGCTATGTCGAGTAACACTATTTTCCTTTTAATAGACATTGGCCAAAGAACCCTAAAAAGATAAGAGATATAGAGGATGAAAAAGACTCAAATGTCAGAATGACCAAAGGCGATGGCAAGGAGAGAACAAAAGATGCACAATAAGGAGTTGAAAGAGTAATTAATAGATGAGAAGAGTAAGAAAGAAGAACGTTCGGAAGCGAAACAGATGCACTGAAATAAAATGTCATCAGCGTGCTGTTGGATGAACAGGTCTGATGCAGGAAGCAAACTGTGTCCAAAGCGTAGGCGGCAGATTGCGGAGATGGAGAGAGAATTGAAGAACCAGAGATAAGACGGTAGATTAGGCTGGATAAAAAGAGATAAAGGGAATCCGGATATGAGAATGAAAGGAAGTTACGCTGTTTTTCAAATACTTCAGAATTCTTTTTTTCTTTTTACCGAAATTCTTGATGTTTTCTTTCATCTTTTTTTTTTTTTAAACCTCTTGAGCTCGTCAACCGAGGACCTTCACCTCCTGAAACAAATAGAAGGGAAATATATTTTAATCCGATCAGAAATCTTTGATAACTTGATATTTTCGATGAGCACAGTGGCGCCGCGGTATATCCAAACGAAACAGCCATTAATTCGCCGAATCTGTTGTTCTCTCACGCTAATTGATGCGTGCGCATGCGTCAATTCATCCGGCACAGTGCCCTATTATGGAGAGAACTACTTCTTTGTTTATAAACCTCACCTTTTGCCAATCATTGTGAACTCGCTCTTCGCTTTCCGCCAAAGTCCTATGAAACAGGAGAAACCCTTGTGTATCGTACAATCTCACTAAATCCGGAATCAACATCGCTCGCAATGGGCTCAATGAAAGCGAAAATTTCGCCGAGTCAGTTTTAAAAGTGACACCGTAAGAACAAGGCGATATACGGAGTCGAGAAATAATTGCGAGCCCGCGAAAGCAGCTCGATTCAACGACCAGACGTATACGTTGCTGTGGTGGATTCATTAGGCACGCTGCAAGTGCGTGAACCGGTCTTTTTTCGGTTATCGTCTTTCGGCAGAGAAGTGTGCGTAAATTCCTTTGGAAAAATCCGTCAGGGTCGTAGGACTGGGCAGCCGCGCCGAGTGCGCCGTCGTCCTGTAAGGTCTTTGGCAGCAGTTTGAAAATTCGTGAAATTCTTCAAATAGCAACGGATTGTTTGTCCAAGAGCCGAGCAACAATGACGATGAATGGACATAATAGCGCCACCGATCTCTGCCAGTATGCACGTGGATGTGTGCTCGTAGTGGCGATTTTTCCGCCTCCGGTCTGCTCTTCTCGATCACGGTAACAGCGTGAACCAGCGTTGTTTCAATCGAAAAAGTATCGCCTATTGTCCGCCGAACCATCGTCACTTTTCGCGCCAAAAACGAAATCTTTTCCAACACCGTGCATAATTTTTTCGCGCCTTTTTAACCATCTCTCTATTATGTAATGCTGCGCGCATACTGCACGCACTTGCACAGATGGCTTGCGCCGTATTATGATGGAGTACATTAGCGCAGAATCGATTCCCACATACGACGATCGGAATCTACAGAGTGCCAGGTCACGGAAGAGTGTGCGCCGGCACGTTAAACAAACCGTCGTTCGGGTCTACACAGGTGTCTTGCGTGTCTTTAATTGTCATTTTACGACGGTTGAAATCAAGTAGCAGTCGACTTTCGCAAACACCGTTTTCCCGAATGAAAATCTCCTAGTTGCTCTAGAGCTGTTCGGCCGAAACGGTCTGTGATTAAAAGTGAAAAATAAAACAAAGATGAGCCCCGTCTTTGTCCCTCGCCATGGTGGTGGTGTTTGTGGCGGTGGCCGATTTATCGTTGAAATTCGCGCGCGATTAAAGTGGGAACTAGGGCTATTGTTTGCCACGGACGGCCGAGAATGATGGATGGTTTGTTGGAGCGTAAATAGTATGTCATGGTTGGAGTGCTTCCTCTGCGCGAGACCGCTCCCACTTGTCGTTCCTGTTCCAATTACACTGTTTTTTTTTTTTTGTTTTTTTTTTTTACCTTAGCGCTTACTCCATGCGTGTTTTCACCTTTTCCAAGCATTGCACAATACTATAAAGAAAATCGAAAGTCGATAGATTGCAATAGTTCGCTCGCGTAATATCGGCAGTATTTAGCGCGGCCTAAACAACATTTTGCTGCATCCCCGTATTCGAGCGTATATCTTAATTTTCGAGAATTTAAGCGGGATCGGTGAAATCCGAAATGTTGCAGTAGTGACTAACTGGAAAGTAGCCGCCGTTTATGTAATGTCTGCAAGTTTTGAAAGCTTAATTTCTGCTTTTTATTTTTCCTTGGCTGAGGCCACGAAACTAAAATTTAAATAGAGTATGTACGACAAGCTGACACACGTGAGTTTACGGAAACAAAGCGTTCTGGTTTAATGGCGCTCGCCGCAAATATCGGGCGATCAATTAAACACTTATCTGGAAGAGTTCCAGCCTAGCTAGTTTACAAATTTCGAGGAAATATAACAGAATAGATCAGCAGCATGTTTTTCTCGGAGTAACAAACTTTCTTTATTTCTGTTATTGGTTTTTTTCATTTTATAATCAAAAAACCAGTCAGTACAGAATACTGCTGCAACACAACAAGGGCCGAATTACAGAAAAAACTCTATGTGTTAATCTCTATCGGTTGTACAACGGTTTTTACATTTTACAGTCGGCTATTGTGATTCCCAGATAATTAATACATTTTTTTTTCGGTTTCAATCGATTTTACAGGTAAATTGAACAAAATGACAAAACTTTCGTAAAGAAAACAGAGATGTCTACAATACACCATTATTATTATTATTATTATTATTATTATTATTATTATTATTATTATTATTATAATATATATATATATATATATATATATATATATATATATATATATATATATATATATATATATATATATATATATATATATATATATATATATAATACAACCAGTGGAGGATCCACGGGGGGAAAAATAGGGGACATTTCCGCCTAAAGAACCAAAGCCTCTATGAAAAAATTTGTTATAACAGAGGAACTTAATTTAGATTTGTATGAATTTTACCTACGGATTTTAATAATTAATATTTAATATTATTTTCTAATAAAACCATTAATGTCTATTCTATTTTAAACACAACGTCGTCGATCTTTTGCGATTTTTATTTTATTTTGTAATTTTAATTAAATATAATTCAATGAGAAATATATATATATATATATATTTAAACTTCCCCATGAGGTCGAAGAATTCGGATCGGATTACTAACAAAAATAAAAATAAAGTCTAATAGAAATACTATCTTACTATTTCTAAACTACCATGTTTAAGGTATAATTTTATAATTTCGTTTTATTTTTCTCCCCTAAAAGTAAAACAAATGTTAAATTAATAAAATTGTAATAGTTATGTATTTTTAAAAGTATTTTTAAATGTCTATAAAGATTTTCTTTATGTAACAAAGGGTATTTCTCAAATCTACTGCCTACCGTAGAAGATTTTACATAATTATATAATTACCCCTTCGAAATGTCCTTCTAGATCCGCCCCTGTAACAACGGATACGTTGTTAATTAAATGCTTATTGTAAATTTAACGAAATCAATGAAAACCTGCGCAGGATTGTAGGTGAATAAAAAAGACATTAGCATTGAAATCGCTCGTCCTATCGGAAAAGTAAACATTAACTACCGCCTTTTTTGGTCAATTTTTCTGCTTGGCTTATATCGATTTAGGTTTTATGTGTGTGTGTGTGTGGGGGGGGGGTATGGTACATTAAAACAGCGCGCAGTAGACATACCATTTGAAAAACTAAAAATTAACTTGTAGCAGGGGTAGAGTTATTAAAGTATCATGATATTTTTGTGTAATGGTGAGTCGCAGCCGCTCTTTGCAAGTTTCGATTGTCTCGAATTAAGTTTTAAGTTTTTCATCCCCCGTAATCATTAGGCGGCAAGATTTCTTATTCGCAGCCGGTGTTTTAACCGCCCTCGACGCTATAAGTTATTTTTTCGAAAAAGTTGCAATATTAAATTAATGTATTCATGAATTTCTTTCGGACGAGTTTTCAAACATTAGACCTAATTTATAAAACATATATATATATGTGTGTGTGTGTGTGTGCGTATTTCACACAAACCGAATTTCCTTAAGCGTTAGAGGAGACCTCTGATTTTTGAATATTTCAAACGTTTAAAAAGGAACGAAAGAGAAAAAAGTCCATTTTCTTCGCGTCTTCGAAATTACGGTTAAAATCGATTTCGATTTTTCAATTAATCTCGTTGCTGCGCTAATAAATGATTTAAAACGATATTTAACTTTTTTTTTTTGTTTAACGATAAAGAAAGAAAACGACAGGCTCTTTTAGACTTTCTCGTTTCAGATTTGCAGGAAGCGCAGATTATTACGTTTCTCGTTTTTCGTTCGTTTTTATTTCCCTTTCCTGCCAGTTTTAATTACTTTTAATTAATATAAGAAGAGAACCATAATAGGGCGATAAAAGAAGAAAAACAAAAGACGAAAATAGAAAATAGAAAAAAAGAAGAAAAAAAAAAGGGGTAGCGAATAAAAATATTTTAGCGATAGGCCGTTAACGCGAGGCGCGCGCAGTACTCGTTAAAATAACAGGCGCGCAGGCCGGCCGCTCGGGTTGAACGGAAGGGGAGTAAAAAAGATGTGAAAAATTGAGGGCTCTATAGATTTCTCGGCGGCCCGAAGAGAAAAAGCTAACTTGTACGCAGTTAGCAAATGTTATATAGGCCTGGGCCGATTAGCGAAATGAGGGCCTAGATGGTGGAAGTCGCAGTTTTGGCCCAGCAGTGGAAACTTCCTTTTAAACAATAGTGTAAGCGAATTGTTAACGGTTCCCTCTCGATCATCCGGTCCTTCGTAGCCGCAGCATTGAGCGGTGCTAGCACAGTTAAACTCATCTCCAGTCTGCCTCGTAAATCGCGCGAGCCAGAAAACTTTTCTACAACTTACCTGTACCACACTTCTTACAGAATCCAACTCGTGTTTTTTGAGCCTTCAATTCGTCTCGCTCCCGACCAACTTTCCCCGGCTACTTTTTCTTCCTCTTTTACTTTTATTATTATTATTATCTCTTCTTACTACCCCTACACACCTCTATATACGCATCTGTGTATTTTTCTATTTATTTATATCCCCTGTTTCGAATTATTTTTTGTTTCTGTCTTTTCTTCGTTTTTTTTTTTTGTTTTTTTTTATTTAGTTTTTATTTTTATCGTCATTTCTTTGCCTGCAGACTGAGTAATCGACGGGCATCGCGAAAAAATCCTTCGTTAAATTTGTTCCCATTTATATCATCTCGTTCCGGTTCCACCGTATCGTTTTTTTTTTGTTTGTTTTTTGTTTTTTTTTTTTGTCTGTTTCTTGTTGTTTTTTGTGTCTTTGTTTCGTTTTGTTTTTTTCCACTCTTTACTTTTTTAATTCAATTTTTTGTCTTTGCCGTGCCGCTTCTCTTTGTATACACATCCGGGTCGACTCGGTTAAGTAAATTTAATCGAGGCTCGGTACTATGCGGAAAGTTTTCCGAATGCGGCGGCAGATAGAGCTCGGCACAAACAGTTTCCCGGAAGATCGAGTGGATCGGTGCATTTCGAGAGGAGCTTGGAGATTTCTCGAACGAGCCTTGACGAGCTTGCTGGTATCGGCCTGGTAAAAAGCTTATGACGAACTATTGTACAAGTTTTAACGCCCCCCCCCCCCTAACACGAAACTCTCAGTGTGTCGAACCCGATCCGCGTTTTTCTGCAGAACCTCCAAATTAAACTTATCCCGCGCACGTACTACACACTCCGCAAGCAACTTTTCACAGTATCACGTCAACTTTCGCTGTCTACCGCTGTTCCTTAACTTTATCATCGCTTCCGCTTTCTCATCATTATCGTTTTCTGCGTGCGCGCGTGCTCCTTTGCGAAAACCGAGACAGCTGCGTAAAATACGTAATTACAAATATTACAAAGTTTTGAATGCGAAGCTCTTTCAATTGGTTCTTCGAGCCTCTCTCGGCTCTTCTTTTGCTTTTTGGTGCCGTTGAGGCTGATTTTTATACATTTCTTACCCTGAACTGCAATTAATTTATATTTTCAAACACACCGGTAAGAACGGAATGTCGTGTTATCGGTAGCTAGTATTTGTTTCACTTTATCAATCTACTTCTCTTTAGATGCACCATCATCTGCTACGTTTTACATCTGCCTGTTTTTTTTTCGCGGCAAAATTAATCTAAACGAACACAAAACAATTGAACGAAACACTTTAGATATATATTGGTGTATATATTATATATACTACTTTAGTTTTTGTTTCTTTCGCGGCAAGCTGCAATAATTGCCAATGTCTGGGTATAATATTTAGAATGTTCTCTGTGCGTTCTGTAATTTCTGTGAAACTGCTCAAAAATTAAGCGGAAAGAAGCGTGTAGGAGCGTGTCACAAGTAACTCGGCGAATTGTCGTCCCAAGTGATACTACGCGACTAATAATGTCGCAAACTGCGCGGCTAATATACAAATAGACGTCAGTCTGTGTTAGTGCTGCAGGTTTGTTTTGGTAGTTTATAAATTAAAATTTGCCGCTACTGCGGCAGTGGTGGAATGAAATATACGTGTGTCTACGTTTTATTTCTATCTTCGGACGACTGCTCGAATTTCGCTTCTTTTAATTATTACGTCCCCTACGGTGTTTATAATTATGTTGAGACGAAAACGTTGTAAGAAAATTATATTTCTTACATAAATCTTGTAATAAGTTTCCGATTAAATGTTAAGTGAAGAATTTATCGAGATATTGGCGGCTCTGAAAACTAGCAAGCTCGCCAACTATAAATTAAAAGTTTATTTTTTTTTTAAAGTGATTGCTATTTTCTAACTGAAAAATCAAGTTTACACGTATCCACACATAAATATATATATATAAATATATATATATATATATATATATATATCACATGTCTAAATAAATCGGATGCTTCGGACTTATTCAGCCCCCTTGAGACGATAGTCTCCTGTAACTGTTATCGTCGGTTTCACGTAAAAATAATCACTGATTTTTTCACGTTCAAGCGTGTAGGAATCTTTATTATAATTTTTATAACGCAATTCAAAGTGTAATCTGATTTTAACGAAAAAATTAACAACGAGATTTTATTACTGCCAACCGTAGGATGATCGAATAGAATCGGAATAATGTAATTCCAATATTTATCGACAGTTAATTCTAAAAAAAAGTATACATATTTGTTTTTGCAAACGGAAATACAAGTGTTGTGTCTATTTTCGTATTTTCATGAAATTAATGTTGAAGAGAAACCGAAATTTTTCCTTTAAATCTTAAACAGAAGGCGTCTTTAGAACAATATCGGACAAATCGAAACCAAAAACACCAGTAGCGGCAACACTAAGGGCGCAGTCGTTTCGCATAATTTCAGTTCACTAAGGCTAAAATTACCTTTCCGCTAGTATCCTTCCGTTTGTTGCCCTATTTATTTATTCATTTATTTGTTTTTTAAATTCATTCGTACATTTTAAGCTTTTAATTTTTTTTTTTTTTTTTAATTTACTATTCTTTTATTTATTTATTTATTTACTTGCTTAAAAAAGGGAAGAGTTACCTATTAATACATAGCAATTCTGTAATTATCATAATTTTGACTTGCCTCCAATAACTGAAATCCGTGTCTACTAATTGCAATAATTAACCATTAGAATAACTGCCGCGCGACAAATAGCAAACAGGCCACGAAGTTCAATAGCATACAGAAAAACAGCAAAATTACTCGCTTTGCCAGTTTGCAAATTTTTAATTATTAAAATTAAATCGAAAGTAATCGGCGGCCACGCAAGTTGAATAGAATTTTATTCATCCGTACAATGCAAGAAAATCCTAAATCGTGCGAAAAAACGTATTTGTAAATTTTTTCGTCTGGCGAGGTTGTAGGAAAATTATACGTTTCGCCGTCGTGGAAAAAAGAAAGTGTGTAATGTTTCCCTTTCTTAATTCCTCACGAATGCGACAATATTTGCAAAAATTAATTTGCAACTACACGTGTCTTATGATCGTTGTTATTTTCAGCTGGAATTTTCGATTAGAAGAAAAACATGGCGTGTTTTCGGATTATTTTCGAATTATTTTCGAATTCAAATTCGGAAGAGTTAGACTTTCAGAGAAGTAATCACGGAATTTACTTTGATTTTTTTTCTAGTAGCAAGTTATAGAGAGTCTTTTCTTGTTTATTCTATTTAGTAAAGTAGCGCGAGTTAATACGAAAACTGTAATATTTCAAATTTTTTATCTGCAAATGAGGGCGACTGCTAAGTGTCCGATGAGGATAAAAATGATCTCGAAGGAGCGTGTAAAATCTTCCTTACAATTAACCTTCAAACAGAATTCAAAGCTTTTATGCTTCTTCCTGTTCAATCTGACGCCAATAGCTGACACGTAGGACTCTTCCGAATTCGTCCACCGTTGTCTATCCTAAGCCTGACGAATATATATATATATATATATAATGGTCGGCTTGTTTTATTACATCATCGGACCATCTTCTTCACTTCCGTTTCACCCCGTCTATGATTGCCAGTTCAGTCCTTTGTCCGTCTTCCGTCTGTTAGTCTTGCGACATGTCCTGCTCAGTTCCACTTGTTCGCTGCAATAGAATGTCTTCAAACCCTGCGCTTTTTCGTATATCGGAATTTCTGCTTCTGTCGTTTAATCAAACTCGCCCCAAAAAAAATTTTAATTCGCGTTATGTCGTCATTCCAACTAATCCGGAAATACAATACGGGCTAACACAAGTGCGGCTCATAATTCCTATGCGCGGGAAGAATAAGCGCGACCCCGCAGAGGTCGTGTAAGGTTCTACATTTTCTCGGAGTCTAGAATAGTCCTTTTTGGGCTGTTTTGCTCGGAGATCCACACGCACAACCTTTACGAGAAACGGGACAATATGCCGAATAAAATTCTACCGTATTAAGATGTGTAAATCGTGTGAAAATTAAAATTTAGTTAACCTACATTAAATCGACATTGTACAAAAATAAGTATTGCATAAAGAAACCACACACTTTTTAATGTATGTAACACTCTCAGACAATATGCCGTTTAATGTATGTGTAACACTCTGAGGTAATTTTACAATGACTTGAGTTGGCGGTGCTGATCGTGTGTTTATTAAGTGTTTATCTCTTTCTGCAGAGTATTCTGCTTTCTATTCCATTTTATTGATAGTCTTCCTACTCGATATTGCGCCTCTTATGTCCTATCTCTTTTCCTTCTCCACACACATTGTTCCTATTAATTATATGTTCCTTTCTCCTAAAAAAGGTAAGAAAAAAAAAAAAATGATTTTAAACGGTCGCGCTGTGCCAAGCAGTAGAATACTTAGTCGCAAATATAATTATTTCGAAACTCGAGAGAAATAGAAAGTTGGTTAACTTTATTGGAAATTGAGCTAACCGAGGGCGCAAATTAGCAAAAGCGAATTTTTTTTAATCGTTCAATGAAAATGGACTCATTAATATGCATATCGCGTAGTTGTTTATCGGAAATATAATTAAAAACAGTTTTTTATTGTAAATTTTAAGAATGGACAAAAGTTTCCCCCGGGATAAAAGCACCAAACCACCTGCGTAAAAAATGCTCGAACGGCATTTCAAGTTTTCGCTAAATCGCCTTTTCAACTTCATTCGCGATAGCGTGTAAGTCCTCCATCTTTTTGCATCTTTTTGTTTCGATTTACCGGAACCAGGTTTCTTTGCTAGCTGGATCTCCGGTAATTATTTCAGCTCTAAAACTTAAAAACGTAATTATTTCGATAGAGAAGGTTTTTTTTTTTTTTTTTTTTTGCTGGGAAATAATACGGAAAAAAGAGAAAAAGATACGAAATAATCCAGAGTAAACGATGTCGCCGGACACTGTGTACAGTGCGGCTATGCATTATTATTGTCACGTTTTTAAACAGCGGCGGCGAGGGGAAAGCAGCGAAGGAAGCAGTTTAAAGAGTATATGTGAGAGAGAGAATAGAAATAGGCGAGAACGAGGTATGAATAAATCGCGGGAAACAAATGAAAAAATAAGAAGCGGTACTGGTCGGACGCTCGGTTCCAAGTGTCTAGGCTATTAGGTGGATAATCCGCGGCAAAACGAATTTCGGCCGAATTTGATCTAGAGGAAATAGCTTTCTATTAGTTTGTAGGTGTAGCAGTGCGACGAAACGGCCATATGTTGTAAAGATAATATGTAGGAGCGGCCGTGATGGCGAACGGAAGACGGACCACCGCGGGGGGGGGGGGGGGGAGATATGAAAATAAGAGCGGCCGTTCGGCGCGGCTACATTAGTAAGTGGAAACAGATAGGAAATAGATAAGATAAAGGCAGCGGCCGAAGTCAAGCGGTAGAAATTACTGCGAGATGCCTTCCAAGTGGCTGGCAGAGGCGTTCGGCTGCAAAGGAGAAAAATGTTATCTGCAGAGTAGCGCGTTTGTCGCAGTTTTTCGCGGCACTGGAACGGCGGGTGGCGGGGCCGGTTCGCACACCAATAAATGATAAATCCCTACAAAGGGCCATTAGGTGGAAATCCGTGCAATCTCAATAATGCGTTTTAGGCCGTCCGTTTCGTCGTCGGCCTAGGCCGGCATCTGGTGCTCTGCGATTCGACCCGGCGAGACTTTGCCGTTCGTTGGAGCAGCCTCGGCCACGCTGTACCGTTACCGCGCGCGTCATTATCATCATTCGACGACGGTCGTTATTAGAAGCGCGGGTAGGGACGGCCGGCGGTAATGATTTTCGGAAAAATATCCGCAAGCCCGGTGGTTCTGGCGTGTTTCCGTGGCCCGGGCCGCTTATCATTATTGTGTCTCTGTGTTTTCCTCTTAACTATTCTGCGGCCGATTCGGTTAACCAGGAGAAAGCCATAAAAGCGGAGAGAACTCTAATCGTTATTATCGTTGCAATTTGTTTATTTCTTCCTTCGACTCTGCGCATGTACGAAATTTTTGCAAACGATACCGCTTCCACCCTTCTCACCACCCGTTGCCGGCCGAACGACTTGAAAAATATACTATCGATAATACATTATTATGCGGCGCGTAACCGTGTGTCGACGTAATCGGTCGCTAAATATGCGCGCCTCCATAGTTTGAGCTCGGCATGCGACAGGTGTAGAGTGAGAAATATAGATAGGCCGATGATCGACTTAAAAACAAAGTTGTGCGCATGCGCGTGTAAATAAACACACACCGTTTTCGAAAAACCAAAAAAAAAAAATCATACAACAAAAAACAAACTATTAAACCTTCTCGAAAGCAATCGGCTTTCTTATTTCAGGATTAACGCGGCTCCCGCAACACTCTAATGATGCGCACCCGCGTAAGTAATTAAACGGAAGTAAAAAATAAATTACGAATTAAAAACTGAAATACATGTGTAAGAAAACTGCGTAGGATGTAATTTTTCTCTCGATATTAAAACGGTATGAATTACGGCAGTCGGTAAGCCATCGGCCGTTTAGACGGTTAAGAAGGCGTGAAAGAAGGTTATATACACAGGACTTGTATTGCGTTTGCTCATCTCAAGATCGAGGTGTCGTCATTATTGTTACTTCGAAAGAGGATACCAAAAATGGGAGAGGGTAGTTTTTTTTTGTCGTATAATTCGTTGCGTGTGTGGCCCTCGTTGAAGCTGCGCAATATACTTCGGACTACACGTGTCGGGAAATCATCGGGAAGATATTAACCATGTCATCCCTTGTTTAAATGGAATATATAAAACGCGACATATTCCGGCGTATGTACTGATTTATTACGACAGATCGGCTTTTACGAAGATCTGATTATGACGCTTTTTGTGTGCATCTTTTTTACAGATTGGTAGAATTATTTGGCTGTCTAATTACCGTTAGTTATTTGCTTAGTTTAATTAAATAAAAATAATCTCTTTTCTCGTCGTTAATTTTTCCTCTGCCGAATGCAAATCCGCTTATTCTTACCATTAGGATTCTCGTTCGTTAAAATAATGATCGGTATACTAATAATGGTTCCAATTTAAAAAATTTTCTGTACCGCAGTCTATTACTACTGATTGTTGTATTTCTTTGCAGGTTCTCCGACTGCGAATTAAGGTTGACATTCGATTACTCCTTTAACTGATAAAATTACTGACATGTTGTGTATCCGTACTTCTACAGCTTCCCTTCAGTTCTTCCTCTGGTGGTTCTCAGTGTCTTAATACATGTTCTATATTGATACTCACTAATCGCTGGATTGCTTATTATTGTGTAAGCGCTCTTGTGTCCTTTTATTCATTACCTAACCTGTTCCGCGTGATTACTTCGTCCGGTATTATTCCATAATAATAATAATAATAATAATAATAATACATATATGTAGTTGATGTAACAATGAAATTATTAACGCGATACATCTTAATGTGTTAAAATATTCCGGAAGCGATTTTTCCATTATATTTTCAGTACTAGTGGAAAACAGCGAGATATTCACAATATAGAAAAATTTAGTATTACATCTGGAAGCGATTTAAATCTAACATATGAACTAAATTTATTTCTTTATTAATATACCTGTTTTCTGCCGTCCAGTGAGCTTTTTTTTTTTTGGCTTGACACTGATTAATTAAATTTCCAAATGTTGGTGATTATTCCGGCAATTATTGCTAATTCTTCTTTTTCTTATTCTTCTTGTTCTTGTTCTTCTTATTATTATTACTATTATTAGACACACGTATAGCCCCTATAAAAAGAATAAATAAATAAAAGGAATTAGAACGCTGCGATAATAAACGAAAATAGCTCTATACTTCAAAGCATTTCCCGCAGGGATTTCTGTGCACTTAGCCGCTTGCGCACAGGCCATACGGCTATGTCGCATAATTTTATTTTGCAAAGAACCCCCTCTCCTATGAATTGTCCTTTCTGTGGCCAAGATGTTGCTCCCTCAACTCCTCACATACTATGCGACTGTCCAGCATTATCACCTCACCGACCCCCTTCAATTAATAACAAAACAGTCACCGACATTCTTGAGAATTCCCTCGATGCAATTTTATCTATAGCACAATTTATCAGGACTAGCGGAATAAGCAGATATCTATAAAGAGAAACTGCGCATCTTCGTACTGTAATAGCCACAGCAGTTAAACACGGTACAGGATGTTGCTTTCACAAGAAAAAAAAAAAAAAAAAAAAAAAAAAAAACTAGAACGAAAAACATTATTCAGCTCATATAGATAATATTATAGAAATTTCGAGTTGGCTTTGCGGAGAGTTCGGCTCGCTACGTTCCAGATCATCCAGTAGAAAAATCGATTCCTTTTCGGCGGTTAATTTTTGTATTCGACGCTGTGAAGTTTTTTTTAGGAGGCGTTGCGAAGTAATTTGTAGTGCCTCGAATTATAAGGCCGGAAATTCAGCGCACCTGCATAATTTTCGCTCTTGCTAATACCCTGCATTGTCCTTGTATTTTCACCGCAGTTAGCTAACTATTAATTTGCAATCTCATTCCATTTCATTTTCGCTACCCGATTGTTTATTACTATTTCACATTTGCTCTCGTATATGTCAAAAAAGAACTTAAATATTAATAGCTATTAACTGATGTAAACGTGCATTTTTTCCGTTTTGTTCGATTTATTGTATTTCTTTGTATAGCGAAAACATCTCTCAACAAAAGCCCCCCCCCTCTCCCCCTGGTGGGGGGTATTATATAAATGTCCCCACAATAAACGGGATTAAAGTTTATAACTATAATACGACGATATTGAAAAATCATCGTCTGTTTTATTTCGATTTCAATTCCCGATGGCTATTCATCCGTTTGCGAGTGATTTCTATTTGAAACAAAATAAATATGTATACAGAGGTTCGTTCGTTCGTATGGAGCTAGAAAATAAACCTAAATATCTATCGAGAGTCCAGATATCCACTGGAGCGCGCTGCACTCCGATTGATTACGGGAGATTCCTTCTATGTTTATTTGCAAGATCTTAAGACCTTTGAACTTCCTGTTCGTCGTCTTGTAGCCCTGAGAAGGGCTTTTTCGGGGCTGTGATATTCTAGCTCCTTTTGACAGCATTCGTTACAATCGCTTTTCCACAAAAATGCATTTTATTAGTACGACTGCATCCAGGGGCACCACGTGGAGGTTGCTGTCTTGCCCCCTGTATACAGGTATATACGTATGTCTATTTATTACATTAAGGTTTTTTTAAATGTGTGTAAAAAGGCGCGAAACTTGCTCCTACATAAAATTCGAAAGGTGAACGAACGCCGCATTTGTATTTTTCGTGAGCCTATTACAACCACTTACTGTGGTATTTGTGCCTATACCGACCGTTAGAAATGTCACACGCACACACACACACACACACACATACACACACAGTAAATTATATTGCCGTGATATTGAAGAAAACAAAACTCTTTAGATCAATTTTTTTTTGCTCAGGCTACTAACGAAAACGGAAAAAACGTCTTTACACTATTTGCTTGTAAAGATCTTCTAGATTTTTCGCTGCTCGACATGCATGAGTGAATTTAGCAGCGTTTCGATGTAATTGAAATAAGGAATTTACAAAAAGGTTCCATTAAAACGATAGCAGAGCTTAGCTATGAAGAAAGACGTTGTGTCTACTGATAAAATGGAACCGTGAGCGATCGGGTAATAAAGGTTACCGAAATATGTCGCTTAATGGCTGTCGTAAATTATTTTTCCCTTCAAATGGTTCTCGCAATGGCTCTCGCATGTGATATTCAATAAAACGCTGTTGATGCGTTTGCCTTTTGAAGCTCGTTTTCGTTGTTCAGATTAGAAGTGGCTTTTGATTCTGTTGCTTCGAGAGTTGGGCACTGTTATACTTTTGATGTACGCGACCCTCTACATCAGTTTTCAAGGTTATCGAATAAGCAAAGATGCACTTTGAAAATAATCCGAGGAAAATCGGAAAACTGCGCAATAAGATAAAATAATGAATAATTACATTAACGCAAATAATGGACATTCGTTCAGATTCGGACAATTTTTTCTTTGCTTTTCTTTCCCGATTGAAGATGGGACCGCGCGGTAATTCGCATCTCTAGACATTCGGACAATATGCGTTTTATAGTGTACGTCTCTTCTCTTTTGTAGTAGTATTGCGATGATATTATCGCATCGATAAAACATTTTTCTGTGCTATTTTATTTAATCCTTATTCTGCTCGGCTGCTTTATAATTTACACCTTTGTTCCCATCAACGAATTGCACTGAAATGCGAACATACTGAATTATACTCTGAAATCGTCATAGTGTTAAAACACAGCTGCCGAACATTTAACGAGTTTTTTTTATCTATTCTATTTTCATCATTTAAATGTCTTACGACACACCTTTGATTTTGAAGAAAACTAAAGTTTTATTTACCGCTTTCCTCTCTGATTTATTAGACCCCCCCCCGACTTGCATCTTTCTAATTTTTAATTTTCACAACCCATTTTTCTTTTCCACCTTACACCACACCCCGAGTATTAATTCTTCCCTCTTTTTTCTTCTTACTTTTCCTTACTTTTCCTCACTCTAAGGCTTCCAACTGCTTCATTATGTTCGTGTCACATTTAATATATACATGTATACATGTATATATAAATATATTGCAACGGAATTGCCGCATCCTCAGGGCAAATGGGGATCCATCAGAGCGATTATTATACCCTTCGCAGTGTTGACGTTGCTCTAACCTCATTGTCAGATACGTTTTGATTGCCGATTAGACATTTTATGCGCTGCGGTAGCATTTAACGAAAGTTTTCTTTTTTCACCGTTTTTCACGAATAAAAAATTGCCGGATACTTTTTATCCTTTTTTACATCGGCAAATTTTACATCGGCGAGTTTTACATCGGCAAGTTTTACATCGGCGAGTTTTACATCGGCGAGTTTTACATCGGCGAGTTTTACATTGGCAAGTTTTACATCGGCAAGTTTTGCATCGGCAAGTTTTGCATCGGCAAGCTTTACGTGTATATCCAATTAACGACTTCGGACTAATATTCTTTCCGGGGACAACGATTGCCACGCTATTTCCCCTTCATCTCAACTTGTACCAGTTCTTCCTCGGAAACATCCGCGCTAGATGATGATCTTAAAGGTATTGCGTGCGCATCAGTAACAGGTACGCCAGAAATATATTTTACTCAAATGTAAAATACTGTCACGTGTAACAATTTACCTGAGACTTCGTTAAAAAAAAAGTTTTGTACGGTTTTTTTGTTTTTTACGGTGTATTTTGTTGTAATCTTGTCAATTTCTTTCCGCGATTTAGAGGAAAAGGAAAGAATATATATATAAAAAAAAAAAGAGGCGGAGCTTATTGCATTTAGCACGTTATGTGTACATACGGGTGTGTTTTTCGAATGTTTCAGGAACCAAAATTTGCAGGAATCAGTCGACTACGATTCCGGATTATCGTTGACTCTAAAAGGGGGAAAGTAATAGCGTAGAAATTCGAACGAAAAAAAAAAAAAAAAAAAAAAAAGCACAGAAAATGAAAACAAACTACGGTCAAAAATTTTCCAGGCTGTGCCATGTGAAAAGAAATAACGAGGTAAAAATCTTGAGGAAACTCTCGTGTAACAAAGTCCGTCGTACGTTTCCGAAGCAACAGCAAAAAAGATCGAAAGAAAACAAGAAACAAAAAAAGAACGAGATACGAAAAGGAAAGAGAGTGATAAGTTCTTTAAAAATATCAGATAAAAAGTTTTGCAGCTTTAAAAATACATACAGATATAAAACAATAAAAAAGCCAGTGGTTCTTTAGTTTTGATCTACACTCGAGCTACCCTTTTTTTTTTCCACTAAGGAAAATTTTGATTAAAACAACTCGATTAAAACTGTGAAATTGACGTCATTTGATGTAATACGTAGACCCTAATTTAATATACGAAAAATTTAGTCATTTGAATTTGATCTATTTAAAAATGTAACAACAGCCCCGATTGTTCGTGGTCTGCAGCGGATTCAATTATTATATATGTATACGTATATGTGTACGAGGAGCGTTCAGTAAGTAACGTGACACGTCTTATATCACGCCCGCTGTTTATTAAACAGCGTGAAATTTAGGTGAGCGGCAGAGGGGAAAAATACGGACAGAACGCTATTTTCCGCGTTCTGATCTGATCAGTAGAATTTCTGTACGCACGTTTGAAACATGTCGATGAACGTTTCCAAACCGGTGAGTTACGGGACACGCGCGGCCACCAAATTTTTTACAGCTGAAGAAGTTGTAGGTGCAAAAATTAATTGCAGACTGTTCGCAGCATACAATGCAAATAGCATTATTAAGTGAGACTCAGAGCCGAAGGAAGTGAGTAAAGTGTAGATTCAATGAAAGGTCATCCAAATCCGCCAAAAACAAAACCGGAATGCTCTGCCGGAGGAAGGTTCTCGCAATCATCTTCTAGGGTATTTCTTCTAGTTTCTTTGGTATTTTTTTCATAATTTTTGGATGCCTGGAAGGCCATTTTCGAAGACATGTCACGTTACTTATTGAACTCCTCTCGTATATATATATATATATTTATTTATTTATAAATAAAATCTTTATTAAGAAAATTTTAAAATTATAAACATAATTAAATGAAAATTAACATTTACACCAAATATTAAATTACCTCGACTTGTATGCAGTGTAAAGGTGGTTTTCTGCAACCTGCCCCATTCGATTCTAGCTACAGCTATTCTTTGAAGGTTTTTTTTTTTTTTTTTTAGATTATAATATGTTAAAATTATTCCTTCATCTTCTCGTATGACGTCCCTGTTTCCTTTCAGAGTGTGGGAGAAACCACTAGGACGGCTATCATTTGTTCTGGCTGCATGCCAAATTTGCCTCTAATATATCGTATTGCGTCCGTATTGTTTTTTTATTTCGGTTCCATAAGTTTGAGCGAATTTTTATATTTAGTACGGAACGTTTGATTGTGTTTTGTGTCATCTTTATCTTAATTATTTTTGAAGTCAAACTAACAGGCTATATCGAAAACTCTTTTGATACTAAATGTTAAAAGGGCTTTTAAGTATATTTTCATGTAACCGACATGTGTATTCCAAGCTTTCGTTATTCTAGTATTCCGTTTACTTTCAATACAATTTTCAAAGGATGTTTATTGACCTGTGTAATTTTTTACTACTTTTATATCCTTTTCGTTTATACTTTATTCGAGTTTAACTTTTTCATAAATATTTTCGTTTTTCGATACTTTGCAGTCATATTTATAAATAAATATAAATATATTTATATATATATAAATATATCATATATCGTAAAAGCACGTGCCTCTTCCCGAAGACGGATCTATCGTGATTATATTAATACCCACCAACCATAAGGCTGAGAAGAAAAAGAAGACATATATATATATTTATGACTTGGCAGCAAATAGAAAATGCATCTCCTTATTTTCTCGGAGTGATTAGGCCAACTTATTTCATCCGGAAGTGCCTGCATCAGTAGGGGAACCAAAATTGATGTGATCGATATATATATATATATATATATATATATATATATATACATAGGCCATTTCAAAAGTAATGTACATATGTTTCTACAAAAAAGAAATGTATTTGACAAAGTCATATAAATACTATAATCTTTCAATACAATCACCCTCCTCCACAATGATACGTTCCCAGCGTCGGGGAAGGTTCTGGATGCCGTCCAAGAGGCCTTTGAAGTTTAATTCACGAATCTGTCGGATCACAGCACTATTAGAGTCCTCTAAATCCGGAAAACGGATTGCTCGCATCGGCTCCTTGAGTTTGTAGAACAGGGCATAATCCCAACGAGCCATATCCGACGAATAGGGTGGATGTGGTAACAATTTCCAGCCGTATTCCGCAAAAATTTCTAGAATATCATCATTATCGTGATCTTTCTCTTCCCTAACTTTTGTTTTCTTTTTTTTTTTTTTTTTTTTCCCCCGTGGGTTTGCTACCAAAGAGCATTAGCCCAGCAAAACGGAATAGATACATGGAATAGAATAGAAATTATATTTTTATTCTGTCGACAATGGAATCAAGGAACACCCCTAGGACAGGAACAACAGAGAGAATAGGTAAACTCGTCTCGTAGAATACGAAAAACGCTGGTGGCCGACAGGTTTTTGATACCAGCTGTGTATGAGCTATCTCTTATCATACGGCGATCTTGATCGATCGGTGTTGCTACCATAGCGATGTTGTGTTGTCACGTGAAGTTCTTACGAGGCGCATCCCCAACCGACAAACGGCTTCTTTAAATGTTTTTTTTTCCCCACTAGGAAATACTGCTACGGTGCACGGTGTCACTGCTGTTGCTTCTAGTGCAGAATGAATTTCTGTAGGCGTACGAGCAGGAAAAGTTTCCTACAATCGCTACTCTAGATTTGTAATGCGACCCGAGCACTCTTCCATCATTACAAAACCCCGTTTGTACGCACGCACAACTCTCTTGAAAGCAATCACAGTGCACATTGCCGTGTTGACAAAATAGTAGTAGACATTCTTTCTGCCCCCCCCTCCCCTCTTAAATGCGTACAGGCTGCGTAAGAAGAACATCGTGTGCATTACTTAGGAATAGCCCTACGTATATATTGACACACGACAGCTTTGACCGATAATTATATTTTGAACCGACACCATCGGGTGCTCTACCGTCGATGAATGGCTGGAATACGTAAATTAAGCGAAGTGTATTAAAAATGATTTCATTGCAGCTGCTTGTACGGAAAAATTCGGCAACTGAATTTGTTAAACTGACTTTTAGTGGTAGCCGTCCGTGTTTAATCGATTTTAATTGTACTCTTCAATTTAGAATAGTGTTAAATTATTAACATATTTGAGACCAGACGTTTTTGATTAGTTTAAAGTGTGGTAATTTTTAAAATTAGCCGCTTATTAATTCTATATTATTCGTTTTTGCGAATTTCACTTCAATTCGTATACGTTGTAAAAACGTATTTAGCATTAAAGGTGAACGAGAACTTCTTTTAACGTAACAGATGGAGTATGTAAAGCGAATCGTATTCGTCAAAGGACAATAATTGTCGAACATTCTAGGCCTTTAATAAACGAAAACAGTTCACGTTCGTTAAGTATTATCTGGCGGGAATTTAATGGTTGTCGGTTTCGCATCGATTCTTCGGAGAATAATACAAATCTGTATATTTACGATCCGGAAAAACTTTTTCCGAGAAAACTTCATCGAGTTTTATTCTTTTATTGCTCGTATTCTGTGGGGTACCCTTTGCGATTGGTTCGGAAGATTTTTTAAACTCGGCCTGTTTTCAGTATTTTATTGCACTTAAAAACTGCTTCAGAGTTATCCTAAATGACAAAGTACTAACGAATTGGGCGTCTGATGATTCTCACACGATTTTTGACGGATTTGCTGTGGCACTTGATTTCACATTGCAGCGTCATCAGGTGGCGATAGAGAACAACACATATTTAACACTTGTTTTATGGAAGCACCTAGCGGAAAGCGACCTCGTTCGCCTTCTGAAACCTTATGCACCCGCTTTTTTAATACGCTCTATAGTATTATTTGGAATTTCGATAGATTTTTAGTTAATTTATGTGAAACAATTTAAGTCTAAATTATTTTTGCAATAAAAGATCGATCAAACTCGAAATGTAAACGCTGGTCAATTATTTCGTAAAATTCGAGACCGGTATTTATATATGTCAGATTTAGTTTCGCGCGACCGTACCCCGTCGCAAATCGCCGGAAATCGTATGACATCCGGCTTAATTACAGAAGCGAAAATTCCAGCCAACCTAACAACAATGCATCTCGTTTTGTTTTTTGTTTTCCGTTATCTTTTGTTTCTTTTTCGTTTTTTTTTTTTCTCACTATTATCCTCTCAGCGTTACATAATTTCCACATAATATTATTACATAGTATCATGCGCTGCTATATAAGCCTTCCCCCCAATTGAATTTTTCTTTGCCACGTATGTGGGCGAACTATCCATTTGGTCAGATGCTTGCACCGAAAAAAATCCTACTTTCGGTTTGTAAGTTTTGCCGTCGGATGTGGTTTAGTTATAGAAATATGTAGCTGTATAGTAGTTTTGTATTAGAGCACAGTATTACCGGTAGGTTTAAATAGTGGAAAAGCCGGTGCCACTGAGAAGTAGGTTCTGTAACCGGGTCAAATCTCACAGTTAGCGCCTTATCGGATGTGAGCCGCTCTTCGCACTGCCGCCTTGTTAAATGAATTGTGTACATTATTATAAACACGCGTTCACGGGTGAACACAATTGGTGTTTTTGAATCGGTGTAAACCAAGTACACACTTTTAAATTAAGGTTTCTCGAGTTTTAGATTTGTCGTGAGATCTGTAAAATTAAATTTATTTAAATATTTTATTAAATATTTATTATTCACAATATTGTGCGAGCAGTGGTCTGATACAAATTTAAACGTTAAATATATATATATATATATATATGTACACTCCAGTATATTATATTCATCAGCAGATCGAAAGCCCTCTTTTATGGTCATTTGCTCGAATCGCTACTGTCGCCTAAAACGCATCATCATTGTCGAATTTTAAACAGATTAAGTAGAATATTTTTTTTTGCTATTTGATTCCGCTGTTGAATTTTTTTTTTCTTTAAAAACATTTATATATGAAAATCACAAGTGAAAAAATACCGCTAAAAATGTTTAATATGTACGCGAAACGACGACTCCGATTAATATTTGCGAGTTATTCCATTCGAAGTCCAGTGCTGCATAAATCCCACCCGACTTATCAGTCAGTATATTGGAAGTCCCTTATTGATATTTAGTGTGACATGAACATTAAAGTGTTCGGAGTTGCAGAAAAAAAGAAAGAAAAACACTTCGGATAAAAAGAGTTGTAAGCAAACAAATGCTTTATTACAAATTGAAAAAAAAAGAAGAAAAATGAACGGAGAATAGTTTTTTTTTTCTTTTTCTTAATCTTTTTGGGCTTAGGAAAGGAAGCAGAAAGTGTGTTTAAAAACTTAATAACCGAAAAGTAAAGTTAATACAGATTTATTAAGTATAAATAACTTTTATTAATCTAATAATATACTTTAATTTTTTTATATGTTAATAAACTTATCTTTAATTTTTTTTGTTTTTATTAAAAGTAACTTTAAGTTCACTTATAACAATTTTTATAAAAAAATTAAAGATTACATTGTTTATTACAACGTTGTTCATTGATATAAAAAGAACTTACGGTAATGTAAACGTAAATTAAGATTGAAACCATCGGAAGGAAACAATGATTTGGGTAAAATTTAAGAGGAACTAAGTAAAACTAGCATAGTATTAAACGTAGTGAATACAATTAAAAATAAATCTGAAAGATATAAAAAAAAAAAAACGATCACGTTTATAACAGAAAGTATGAAATAAATAGAAATGAAGATAGAATTAAAAGCACCATATAAAAATAGATATATAATATATGTATTTTAAATGTTCTCATATATCCATGTCTGGAGTAGTATACATATATTATATATATGATAAGCTTTAGCAATAGATTTTTAGTTGTAGAAAATTAAGAAACATATAAAAAGGCTCAGCGTGAAAGGTTCCATATTTTGTTTGGTTTCAGTTACATTTTAGCCGAGAAAAGGTCAGTTAAAATGATCACGATGATTTAATCGAACAAAGACAATCTTCTATTCAATTTTATTTATTTCGTTTTCTCGCAATTCTCGTAAATACTTAATATCTGACTCTAAAAGTGTTCTCTTATCTGCTTCCTTCTCTTTTCTACTTGTGTGATATTCCTTCAGTATCCAAACGCGATCTATTATTTATGATCTCCTTTCTAAATATTAAATCTAAATCGATTTTATGTGGGCGCCTGGTCACGTCGATATTGCTGGAAACGAATTAGTCAATTCTTTAGCTCAAATCGCAGTCATAATGTAGTGTCCTTTAATCGAAAAGTTTTCAACTCTTTCTGATACCCATTCAATTTTTTCCTTATCCCGATTCATTATACTTATTACCTTCACTCCGCAATCGTTCTAGCTTTTATTATTTTCCAGTTCTTCAGTGATTTCTGCTATTTATAATCTATGTATGGGACCCTCTTTATTGCCTTCCACTCTTCATAGATTCTCTCCCGTTATATCTTCTCGTAACTGCTATTTAGTATGCGACCTCAATCATATCTTATTTAAATGTTCTTCCCTTTTACCTGAACGTTTGTATTTTTACTCCGAATTTTTGAAATGAAGAATCCACACCCAGTACAATTACTCTGGCCTTTCTCGTTTGCAGTTTTCCTTGTCTTGCTTCCTTTATATTCTTAATGTCCAGTCGAATTAGTTTCTAATAATTCTCTTCTTTCATTTATAAAATCTTTAAGTCTGCTGGATGGACGCCGTTTCTTGGCAAAGAAAAGAGAATATAAAAAGACGCTATTGCATGTAATCAACCAAATATTTTACAATACACTTTTGACGTGTAAAATAAAAATTTATAGGAAATAGAGGAAAATATTTTTGAGTCAGAATTTCTGTTTTTTATACACAAGCGATAGCTTATAATATTCGAAATAGAATTACAGTTTCCTTCGGTACGGTAATGTGCACAAGACCTAAACCACAACTGATTGCGGCTTCATGTGTCCGTGTTGTCAAGTTGATTTTTTCAAATACTGTATTATTATTTTCTTTTTTCTATGTGTCATTTCATTTTTAGGCGAAACGGGAATTAGGCGAAATGGGACCAGACCCTCCTAATTGAGAGTATTGTTATGTGCTCGAAAGAACAATAACGGACACTGGAAGTTTCAATAAAAACACGTCGTGTAAACTGCGTAATAAAGAGTTACAACGACGTTTTTTACGTGCCGCTAAAAATCTAATCCAATAAAGTAGGGTCACCACAACGTTTAACAGTGTGTCACTCGAGCAATTCTCGTTCGAGCGCATCCATATAATGTAAGTAAACATCATGGATTGTGGAATGAAGCTTTCACAATGCACTTAAGGATCTAACGGATCTGAAGAGAATACTTGAAGCCAGCTATTTTCTCCTTGTTTACTTCCTCAGAGATTTCTCTGATATAACCCTACATATATTCTCAATTAGTTCCTGGGAGCGACTTGGATCCGGAACGAGACAAATCTCGCGATAACTTACGAAACTTATATGGTCTTCCGGCAGCCGTCCAATCACCTTAACTACTAGACTCTGCACTAATTTCCGAGTATTAAGGACTCGACAATGAATAAATTTCGGTAAATATTGGCTCTTTAAATAGAACTGCGGAGGCACCTCTTCGCGTTGATCTTCGCCCTGAATTTGTTATGAAACCTTTCGCGATAACACACACACACACAGCACTTCCCCATGTTGGCCGGATAATGGAATCTAAATTTCGACCGTTTTTAAAACGACACGCAATATTATACGAGAGAGACCGTTTGAGAGCGTTCGTAGAGAGTTATATTTTCGTTAGTTAACGGATTATTACGATATAACTAATATAGAGTGTCAGTTGTGTGTAAGTACGCACCACCGTGTCGATTTGCTTAAAAACCGTTCTGAAATTATTCCGAAAAATTTTCAGCTTTAGGTAATTTTTTTTATCTTTCAAGTGCGCGGCGTATTTGTGTGCGGGGCGGGGGTTCCAAACAGAGATTTAATTCAAACGGGCCGAATGCAAAAGTAGCAGCTCCGTCTTAAGAATTTTTACGAGGGCAGAAACTCTGCTTGGAAGCAGCATTTGATAAACTTTCTTCGGAAAAATTCTTAACTGGAAAGTTGGAAAAATTTTAATCGATTCGAAAAACTATCGCAGATAGTCGTTCCAGACTTTTCGAAGTGTGCGTGCGCGCACGCGTTCACAAAACTATTTCGGTTTTTAATAGCGCCGCCGACCGGAGCAAATCTGCAGCATGAAAAAAATCCGCCCTTGTCGGCTGGCGGTTATATCGGCGCAAAGCGATATTCCGAGCCAGAATCGTAAAACCGGGAAATTCTGTTCGTCTGAAAACGGCCTACGAGGGGGCGGGAGTGGGGGGCGATGGAAATTCTTCGTGGAAAATATTTAACGCGACAAGAGCGGCCGCGGAATGGCTTTTAAGGCCATGCCGAATTATAGGCTGGATTTATCGTACGAGCGAGAGAAAAAGGAGATGAAATGTATTTCGTAGCGTGCCGGCGTAGGATATTCTAAAGAGCAGCGAATATTACATTGATAGTCGCGTGATGATTGGTTTAATGGCTTTTCAGGCCTTTTATGACCGATGACGATGACGACCACGATATGATGACCACGATGACCATATATAGAGTGACCAGGATGACAGCGAGCTTACTCGGGCCGTTGGTAGTTCGTTCGGATGTTATTAAATAATAAAATTTCTACGTTTCTTCGATATTTACTCTTTCGCCTTACTGTGTTTATTCTCCTTATAAACGTTCGTGTTTATCTCTCCGTTATTGACCGGCGGCCTTCATTGCATATGGCGACATCGATGTTTCTCTTCGTTAGCTTACGCGGAATGTGTGCGATCATTTTTTTCGTCGCTTCGAGGAGTCGGGGGATAAATAAAGAAAATATTTAATTAGAAGTTAAATTGTCGAAAATTTTATTACGAACGTGCAAAAGTAGATGTAATTGTAGCGAATACAATTCGCGATTACTGTTTCGCAATCAACGTTTTCGTAATTTGTTACAAATTTTTATTTTTATTTATTAATTAGTTTTAATTGTTCAAATTAAACATGTATAAAATTTGATTACAAAATTTAGAGAAAATTAAAATTGAATAATGTTTCGCTTTTTATTAAAAGATTTATTAAGTATTTTATTCGTGTAATACTCACCTTGGCTTCGCCCGCGTATTAATACCATTTAAACCTGCATTCGGAAGTTAACAGTATCATTTTAAAGTTTCCAGCAGCAATGTACGTTGTTCCTGTCCAGAAAAATAGGTCACCCCTCCTGCAGTATCGATAACACCGAACTATTCAAAGCATAAACAACTTCAGACGAGGCAAAGTTCGTTCGCTCTTCTTCGTTCAAACAAGCGCACTAGAACTTAATACTATGACGAACGCATGTGTTCTTACTCTTTCTCCGGATACAATGTAAAACGCTGCTACAGACTTATTGACCGATATCGTCTTCTTACAGTCAGTAATTAACTACGACTATTTTATCATTTAAAACTATCGCACTTTCTGAACTATATTTATGGTATCAGTGCGAGAATAAAGCTCAATATGTGTAATGTTCACATACGTATAATGTTTTTCGTCAACACATTCTGCATAAACATATAAACATTATGGGTCGAATAACGATTTTTGCACTAAAGAAATTAAATTTTGAATTATTAAAAGTTACACGACTATTTGGAACATAATAAAAGCCGTGAGATTATTAAAATTACGTAAATAAAAACGTCCCGTAATACAGGCCAATAAGAAATTAATTTATTTCGAGTACTTTTACAGTAATCGATTTTGTTCTTATATGTTTTTATTTCTTAAAATATTTTTAATTTCGCTTTATTTATACATACTTACACACACACACCCACCCGCACACACACACACACACACACACATATATATATATATGTGTATATATATATATATATATATATATATATATATATATATGTATATTAACATTATATCCTCAACCATTCGTCGGTTGGTGGACAACCTATTCTCACATTTTTTAGATGTACAGATATAGGTTGTATACTAAGCAATTATTATAATATGCAACGCAGGTGTACACACGCAAGACTACCTTCGGAACTGATAGTAGCCGTTTGTTATCGCGCTACAAGTGCAGTCCGTCCGGTGTGGGTCTGCTGTGTACTGACCTAGCGCGCATATGGTAGTGTACGTGGTGGTTTGCTATTGCCTTCCACGTGATTACTAGCGATTATTTATTTATTTATTTAATTCTTGTAATAAGTTCGTCGTCGTTCGGGATCGAACCCGTGACCGCCATATCGGAAGTCAAGCGCTCTAGCAACTAGGCTATCGCGACGACATATATATATATATATGTAAATATAGATAACTCGGCCATTTTGGCCTCTCCTACTTACGTTTCTGTCTCTTTCTTTTCTATACTTTGTATAAAATGATCAAAATTTACAACGTAACTTTTACTGGCACGAGCACATAAAAAATAACATAATCACCAAAATCCTATCCTAATATTTAACTTTCATTATGTAAAATTAAGACATTTTCTCGTTACATATTTCATTACATAAAATTGTGATATTTTTTAAATTAAAATCACAAAAATTCTATAAAATATAACAAACGTTACATAAAATTGGAACATTTTTCGCGTTACATAAAATTGAGTCATTTTTTCTAACGGGGGATAGGCCAAGAATTACGTTGTAAATAATATATATATATATATATATATATATTATACGTATTTTTAATGCGAACAATTTTTTTAAACGTCCATTTCTCATCGCCTATATCAAATTTTCTTTTTTTACCGCAACGAGATCTGAAAATGGAATCGTAATTACACGCTAGGTTGTTAATTATGTTTACTATGAATTATTATACTCATTAAAGTTCTGGATAAAGATATTTTTTCCAATAGCGTTCAATTTAGTGAACGCATGGTCTTGTTATCCAGCCACTTTTTAAGACAGCATTGTCTTTCTTCACCTTCGCTCATTACAGTGAAAGTTGAGTTTTCCGAAATAGTTTGATAGCACATCATCATCGCAATGCACGTCACTAAGGGGCGCTATTTGACAAATTGGCACCGGTGTTCTGTCATCGATATTTGTTTCGTATCTGCACTTCTGTCTGCGGCAAAATTCTAGTCCAATGCGCTCCGATTAATTAAATCGATCTGGCCAATCCTACTTTCATGATACTTATCTCGCCCGGTGGTCGCTTTAGTATGTAATCCGTAAGTGAAGAAATTCCAGTGGTGAAGAAACGAACCCGCTTCCATGTAGTTTTCCTTTTCTGCCTTTTTCACTGACAAGGACGAACATACTTCTGTCAAAAGAAACAGTGTAAAATTTATTTACCGGCTATACCGGGAGTTGCGTGAAAATTCACGAAAATCGCGTCAAACATAAAAGAATGCGGAAAACGCTTCGTCGAATTCTGGAAAAAGTTTATGAAAAATCACACGACAAAAGAATAAAGGAAAAAAAACCCTCACAACTACCGCGTTATTTTACAACGGTTATAAAACGCACGGCGGTGTTCGGTTGTTTTCATTTGCGTCATTTATGGTAGAAAGAGGGGTTAGCAATGTAATTACCGAGTTTGCCGTGGAGCTAACTAGTAAACCCGATGTAATAAACGAACCTCGCGGTTAATACTGTGCGAATTTAGAACGCTATTATCGAAAAGCAGTGTGCCATTTCGAATAAATAAATATCGGATGAAAATTAAGTCGGTCAGATGTTATTCCGACTCCGAAAGTCGTTTTCACAAGCATCGTTTCGGTGACCGATCCGAATTTTCGAGAACTCGATTGATTTTAAATCGGAACACTCGCGGAAAAGATGCAAATGGAGCATCGGTTCGAATCGGGTAAATACGGTATTTCGGGTGCGACGGAAGAAAAACCGGAAATGAGTCGAGGTTAATTCCAGTCAAAGCAACGGTGAATAATCCGCCGGTCAGTATTTCGCCTTAAGTTTAGATGAACGAAACGATGTGGCCGTGAGAAAGTTAAAAAAACGGCAGTCACCAGCGTAGTTTTCGGGAAAATAATTACGAAATTACTCTTTTCTTCATTATTTTCTTAAATATATCTCTCTCTCTCTGTATACATAAGTATGCTTACCACACATTTACATTTACATATATATGATACATATGCATATCACGCGCGTGCGTTTATGTTGATTTGAAAAAAATTTAACAGCTAAATCGATTAAATTAAAAGCGGGAAGTCTCCGAAGAATGCGCGACGAATAATAATAGTAGAAATACTCATTGGTACGGACAATGCTCGGAGCGAGGGAAAAATTCTCTCGTATAATTACGACTGGCGAGGAGGTAAAGTTGCGTCGTCTGCGAGCTGTAATAATTGAAGGTAAGCGCGGAGACGGCGATTCTATTGGCCAAACGAATGCTGATTATAATCAAGCGAATAATATCGCTAATCGAAGTATCACTTGATGGAAATTCGACGGAGTGCCATTGTCGAGTGCTATCGAGATGGGGCAGGTACACTGTGCTCTGGCGGTCATGGCGATGACGGAGTCTGCTGCCGAAGAGAAGGGTGTTCGTACGATTTCATTGTTGCCTGTGCTAGGAGGGCATCGCGCGAATAAATAAGATGAAGTCAGCGGACGGGACTGCGGAGGATTGTTTGCCGAGCGACAATGCGCTCATACCAAATCTCTTCGTCATCTATATCGAGAAATATATTTATAGCCGAGAGCGCGATTTAATTAAGCTGTCGAGTGTAATTCTTAAAAAATCCTCGCCGAAAAAGGCGATGAAATTACGAATTTCCGAGTTTATTAAAACGTGTTCTCGAGTCGTATTTGAAAACGCACCGCTTCTCCTAATTGTCGGTAATTACTGGAAGCGTAGCGTGTTTCGCCTCCCCCCTCCCGTACAATTTAATAATTCGTCTTTCACGCTATTTCGAAGTTATGCAAAAGACAGACGCGAACGAGATTTCATTCGGACCGACTGCTCCTCCGACTTCTCCGAAATCGCGGCAGACAGTTTTCTTCACCTCCAACGACGGCGATGTAATTTTTTAAACTTTCGTCGAGTCAGCCATTTTGATTCTTTTTCGATCCGAACTGTTGTCGGCGGGGGCAGCGGCGGGGGGGAGTTCTGGTTTTTCGGTTTTAACACATAAACAGCGTTTCCGTACGACGTAACCGCGCCACGAGCTTTAAAATCGAGTATAGGCTGAAATCCGGCTGCAGCGATAACACCGTTGTTCCTTGCACATACGTGCGAAATTCTTTTCGTTAAACGTCCAAGTCCGTCAACGGTTTTTCTGTTCGAACCGGTTCTGAAACTTTTCGTCCGGGCTAGTGTCGCGCACTTTTCCCGTCTACTTTTCTGACGAACGAAGTTTTCATTGCCGTATTATTATTCTCAAAAAAAAAAAAAAAAAACAAAAAAAAAGGCGAACGATGTAGCAGACGATGACCCCGGCGTCAAATAGTTTCCCCGGATGGGAGATCAACGATAATTAAAATTTTCGCGATGGTATAATATTTTTGTGTGCGAACATATTTATCTGCCTGCCGGTATTTAGCCGGTACTTCTACTTGCACACTGGAATGCGAAATGTAGCGCAAATTTTTGCAGGCGCTTTGTTTAATATTTCAAGACCGGGGTCTGTCTAATTTGACACGAACTAGTAGTAGTGGTTTTTTTGTTTTTTCGATAGGGGGCTTAAGCGAGCGTAAGTACAATTTCAGCAAGTGTCAGTATGCAATAGACGGATTCGTGATCGAACGAAATATGCCTAACCAACTACGCTATGAAGTGATGCCAAATAAGAAAATAAAGCCTCCGGCACACAGGACGCGATCTGTCGCGACGGACAGCGATCCGGCGCTCTCCTTGGTGATCGACGATATGGGGTTACGCGACACACAATGCGATATCTGTGTGAGCGAACCAGTATAGTGATAGATTTCCGCACAACAAGTTCGCAAAAGTGTTTTGCATGTTTCTCTAGAAAAATAAGTAGTTCTGACGAAGAGGAACTCTTGCTAGCGTTACAGAGTACCGACACAAAAAGACAATTTTGAGTGCACCCGATAAATCAAAAGGAAGAGAACAACTTGGTGAATGTCTAAGATAGATTTTTTTTATAATTCCGAATGTGAAGGCGGAGTTTTGAGCAGCTACATAGAGTACTGCGACCCAAGATTAAGCGGATCACCACGAATTGGAGAAGACCTATTGGAATAGGGGAATGTGTTTGAGGTTCATCATCATCATCATCATAATCATTTTGTGCCCGACCATAACAATCGTGGCTACATCAACATTTGTGCGACGATATATTTTTTCCAGCCTATACGGGGTTTCTGTTCTTCTTATACATTGGTGAATTGATTCCTGGCATAAATTATGTATCTGGTCTATCCATCTCATTGGCCATCTTCCCGGAGGTCGTTTGCCATCTATTTCCCCCCTAGTATTACCAGTTTTTCCAAACTATCGTCTTCTCTCCCATGATGTGTCCGAAATACTGCATTATTCGATGTTTGCATATATTCGCTAACCGTATAGTTACGCCAACCTTATTCAAGATAGATTTGCCGTTCAAGGAATGCGAAGCATTCTTCTCCATATCCACATTTCCAGACTGTTAGTTAAGCAAAAAAAAATATATATACATATATATATATATATTCGTATCTATGTCGTTTGAACGAAGTTATTTATTTGGTCAGGTTATATTACAAATATAATAATAAGCAACCGACGATACGTAGACACGGGAATAATTTTTGCTAATTTAACTAAAAATTGGATTTTTCATATAAATCATGATTGGTCGAAGATGGAGTTCAGGTTCTGGTAAGTAGGAGAAGTATCGCCTGATCCAAATGCCGTTGTTGAGGAATGCGAAGATTCCGACTGCAGTGGTGACTCGGGTGTGGATAGCGCAGGCCTGTGAATTTGTGCTTCCTGCTCTCTCATTTCGGTCCATCTTGATAATAAACTGGATCGTCGGATCGCGTGATGATTTTTGTAATTTTGTATATCGCCTGCCGCCACGATCAAGACTGGACCGCTGCGATAGAGATCGCCTTGTGTGTGACGGGGATAACGCAATGTTGCACATACAACCATATCGCCGGAACGCAGCGGTCAGAGATCGTTGTCCGTCGCAAAAGATCGCGTCCTGTGTGGCGGAGGCTTAAAATGAGGAAATACAGCCAGCTAGTAAAATTTCCTTGAACCACACAAAATCTTTATTACGCTCTTTCTCAACTTTTCATCGTCCTCGGCTGATTTCGTTTAATTTTCACTGACCCCCCGCCGGTTTTAATACACGCATCGTTGGAAAAAAAAATGTCACGACAAGGCGGAGTTATACAAATTATCTGAGGCATTCTTAGAGAGAACATAGAATAGTGTAAACATTGAACTAGAGCGTTTTATGTTCTATGTAGTAAAAAAAAAAAAAAAAAAAAAAGGTGGAAATATAGACGTGCACGCCAGTTGGAAAGAAAAGAATCTTTTAAATGATCGCCGTTTGGAATTTTGAACGAAATATTTTTCTATTGCCGCTTTTCGATGTTCGGCCTTTTTTGCCTATTTTGTATATAAATAATTTTGGAAGGAACCCGCAAGTAAGTACGCCCTAATCCGAAAAGTTCCACAATGGAACTAGACGATAATAAACTTTTTCACGAATTTCAAATTCTATATAAGTAAAAATTATAAATACAGCACAACGCTCGAAAAATAAATTACGTTTAAAAAAGGAGGCCGACTAGTTTCAGATCATCTATAAATCATGGCGATGTTTAAATAATGAAACGATTTTATCTATCTATTCACGCCTTCAATTTTTTATTTGAAACTTTAGATTTCACTTTTTCTTTTAGCATTAAAATTATTATTACTATTATTATTATTATTATTATTATTATTATTATTATCGTTATTTTGTTTAACTTGAAAAATTCAACTTTTTTTGCTTTTTTTTTTTTTAATTTTTACCGAAATAAAAAAAGTTTTGGTACCGACACAAAAAAGATCAATTGCTGGATATCATCACGTATATAGTATAAAACAAAATGAAATTCTATAAAAATAAATTGTACGCATCACTCTCTGATTGATTGAAACTCCTGCTGGACATACGTATCGCTGACAAATATATCGGGAAGGTTCGCGATAATCGAAATATCTTAAATCAATACGGACTGGCAAATCGCCAACTGCGAATTTTAAACGGTCTGGTTACACTTGCTGGATCGACAACTTTCTTCGAATATTCTTTCGGTGGATATCGTACACTCGTTGCTCTCTTTTTGTGAAGATTATTCTGGTGAATGCTAGAACAAGACAATATACTCAACAAGAACTAAAACTTAGTTGACATTAATTGCCCGGTCTTCCTTTTAGCATGGAACGTGTTTTAGTCGTGTCCTAACTAGCAGAAAACGTCACACTAAAGTGGAACGCGAGGGAGTTACGCCGAAGGTAAATAAAAATACAGCCTTTTCTTCTAGTTGTCTTAAGTCAGTCGTGTCCGGACCGCTTTCCGCGATGATATTCCTCTGCCATGGTGATGATTGTCGTTCACCGACGGCTATATGTAAATGTACTGTGCATGATAATGGTGCATCTATCAAAAAAAAAAAAAAGACAAGATATGTGATTACGTAGAAATATTGAAAATAGGGTTTCGATGAAATGTATGATCTAAAAAAAAACGAAAACTTTTGATAAATGAAAAAAAGCATCGAAATTACGCATATCTATGGAAATTAAAGAAAGCGTGGAAATTGCGCAAATCTCTCGAAAAAACAGTTCCCAACGAAAAATACCTATACACTTCTATTGATCGGGAAAGATCAACGCCGATCTCAAGAAACCTAAAATTCGGCGATTATTCGGTTCTTGGAAGAAATTTTTGGCTTGCAACTCAAATTCGTGGGGGATCGTGTATCAATTCGATCTTCGCTCGTCACATCGACAAAATTGATTCTAAAAATTACATAAGTCACTTCAACGATCGTGAACTCCAATATGTCTATTCTTTCTAAGGATCGTGTGACGGAAGAATAAAAGGTAAAATCGTTAACATTATTATTTTCATTGGAATTCAAGGCGTTTATTATCGTATCTTCAATTTTAACACATCGTACGGGGAAACAGTTGAGAGTATCATCAGAGATATTAACAGAAAGCAAACGGCTAAAGTATGTTCCATGTTTTTTTAAATTTTAGCCGTAGGCTCTAAACAGAGAGCATGGAGGGATCCCCAATGGAGAGGCGTCCAGCGCTGATTTTTTTCCCCGAGAATTTTATCCAGAGTTTCTTTCTTCTTAAGTATCCACATTCTTTCTTTATAGCTAATATAAACCAATTGTATATTCGCTAAATCCACGAACGGCAAAGATAGATATTCTGTCTAGTCCCAACCAGCAACTGATTTTATACACTCACAAATTCACTCATCACGTTATACCTTTTTTTTTTTTTTTTTTTTTTTCAATATACAGGCTGGTCCAAAAGTCATTGCATAATTTTCGACCGGGTGTGTAATAAACTTGCGCGTCTATGAAAAACGTAGTGCTTTATACTGACAAGTAACAAAAAAAAACTTGGGAAAACGCTAATTAGGACATTTTTTAAAACTTGTAACGTTTGTTCCATTCTTTTCTAATGAACGATTCGTGAACAGTAATCAATTTTGTGATGTGCAATGTCTTTTGGACCATTCTGTATATATATATATATATATATTTATTTTTAAGTCAATGAAGAGCGTGTATATGTTTTAAAGTTGGTATTAAATAATAATAATATGTGGTGTATTGTAGTTACAATCGTAATTTCATATATTAAATTGTAAATGTTTTCACAAATAAATTGAAATTGAAATTGAAATTTATAATTTAATATAAACGTTGCAATAAATAGTAATTATAGATCGAGTTGTACTAGTCAGCTTGTTTTTGTGTTCATTATTTATATCAAATATCGTCTTACTTAACATAATTATAGCATTAATATAAATATAAGCATGCATATATATATAAAAGTAAAAAAAGTAAAGTGAGTTCCATACCCTTGATAAGGTATCATGGATTGTGAAGTTAAGCTTTCCATAATGGTACTAAGCCTAATGGATCTGATGAGAATACTGGGACCAGTTCCTTTCTCTCGGCCGCCTTTACTTTCCCAGATTCCTCTATTTCAGACTCGGTAAGCTTGGGAGCGACTTAGATCCGGGAGGAGACTAGTCTCGAACCCGTGACCTCTGACATATATATATATATATATATTTATAAATAATATACAGTATATCCTAATTTATGAATGATCGATGATGTGTTTCAGAGTTATTTTTATAGCCGTACAAGGGGATTTATTCACGAAAAGTCGTACTTTGTATTTAAATTTTCATGACTTTAGGCCAGCAACGTATTTCGTACAATTTTAAATTACTTAACGGCATCTGTTGAAAGTTTCATCTTGGTATTTTATAAGCTCCGATTCTTCCGTTTTGTAGTTTATTTCTCTTGATGCCTTTGCATTTCTTTTGTAATGGTGTAGATTAAATTTATGCTATTTCAGTCTTTCATAAGATTAAGTCTATTTAGTTCATTTATTTTGATTCGTTAAAGTTGCTTTGATTATGATCGCAACTTTTCGACGTTACTTTTGAACGGTTACTTTTGTTTTTTACATATTTAATTTTTTACGAATATTTTCGCTGCCCGGCGCTAGAATAGGGTTTATTTTCCGTACTAGGATCGGCGGACGGGTTGTTTTTGCATTTTTTAAATTAACTCTGAGACGTAATTTTAAATTCGGTACACTTTGAATTGGTAGTTAAAATAGAGATTGGGTGAACTGGTTAAATGTGCGAACAAGTGCAATTTGGAAGTGCGGAGCGGGGCGGTGTGCTTATACAATTACGGTGGTAAATAACTGTATTCATATTCTCCAGTTATTATTTAAAACTTGCAACGGTGAAACGCTGCGGAACGTTATCTGTTTCGGTGCGCGCCATTTATTCTAATTTGCAGCGCGTGTTTGCGAAATTTTAGGAGCAGGGTGCTACGGAATGGGTTTTGCTGGAAATGGATGGATAAAAGACTTGTCGGGATTGCGACGATGAAAAGGAAATATTCATTACAGACCTAACACGTGTATATAAAGAAACGCATGATAAATACCTTCCACCTTCAGACTCGGAGCATGCGTCCTGTATGAATGTGCGCGCAAATGACAATAATAAATAATCAGAAAATGGCAATAATAATAATACTTAATACTTAATAATAATAATAATAATACTTAATACTTAATAATAATAATAATGATAATAATGATAATAATAAGAAGTGTAATTTTGTTCCTTCTACATAGATAGTTTACTTAGATCATTTTCCGGCCTGTCGTTAACATGTTACTACGCAATCTATTACAATAGTAGTGGGCTCCCTCGGCGTTGAGAATAATTTTGCATTTGTATGCGAATGCATGTCGGTTTGGTGCAGTTTTTTTTCCCCCCCTGCGCGAGACTTACTTTGTTGCCTGTTATTCATCTGCATTTCCTGTTGTCTGTCAACGGCAAATTCCATCTAAAGTGCAATCTATTTATCCGGGCCTCCGCTTGTCGGTTACCCCTTCTCCTCTTTGAATTACCTCTACTCTCGGCAACTCGTCTCATCTTCCGTATTTGCCAATCTGTCGCATGCTTGCTGTTCCACTGTCCCATTCAAATCTCTTCATGCCACCGCTTACGGGGAAAAAATAGAGGCAAAAAAATAAATAAATAAAACGAAAACAAAACGCGCTTCCCATTCTTTTGGCTTTTTCTTATTTCGTTTTTTTGTTCATGTTTCATCGGCTTTATTCGTTTATATTTTCGTTCTTCCTTTTGTTTTTTCCCGGCTTTCTTCTCTGAACCGTATCCTATCATCGCAGCTAAAAATTGCGCCGACATTTACTAAATTGCATATTTTTCGGGCCCCGTATTGTAAAGAAAAAAAACAAAAAAACCAAAAAAAAAAAAATGAAAAAAAATGAAAAATAATAAATATGGTATATAATCTTTCTGTAGAGGTACAGAAAGGATTTAAAATAACGACGCTCGTGGTGATGGAATAAAAATTACCTTCCACTTGTTTTCACATCGTGTACAAGCAAATCGAAATAAATAAATAAGAATTTTCAAATCGGTGCGCGTGTCTTCAGCGGAGGATTATTCTGATTACAATATGATGAACTACTGAAGCACCTTCGACGACGACGACGACGACCTGTTCAGATACGCGTTCGCTCTAACTGGTTTCAGCAGCGGCACAAGAGGGTCGCAGTTTTTTCTTCCGATAAAATCTATATACACGATTCAATAAACCTCAAAACAGCGAATTCAAGGGCGTTCCGAATTAAGCCTTAAAAATAGCAACGAAAAGCGTATAATTGAGCAATCGCGAATATTCTTAAGATATCCGGTAAACGGGCGCGCCGTCTAATAAACCGGTTCACGTCGGTTGCGAGCGGGTGACTGTGAAAAGGAGATTTCTTTACGGAAGATTACGCGGTTCCTCCGGGTTTTGGGGAGCTTTAAAAGGAGATCTTGCATGTTCGACGGAATTTTTTGTCCTTTGAAGTGTTCAAATTTCGATTCATGTTCGTCTTAGCAACTCGCACAATAGTGAACAGAACAATATCGACGAAGAATTTCGATATGCAACATTGTGTAATAAACCTTAACTTCGACATCTTCGACGCCTTCTGTCAAGGATATGTGTTAATTTACTTTTTATTAATTTTTCACTCTCCCTTTTGTCAGCCGATGGGAAGAAACGTGTATTTCTGGATATCGATTTTTCTGGCAGATTTTAATTCGCGGAAATTTCAAAGTCACTCTCTATACACACATGATCGTAATTTCTTTATGAACAAACTTGAAAGCTATATTAAGACGTCTTACATATTTAAATAAATTTAAACAACGATTAAATGACTAATTACGTTGAAATATATCGACGAGTTAATTAGTATTAACGTTAAATTATTATTCAATTAAATTATTCTTAAACTGATTAGTGTGTAATAAACTTCAACTTTGGTCATTGGTGTTACGTATTTTAAAATGTCCACATATCACAATATTGATTCTGAAATTTAAGTTTTGTACTTGGTTGTTATTATGATTTCATTAGCGCACCGGTATGCTGATCATAACAGGTTGCCGCTGTTTGGCCGGCATATTAAATTAAACAATAAAGCGAAAATGTACGATGTTAATATTGTAGATTGGTGTATAATTGCTCGATTTACATTAATTATTGGAGTTTTTTTTGTATTTTCGTCGAAACTGTTTTTCATTTGTAGTTTTTTAAGCATAACCTATTTCATATAAACGCTCTTTAATAATATGCGTAAAACTGCTTTCTTTTAGGTGAGAGATGAATGCGTGAAATGATCCGTATTTACGATGATCAGAGTTAGAATTTCCATAATTATATGTATGTTGTATTTCATTGCCTACCCGTTTCCGGTTTGTTTTATCTTTATTTCAAGTCTGCATTGCAAATTATTATTTATTGAGTGTAAAAATTGCAGACGTCTTTCCGCAGAGCAGTTGTTATCATTATCAAATACGATAATTGTAGTTAACATTGAATGTGTTTATTCAAGTATAAATTAAACTATATAATATTGTGTCGGGATAAAATTTCGCTTGTGCAACTAGACTGCCTATAACAAACCTATATGAAGTCTCAGACAAAGAAAAAAAAAAAAGTTGAAAATCATGCGAAACAATATTGACGTAAAATACTACTATAACGTTCATTTACAGATAGTTCAGATTACCGATATTAATTTACGTTGTGCAATTGAACTAATTAGGTACATCTTTCTTAAAGTAATAATAATAGAACGAAACTATTTTTATTTCAACATTTCAGCGACAATAATGTGTAGCACTCAATATGAGCTCTCTACAACACCATGAAGATGATATTATAATTTTACAATCAACACGCGCTTAGTCAAATCTGAAAACAACACTGACCGGAACAACTCCTATTCGGTTACTGCACTCTCCTAATTCGATAAATAACGATAAACCGAACATACAAGAATAGTGTCACATAATATTGTATCGAAAAAAAAAGAAAAGTGAAATGAATTAAGGAAAAGAATGGAAATCGAAGAATAATTCGAAGGATAACACCGGGTCACATCAGAATAAGAGACAGACGCGGTTATAAAATGTAAAATCGGCTACCACGAAGTGAACAGAAAAAGCGAGGTGGATACGATTTAAAAGCAGACAATTTACACCTAATCAGTGCAAGTGAATGGGTTTAACTCACCTATAAATATTTATTATACAATATATTATAGTATTAGGAACAATTGTGATAATATTATATATACCTATATATAAAGTGACGGACCCTTGACAGGCTGTCTTGGGGATTGTAAAGTTAAGGTTCAGAATGTGTCCAAATGGCACTGATGAGAGTATAGTTCCGTTTTCTCGGCCGCTTTTACTTCCCTAGAAGTAGCTTAATTAACAAGGTAACCGCGCTATCTATATATTAATTACAACGTAATTCTTAGGCCGGCCCTCATTAGAAAAGATATCCCAATTTTGTGTAATGTCCCAATTTCATGTAACATTTGTAAAATTTTAATTTTTACCGACTTCCAAAAAGAAGACGTTCGAAGTGTATTTTTTTTTTATGTTTGTTCCAGCATAACTCATATTCATATAGATCGATTTTACTGATTCTTTGTCCATTCAAAAAAGTACCATTCAACTTAGGTGTATCAGTAATTATGAAAATCGATGAAATTGAGTATTCGTCAAAAAACGTGAAATTTTTCTTTCTTATTATTTTCTATTAGTATAACAGAGGCGGTTGACTTAAAATGCTATCAGTTTGCAAAATTACCATGGAAATGTAGCTTTGCCACCGACTTCCAAAAAGAAGGAAGTTGTTCATCCCATTTTTTTTTTTTGCGTTTGTTCGCGCGTATATGGACCGATTTAAAATTACGTTGTAAATTTTGATTATTTTGTACAAAGTATAGATTAGAAAGAGATAGAAATGTAAGCAAGAGGGGATACATGCGAGACCAAAATGGCTTAGTTATATATATATGTATATATATATAGTTTTTAATTTCTTTTTCATGCGTTCCGCTAGATATACTATTACAACAATTACCGGATGGACAAATACAAATTAAGTGTCTAATAAATGAGTCCAAGTCGGGGGAAATTTTTTCTCCACTTTAGAAGCAATCACACTGCTACTTGGTTGCAGGTGCGACGGTGGCGCGAAGTGTGTTACAGCAGTCTCTGCAATTTAACTGTTAATTGAATTTCGCCAAATGGAGAGCTGTTCTTCTTTCAAGTACAAAGAACACTCATTGCGACTAACTGTACGAACGGGTTAATCGTGATAAGCCGGAGTAGTGAATTTTTTGATTAGCTCTTTTTTTTTTTTAAATTAAACTTTACACCTTTTTACAATTAAATCTAGAAAACTGAATCGTCGCTATTTATTTGTTTTTTTGAATAAATTATATTATTACATTGGCAAAGAAGAGAGCATTGCGGGAATGCAGCATTATAATAATAAACGTCTTCCGAAATTTATAAAAACACGTTTAAGAAAAATCGAAAAATCGAAAAAACCAAAAAACTAAAAAACCAAAAAACCAAAAAATCGAAAAAACCAGAAAACCAAAATACGAAAAAACAAATTGCGTTATGTGGCGCCGCGGGTTGTTGGACGACTGATTGGTCAATCGTCGCTGTTTAGTTTACTTGGGCGCCCATGAGCAAAGATATGCAGCGGCTGCTGTCGATCGAGCCGTAATTTTAGATGCGCTCTAACGTTGTTCTATGGCTTCGTTAATAACCAATAATGACCGAAACTTAATTTCGATTCTAATAGGAACATTATGCACCAACACACAGACGACGATATTATACACAACAGCGCAGAGCTAAAGACCCGGGCTACATGCAGAGCTACCATCCCCTACCCATCAAAGTTATCCCTAAATATATGCGGTCCCATAATATTGCGTATTTACGACTTTTAGATTAAGCGTAGAACAGCGGCGAAATAGTTTCATGGATCTAGTTAGCGTGTTTCTTTCGAAACATGCATGCTTTAAAGATAGATGGTGATACTGAGAATTAGCAGCTCCACGACATGTTAGTGAAGTAGGCATCAAAAAACTAGGCCAATAGGTTCTCAACGATTCATGCTCGTGCGCGCATGCGGTTCGCCGAATTTCTGGAAACTCGTCTGATTTGACCGAACCTCGGACAGAGCACGTTGGCATTGATGAAAAATTTCTCGTGATCTCGGCTGTGCTGTTTATTTTCAATACCGTTATTAGTCTCCTGTTGTTTAACATAACGCCCCGACTTATCCTTTAGCTTCTGCATATAGTGTCATACATAAACTGTTCGGCAAGTCATTTATATTGTTACTATTACGAAAAAGACAAAAAAAAAAAACAACAAAAAAAAACAAGGAGAAACGATATCATCGTTTTTTAACTGGATTCGGATTGTAGAATGTCACAAGCATATTTGCTAACTAGCTCGATGAGATATAATCATGTCCACGAACTGACATATTTTGTCACTCGATATAGACGGATTGTTGTAGATGGATTGCAGACGGGGATTGTTGTAATTTCTTCGCATAATTTTAAATCGCGCGGCCTATCCCGTTTTAAAGTTCACACGAAAGAACACTTTACTATCCGATTGTTTTCGAATGGCGGGCACCGTCTTAGTTATCGCAGGACACTGATTCTAGGCTAACGCACAGTTAGCCGACGTCCGCCGATAGCGTAATAATAAACAGACCGCTGATAAAATAGCCCGATTTAATCGCTACTAGGCTTTTAATTTATTTTCGGTTCGCTCAAATCTAGCAGATATCGTAGCCATTAGAAAATCGACGACGCTCTGTAGAAGTCTGGTTTTCTCGTACATGCATGCTGATTCTACAGCGCAAGCTTTTGTTTTCCGCCTAATTCGATGTGAAAAGAATTATTTTCGTGGCGTTCCGTTCAGTATTACGAACGTTGTTAATTCGATGAATAAGCCCACTACTCTGCAAGACTTTACCCGCTCGTTTTTTCTACAGCAATAGCTAAAAGAATAATGAAAACAATAATTCATAATACGGCCCCAAGTAAAAAATATAATAAATTGTTTTAAGACACGTCATTTTATAAGCATAGAAGAAATTTCTCTGAACGAAATAATACAATAAATCGTATACGACACATCAATAAATGAAAAAAACATTTTGCTCCGGAACCGAATAAAAATCGTTTACGAAAAAGGAAAAAAAAAACAAGGTTCCTACAGACAATGGAATAGTATATATATATATATATATGTAGATAAGAAAAAACAGAACATTATGCAGAATTATCAATCTGCTACTTTACCGAATAAATGAAATAATAATAACAATAAATAACTTTAAAAATAACTAGTCTCGATAAAGTAAAGAGCGGGCTGTTCTTTTTTTTTTCTGATTCCCCTTTTCGGTAATGAAATTTGCATCTGTTTCGCGGAATTCTTCGCTAAAGCCGTCGCCTGAAAAAAGCGATTTACGAGTTTATTTATTTTTATTCGATACTTTTTTCGAAATGGTTCTAGACGGTAAAATTCGTGCGTGTAAATTTTTTTTCACCTACACCATGATGTAAAATGTCAAAATAAAACATAATTGTTAAATAAACGAATTTTTACTCTGAAATTATATTTCGATCCGAATTGTAAGCACCGTGTTCTATAGCCATTTTTTCGATTGCTCTACTACTGATTCACCTTTCAAGAAAATTTTCGATTCCGCTAGTTTGGGAAACTTGGCTCTAAAAAATTTTCCCCTTTTTTTCAATTCTCATAGTTTTCCGAAAAAAAATCATTCGCCGATTTCGATATATGTATGTCGAACAAATATGCAGAGCCGCCCGATATATAATGATAATGAAGCGAAGTTATTATAATAATTCCTTTTTCTCGTCTTGTCGCAGAAATTACGCGATGTTTGCGCATTTAATAAACCGAAAAAATGGTATTGGCACAAAGACGCGTCTCTTTGGCGGCGGTATCGCAAACGGTGTTTCTACCATGGCTCCCTTCTATTTACGAACCCGGTAATAATGCAGGCTAGCAGTGTGATATTTTCAGTAGGCCAGAGTCGGCGTCCAGTCCAGTCCCCCCGCCCCCCACGGTATATCGGTATATGTTTGCTTTTTCGGATACCTGCTCGGTTTGCGATTAATTTTATTCAGCGGGGGGGGGGGGGGGGTGAAAAAAAAATGAAACGTCGAAAAAGAGGAAAAAAACAACGACCCTTTTCGTGGACCGTGGTGAGTCTGTCTTCTGTGCAGCGGACATGGTCCTAATTATATCATTAATAATAACGGTCAGCGATTTTAATTTGAAACTGCACATACCTGGCCGACGGTACTTTTTACGGTTCGCTTAGCGCTCGGCGTAATCCGTAGAATGGCGGCTCGGCCTGTCGTTAGCCGCTTTTCAAAACCGAAAATCTCTCTCTCTCTCTCTCTCGCATTACGCGAGACCGCGCGTTAGCCGGCTCCCGGCTAATCTTCCCCGGCTCCCTGATTCGCATTTTTCCGTCTCGGGGCTAGTATAAATAGAACTCTACTCTGTTTCTGGCTACATTTCCCGATCTTTCTGCGTCTCGTAAGAATTCTCTGAATGTTGCCTCGTTAGCGAGCCGCCCGAAACCCGATGATGATAAGCGGCCGGTAAATTGTACAGATTGAAACTTTCCAGATGCGAACGTTCCGCCGAATCACTTTGACGACGACTAGGTCGGTCCCAGATGAGAAAATCTTCAACAGCAACAACAACAACAACAACGGCTGCCGGTAATTTTAAGCGTATTCGTCATTGCGCAGGCGTTCGCTCAATCGGTAATGAAATCGAAATTTACCGGTCGCTACCATATTCAATTCGCACCCCCTCCCCCGAAAGAAAGCTCCGAACTGATCCAAATTGAAGAGACTTTGCCGGCAGATCTTCCGTTTTTCGGTTTCTCGTTCGCTTTTTAATCGTCAGCGCTCCTACAGACCGTTATTGGCGAAGAACCGTTTGAGGAAACAATTTGCAAACTCTCGAATTAGACAATCGAGTTACCTCGATGTTCCTCCTGCGATATTGTCGAAAGTTCACTAGAAATTTCGCAATGTCGTCGGTGCCGTATTACTGTTTGATTATTTTCTTTATTTTGCTTTTTCGAGTTTGTTCCCCGCATTCGGCCGAGAGACATATTTATTTATTTATTTCCCTAGCTTTATATTTATTCCGTAACATCGCCTGAATTCGGAACCGCTTTCGCTCCGTGCCTAATGATTATTTCGAAAAAGACGCGCCTTTACCTTTTTCCCTCAGAAAACGGGCTAATATTTTTCGCATAGACTGTAACATGCGGTCAGTAACACGTTAATCAATAAGACAATGAAATATATACCAATAAACGATTAATAAATATGTAAAATATATAGTATGTGCATCGATTTCTGGAGGCCTCATCTCTTCGACTGGATACGAAGGAACACAGAATCATCAGACTGCAGTATTCTTGCTTTCATTTTCAGCTGAAGATAGGTCTTAAAACTGATATCGTTCAATTATCGTTTGTCAACTTTATTATATCCCCATATATTCTCGATAAATCATCAGCTTTCCACAATGTATTTAAGGATCTAATGGATCTGAAGAGAACATCGGGGCCAGTTTCTTTCTCCTTAATTTCTCCGGTATAAGCAATATTCTAAATTAATGTCTGGGAGGAATGCTCCGTTTCGGTAGCCAAGCACCTTAAAAACTATCAACATTTTCTTATTATTTAACACTCTTCGCGCGTACTCTCTATCATTTACTGAGGAATAAGACTTTTCCCGAAAACTTCGTAATTATGCTTTTTTTTTCTGGCAGATTTTTTTCCCTGCTACAAATAGAACGTGTAAGTGTAGATATAAACTCAACTAAAAAGTATTTATTACGCAATAGCGTTTTGTGAAATTACTAATTAATTTTAAACGGAAAATTAAAATTAAACTAATAAATAATCGAGTAAACGTATCAAAAAAATGTAAAAATAAAAAGAAAAAAAAGAGAAAAAAAACCATTTTAAAGTTCCAAGAAATACGTGATATTCACCTCCGGGGAAATCGTTAATCTTATGCACACAACTGTTATAGTTTGAACGACGGGTAAGTCGACTGAGTCACCCGCATTTTCTCGGGGCGCCTACTCTCTGAATCATACGTGTGTGGGGTGGGATAAAGATCGCCGGCGAAGGATTGATATATTTATGAAAATTGTGAAGATAGACACGCGCACCTGGTTTTACGATGCCGACTATAAAAATACGGAAATTGAAATTTTATATTCGGCTGTAAAGTTGTTTTTTTTTTGTTTTTTTTTTTCGCAACGATTCCATTTGGCCTAGCGAAATAACGAAAATAGTCGTTTTTAGGTGTGACGCCTTACATATTCATTTCGAACGGTACCTTTGTTTTTTCCCCTTAATCGTGTCTTATTGTGCCCCCCTTCACCCCCTGGGCCATATTAGCAGAAAATGATAACTGACATATCGCGTCGTTGTCAGAACGCAAAATACAACAACTACGCAACTATTTCGATTATAAATAATCCGTCCTGAATGGTATCCTATTTTCCGGCCAAACAGTAGTATAGACCCCCTCCTCCTCCTCCTCCTCCTCCTCCTCCTCCTCCTCCTACTGGTAGGGCAGAGTGAAACACATCGATAATCGCTTGACCTGCCAGACGGATATTAACATTACTACATTTTTTTTAAAACACTCTGCCGATAATTTCTTTCAGAATTTTCACGAGCGAAAGGGACATTCCCGATTGCAGCCGGAAACCTGTAGCCCTTCGCCTGCAAGGAGAAAAGAGTCCTCCGCATCAGGAACGGTAGATAGAACGCTAAAAAATGCGACTAAAAAATTCCGCGCTACTTTGCGGTCATTAGCGTGAAAATGCATCCTATTTCTAAATCGCTGGTCACTTTATCGCGAAACTATTCCGTTTGTTGCGAAGCGTTCCTGCTGAAATTCGATTTACCGATTTTTTCCTTTCTCCGTCATTTTGCTGACCCCGCCACACACATTGCATTCCTAACGGTGTGCCGGGTGACACACCTTTCAGGTATTCTCAGAGAGCATTCTTTTCGAGAAATGCAGTTCCATTTGTGTTCCGCTTGCACTCTCTACAGATTGCGCTCCGTACACATTAATGTTTCCGGTTTCGTAATGAATGTTTATTGTTTTTCCAGCATTTCGATCTTTACCCCCTATCCCGGGGGGGGGGGGGGGGTGTCCTTTAGTTAAAGTTCGAAAACAACATCCGCGGAGGAAACTTTTATTTTAATGACACTCATTGCCGTCTACTAACGCTGTTATTGTTTTTATATTCTGTTTCAGGTAATAATGTATTCTTGCGAATTTGTTTCGAATCACAACTGGTTTGGTGTTCGGCGGAGTCCGACTTGGCCGTAAAGCACTACATACTTCCGATGATGACGCATTTAAAGCTGAAACCAGATAAAAATTTACCGGACAGAACTGTTTTTCCGAATTATATTTTCATTCTCGAATACTTTTATATCGTTATTTCTCGGAAAGAGTTAAAGATGTACGAAATTACACAATCCGTTGCGGCGAATTCTCCACTGTTGTTTTCCCTATGCTAATCATTTTCGTCATTTTATTTTATTGACAGTTTTTAAGCATAAATATAAATACTTATTATATTCCGTTTAGAGCGAGAATACATCTGTGCAATATGTCGTATAAGATTAGACCATCATCGGATTACACATTACAATAATTAGGAATAACAAATAACAACTGTAATGAATACGGATTAGAGGGGTCAATCGAATATATGATCTGGCAATGTGAGAAATATAAAAAGAAAGGGGAGAGAAATTGATGAAAGCAATTTTAAATAAATATTACACATTACCGATATCTCTAAACCAAATTGTAAAGGAGCCATTGTCCTTAGAATGTAAGGCGTTATATATTTTTTTAAAAACTGCTAATGTAAAAATATAAAAAGGAAATAGTTAGGTATTTAGATCTGAGTATAGACTGGCCAAAAGGCGAAAGCTGGACTAAAAAAAAATAAATAAATCATTACCGTTTTTTCCCCCATTTACTTCCTGTAACTCGACTATAATTATTCTGAAGGGCCCATGAAAGAGCTGCATTAATCGCTTTGAACCTGGTTTTTTAAATTTAGATCTGTTCCGATAAACGTATTATTATTATTACTTTTGGTTTGTTGTTTTTTTTGGCCAGGCACGTTAGCCACAGGAACAACGCAATTAGGTATTTGTTTATATTAGTCGCACTTTTATATTATTTGTTCTCGCGTTTTGATGCGAACGCGGAAATCTATGGCATATAAAAACTGTCTTTATATTTTTATGTTTTTATGTTTTTATGTTTTTATTTAGCGCTTCTGCCTGTTATATATTTTTTTATTATCTTGTTAAAATATGTGGACGCATGTGCCACAGTGCTGCATTGTGCAGGAGCGAGAAACAGTCAGATGTTTCGTACGCGCCATTTCCATGTCACACTTCAACATATATCTGGAGGGGAGGTTTGGAGAGGAAAGAAGAATAAGCATAAAGGGAACGCCTTTTTTTATGAGGGTCAGAAAAATATAAGAGTCGATCAAGAGAGACTAGTAGAAAAAGAAAACAGAAAGCGGCCTCGCTCAAAGAGCTCCATTACGTCATACCAGTATACGTAAGCCGTGAGTCTGCTGAGGAATTATTATCAATATTACTGTTATCGTTATTGTTTTTATCGTTTCAGTGCCGTCTTAAGGATGTACAGACTATTACGACTTGTTTATCGTTTACAATAATTTATATATATATATATATATATATATATATATATATATATGTTTAAGTATATATTTATATTTATTTTACGGGCGGGTTTATATTAGTTCTTAGAGAATAAATAAAAAAAACTTTCTTTCATTTTGGCTGAATTATTATAGTTTATTTTTATTGTTTCTTTCTCTTTATAATTTACATTGAGAAGGTGAATTTTATAGCAGTGAGCTTTTGTTTTGAATATGTACAGTACCGTTAGAATGTACGGAAATATTAGAAATGTCGGATATTTGAATGCGGTGCCGAACATGACCATTGTGGAAGGTACGAGTTAGGAAGAATTCTATCTGTATGTAGCAGTTTTAAGGGTAAATGTAGCGACATTTAAGTGCAAGATAGAAACAAAGATGTGACTTCCTCCGAATTATTGAACTAGAAACAGTAAAAGTAAACTGTAGTAAGTTTTACACAGGGCGTATGTAAATAATACGATAGTCGAGTGATTGATCGAAAAGTGACGGGCTAGCTGCGGTTTGGGCTGATTACAGTTGTTTCGATGTTTGTACTCGTACTTGATTAAAAACAAATTTATTATTAATACATATACCGCGGCAGGTAATTGCTGATTTTAATTTCAGCAGCGTATTTACTGTTCGTTCGAGATATTTTATCGTTTCTGTTGAAACGACTTTTGCTTGAAATTTATCGAAAATTTCTTTTACAAACTGTGTCGATAGTTTTTCATTTTATTAGAATCGTTGAAATTAGAAAAAAAATATGAACCATACCGGCCAGTCGCTAATATAACGTAATAATGAAAATAATGATAACGATAGTGATAGAGAGTTATACATGCGTACAATAATGCATCTCCGTTTTCTGTATTATTTTACCTTGTTATCGGTTTTATTTTCCTTTTTCTTCTTCTTCTTCTTCTTCTTCTTCTTCTTAATATTATTCTAATAATGATGGGGAAGAAAAAAGGAGGGGAAATAGCAATAATGAAAAAGAGTACCGGGTTTATTCACGAATTGATTACGGCAGCAATATTGCCGAGCTCTGTCAGAGAAGAATTAAATTTTTTGGCTTTCGATTTCATTCGGTTCGTGCAACGATGAGGCGACGGAGGAGCTAGCGAGGCAACTTTCATCATCAGTACCATTGCGTCTATTACCGAAACGGTCGGACGGAAAAAATGCTCTCGCCTTGTTTATTTTCAGTTTACTAACCCGGCGCAATATTATTACTATTCCCGGGAAAACTCCTTTCCCAATTTGTTTTTAAGTCGATTTCCTGTTCCCCTCCCGCGCTGCGTCGTCGCGAGTTTTTCAATTTTCCGAATTTCTCTCTCGACTGTTCGGTTTTTCCGCCTGTTTTTTAATACCGCAAAAACACTTTTATAAGGGGCCACTTTTTAATAATATTTGTCTATACGCGGCCAGAAATACTAAGAGAGTATTAACTGCGTTATTATTTATTCGCTTTCGAATTTTTCATTCATTATATCACACTGTTTACAGGAATTACATTACCCGTTTTGTTTTCTTCTTTTATAGAAAAAAGTTGCCTGCCTAGTATATTTTAGTCGAATTTCGAACGAAATTAGTTCCGGCTAATTGTATACAAAAGCCTCGGCTGGGGGGGAGTGGTTTCGAAATATTAGGGCAAATATGTCGCGAACGGCTTTTCGCAATGTGAACAACGTGATAGAGGCCGGGCATGGAAAACGGAGTAGAGGAAATGGTGAAAAAGCAATTGGAATCGAACTTCAAGTTACGGAAGAACATTATAATGCGGTTGCCGAGAACAGAACTACGACGACGGCAGTGTACACTTTTATGTCTAAAACAAGCAACAGGTAACACCCGCTCCAAAGGAGCTTGATTTCGGGTGAGAATAACCTTGCGACGTCACTGATCTCTAAAATAGCTCCTTGTTGTGTCTGAATATTCCGAATTGTCGCATCACAACGACTTTCTAATTCGCTCTCGGACCTCGGTGCGCGGTTACATTTTTGCGGGAAGCGCAGGGTGTTTGGGTGTTCCGGAATCTATAGAAATTCCGAAACGAGACATTTGATTCGCAACGATTTTCTTGATTAATTTTACAATTTCAGACAGTGGTTCACTTCATTCCCACTTGCAAAGCTGCGTACAGCTTTTCATTTGCATCGCACGCAGCCGGCAATAGAGGATTCCATGTAAATCGGTATAATGACGAACGGTAATGGAGGAAGATCATGCGCAAAAGAGCGCGCATGGAGATTGCACTGTTTCTTCTGACCGCGTGCGTCAGAGTAGATCGGATATAATTCCGCTATAAATTGAGATATTCTTACCGTTGAGAAGAAGAACGGACGACTAGCTCGATTGAGTTTTGCACCTAGATGGACCAGTCTGACCTTAATTACAAACGGTCGCAGTAGCTAGGAGTCGTGCATCGTCATTATGTGTGATGTAAAAGTATATAAATATACATATACATTTCGAACGCGCGATTAAAATCCAAATCGGTCCATTTCAAGTGCGATGTCATGAAACGTGTGCATACAGGTAGTAGCGGCCAATCATTTTTTCAGTCCAGCAGATGAAAAACTTGAATTGCTCACGTTTGTAAGAAATTCATTAATGCTATTTCACATATCAATTAAGAAATATCGACCGTTGTCTTCTCCGTTTATGTACACATAGGCGCTTGTATATAAATTATATGTATATGTATATATATATGTATATGTATATATACTATGTAGATGGAAGGAGATGGTGGAATAATTGTAAGTGTAAACGAATGACAGAAAGAGAAACAATAATAACAATTTATCGAAGGGCAGTTGACGGCACGATCGACTCTAGTGGTATGGCCGATCCGTTTCTTGCGTTAATCCGGTCGGTCCGGCGGCGACGGTGGCTTTTATCCATGTGAGCTGCAGGCCGAGCCAAGCTTAGGCTGTCCAGTCGGCTTGATGGAGAACGCGCGGTCGCTCAAGTTCAACTTTGCCTTATTTTTCTTCGAAAGCCCGCTTCATCACTGGCCTGTCGGATGCTGCTCGGTGCGCTGGCGGCCTATGCGAGCCGGCCGTTTAACTGCATGCGGCTATAGGTTTGCGCGGTTGAGACGCGAGCGAGACGCAGGTCCGGTTGGTCGGCCTAAACTCGCTTATCAATCAAACGGGAACTGGCCGAACTGGGCCCAGCTCTCGGATTTCGGACATTCTTATCTGGCAAGCGGGCGCAACGTACGCAGGAAAAGAATGTCCTCGGACGGGAAGGCTTAAAAAAAGTTACGGCCGCAACGATTTCTCCTTCGTCATTCGGAGGCATCCGGCCGAATTACCATTTGGAAATCGGATGAGCGCAGCAGATCCATCTCTTTCAATTTCTTAACTGCCGCCCCGCCACCGCTACTAAATAATTTATCAAATGCCGGACCGCGGCGTATAAATAAAACTAAAATTATACCGCACAGCGATCGTTCATCAAACACAGAGCCGCTTTCGACGAACGTTCTTCTATCGCACTGCGATCGCGCGCCTCTTTCCACACTAGAGCCGCTTCAGCAAGCTGCCCTTTCGACAGATGCACTCGGTTAATAATCGAAGAAAACGCCGTTGCAACCTCGAACTTTTTTTTTTATGGATGAGCCACCCCCGTCCATCGCTTCGGCCGACGGCAGATGATTCGGTTGCACTTCGATGCAGTTTACTTCTTAAAAATGCATATTTTAATAAGACTTTCTACTAAAAGTGGGCCGAATATTTGATATTTATAGTCCGAGTTAAATGAAGAAAAACACGCTCTTTTTAGTTTTTAGTCAAATATGAGCTGCGGCTGGGAGCACATAGGAAAAACGAAAAAAGTTAAATGTTGAAAAAACTGAAACAATAATTCCATCTTACTGCGAACCTCCTCACAACCCTGTCCGAACTTTTCCTTTACTTTAAACATGACGAGTAATTTTATAAATGACACACCATTTAGGACGCCGCTGCCTCCAACGAATTGCCGATAGAGTTCGGGGATCTGAGAATCGCGGCTAATTCAAAAAAAAGTTATAGTTTAAAGTATTAATATAAAGTCGACATGTTTCGGAGTCACGTAAATCACGGAATTAATAAATCAAGTTATTTTTAATAAAGTGACAATACAGAAAATCGATATAAACATTTTTAACTCAAATAATTCAAAAAACTTCAATGATCTGAATTTCGGTTCAGCTAAATTACAAATTTAACTTTTAATTTAATTAAAATTTTCGTCACAGTTCTGGTTTACAAGTCCTCCCCGTTTATTTAATTTTTTCCCGCGCTTCTTTTTGTGTGACGATGCGAGTTTTTTTTTTTTTTTTAATTAAACTTTTTTTTAATTATACTTTTTTTTCGCCGTGTTTTTCGTAGCGTCTACCGTTATTTTCAAGTGAGCCCTCGAAGTGGTTCTAATTTTAGCTCTGTAAAATATTAAGCTCAAATTACGAATTCGATCGAATTATATTGCGCAGCTCTCATCCGTATTACCCTCGCAGTAATGCCGATTTATTCCTATCCTCCTCGCGATATTTTCAACCCTTTTTCATCCTTCTCGCTTTCACCTGCTTCGCGCTGTTAATTTATTTCCTTTCTGCTATCGTTCTTTTCTTCCGGATCGCGGGCCTGCCGCATAAATAACTTTTCCAAACCTATCCATCTTTGCCGGCATCGCCTCTTTCTCCTTTTCTTCCGCCGTCCGTTCTGGAACAACAACTCTTTTTAATAAAGTAACTTCTGCTTTCATTATCTTCGCTATTCGTTTCTTTTTATCTCTTTTTTCTTTTTATGGAGATGATAACGCGCATTCATCGTGAAGTGCCACTTTTAGAGTCCATTCGTAGATAAGCCAGATCTCGTTGATTGCTGCGTGTGAGAATTGTATTAAATAAGTTACCCGGAGGGCCGCGGTGGGGGCGGGAGGCGGACGAAGGAGGTGGAGTCAAATTTATAAAACGGGTGATTTATTCGAAGGAGGAATTCGTGTAGAGACACATTAAAAAGAAACGCAAAATAGCGATGTTCCGAAACTCGGTTAATGATTTAGCTAATTTACATTCAAATTCGGACGACTAGTGTCGAAAACGTAGCCGACCGGCTTACGTGTATTTCAAGTGTGCGGAAGAGCCGCCGCAACCATTAAAATGCCAGTTAACCGATGGACTGGATTTTGAAAATACCAAATCTCTTTAGCCGGAATGGTTCCCGCGCCATATATCCGTTCGTCCAGCTTGTACTATAATGGCTTCTTTCCTTCTTAACCCCCCGCTCACCGCCGCCCGCCGTGCTTTTAACCACGTTGTCCCGTACTGTTTTCCATTTTGTCCGTCTGCGCGCAGTGCAGCGCTTTGTAAACGGCCAAACAACACGGCCGCTTGGAAAATAGCCTAACACCGGTCCATCTCCTCGAACTTCTTGCCACACAATAAAAGTGTGAAAACATTCCGAGTCGGCCGAACAACCAATTAAGCTCACCCAGTATTCTCCGATAGCCGTCGGACTCCATTAAATATGTATTCCGCGATTCTCGGCTCTTCTACCAATCGATGATCTTCATTTCTAGCATTTCCTTTTCCCCGGAAAAGCCGCTACATGGTTCCCGTTACAATAGCAGTAGTTCGGTGAAAGTGTACGCATATCTCATGCCGCCAGCGTAGATTATCGTGCGACTGCAATCATCGCTACGAATTTTGAACAGTCTTGTGTTTTTTTAGAGTTTTCCAGTTTTTCGTCAATGACAAATGAAGGAGTTGTCAGCGATGGATTCGAACTGAACTGATATGGTTCACCCAACACGGTGAATTATGTTTTTTTTTTTTTTTGCTTTCCGTAAGATTTGTCCGCTTCTCGTCCATATTTATCTAGCAGCAAACACGATTATACAGCTGCGAATCGGACAAGAGACCGCTTGCGATTTCGGTTATTGTTGACTACCGCGCCTAAGATAGCGCACCGAGGAGATTCTATAAGAGTCCTAATCTTTGTTTCTGCGTACGGGTACTTCGGTCGAATTGCAAAAGTTTGACGAGAATTCTTCTCCCCTTTTTTGTTCGCGGTCATTTCGGAAAGTTGGCCGAAGTCATTCTCGACGTTAATCATTTGACGAGATACGATCCGCGACCGTGTGTTAGCTGCTTTTCCAATTTCACGGAGACAGCTTTCGCGTAAGATGCAGGAAGATTGATTGTTCGATTTTCCGCTACTTCTGAAGAGAAAGCGATAGATTTCCACCCCATCATCGAGATGTGAACTCTCCTCAGACGTTGCCGGCCTTTGATCGTTGTCGTAATCGGTTTCCGTGCGCCTACCTCGAATCGAACGATGCAGAGCGGCCGTTAATAAGCTTTTAATTAACGAACCAATCAAAATCAACCGGTCAACAATCGATTAGCAGCCGTCGATCAACATTTATTTTTCAATGATTATAATATAGGGTGGGCCAAAAGAACATCCCGAATTTCAAACGCTCGTCAAAATCATACACTGTGAGTTAGCGTGGCGATTGCAACGCTATCTGGCGCTAAATAATATGCCGTTTAATATAAATATAGTTGGTTAGTAGTCATTATGTCGTGGACGCGTAAACAACGCTCTTTCGTTGTCGAGTACTTTGTGAAAAACGGTGAAAGTGTAATCGCGGTACAACGCGCGTTTAAAAAACAATTTGATTTAAAACGTCATGACAATCCCCCCGACCGTAAAGGTATCCTCAAATGGGTAAAAAACTTCCGAGAATACGGTAGTGTGGTGGCGGTCAACCATCAAGGTTGCCGTCGATCGTCTAGAACCCCGACAAACATCGAAAAAGTGCGCGTAGCATTGTCGCGAAGTCCGCGCAGATCCGTTCGTCGCCAGGCTTCCGCCTTGAAAATTCCCCGTACTTCACTCAGAAGAATAATTCGAAACGACCTCAATATGCACCCATACAAGATACAACTAACCCAAGAATTGATACCAACAGATAAGCCAAGAAGGTTAGAATTTTGTAATAAATTTTTGGATATGCTGGAGGAAGAAGACGTCGATTTGGATTATGTTTTTTTTAGCGACGAGGCGCATTTCAATTTAAATGGTAACGTTAATAAACAAAACATGCGGTATTGTGCTACTGAGAACCCTCGAATCATTCACCCGGTACCCTTGCACTCCCCTCGTATCACGGTATGGTGCGCAGTCAGTGCGAAAGCGATAATCGGTCCCTACTTCTTCGAGGAGGACGGAGCGAATGTTACTGTGAACGGCGACCGCTACATCCAAATGTTGAACGAGTTTTTTCTACCGGAGCTCAGACGGAAGAGGATTGCATTATCTAAAACGTGGTTTCAACAAGACGGGGCCACACCACATATTCGTAACGATGTTTTGCGGTTATTAAGAGAGAAGTTTCAGGACCGCTTGATTTCGCGAAACTGTGAGCTGTTTTGGCCGCCGCGCAGTCCGGATTTAACACCGACAGATTTTTACCTATGGGGCTACTTGAAAAGCAAGGTGTACGAGGGTAAACCAGCAACAACCGACGAGATGAAATTGGCCATTCAGAAGGAAATTGCGGCGATTAAAAAACTAACTCTTAAAAAAGTAATGCATAATTTTGAGGAAAGATTGCAACAATGTAAAAATCAAAATGGTGACTATTCATACGGAGTATTGTTCAAAACTAATAGTGTAAAATAAATGGCGTTCTTTTTGAAGTATTTCAACGTTTGTTTCATTTCCGTAAGTATATTAGTCTTTATTTGACGAGCATTTAAAATTCGGGATGTTCTTTTGGCCCACCCTGTACTACACGTATAATGTGAACTATTTTTTCCGATTTGCATGGTTAAAGCAACGAAATACGAACGTGTCATGAACGTATTGGAACTGATTACTTATAAAAAGATAGCGCAAAAATTAATCGCGGAAAAAGAAAAAAAGACGGGGTGACTCTCCTCTTTAAAAGCGATTTCAATATTAATTTTTATTATAAATAAACCCGCCCCGAGAAAACTCACTGACTGCTGATGCGTTTCCTAGTAATTCACTACATATCATTCGTGGGTAAATGCGAATAGTACTTTTAATTAGGAATTAATCCATATATTCTTAATTTCCAGAATCGCGATATCCTGCCAGAATGAAACACAATTTTATCTAATACGATGAATTTCTAAAACAGGTACTGCGGTTTTTCATGTAAATAATGTATCTGGTGGATTAAATGTTAATCACGATACCCCGCCTGGGGTGACGACTGTAGATGATGAATTTATTTTCACGTATTTACTTATTTTAATCGGAATTATACTAGAACCGTATAATATGATCGTACTGATCGTTTTAGGATGCATCACGTTTAAGGTCTTTAGTTAATATATTCATAATGCGTGTGATAAATCGCGCAAATATTACATAATTCTGTTCTGACAACTCTAGACACACAACAATACGAAATAAAATGGTACACGCTGCAAATAAAATTCACGCATAATCGAGAAACACTTTTTATAAAATCATATTCTAGTTATTTTCGTACCCGTTTCAAAGTTAGTTTTCAAAGTTGGTAGCTTCGTAATCGTGGAATCGCTAATTATTTGTTAACCGTAATAAGAAACCGGGCGCGTTTTAAATTTTTCACACATATGTCGGAGAAGCTATCGATGAACCGGAAATAGACACACAGGTTGATTTTATTCGGTTATCATTAATGCTTGGCTCTTACTACAATAAAGCCGTTACTAGAATTTATCGCATACCTCTCGCCTATCCTGATTATTAGCGAGCTGAAAAACTGTGTTTACGCTCCTTTGGTACTGCGCCATAAATTCGGATTTCATCATAATTCGGTACGGCCACTTCCCAATAACGATTCGGCCCAGAAAAAGCCGCGAAATTTTGCTGTATGAATTTGTACAGTTTTTTCTTTATTAATAATTTTCCCTCCTACTAAGCCAAAACAGAGACGGTCAGACGTAATCGACGATGCGTAATCTGCTAGAATGCTGTCTCATTTTACGCCCGTTGATATAATCTTTCGTTGATCGACCCCCGTTTCGGATATTTAGCTGGTGTAACTTTGAGCGAGCTTGAAAATTTTCAACATTCAGCCGCTTGTGTAGAACGGGAAAATCAGGAAAGGAGTAGAGTGGAGACTGAGGGAAACGCTTATACATATCGCTTAAAAATAATAAGAACAGCCAGCGGTTGATGTTAAAAAAGTCGGACGACCGGTGATGAAACGACTCCGTCGAAAGAACGGCCGTGTCATTAAGCGGCCACTTGTTGCTCTGGACGGAAGCCGTCTAGCGCGCGGTGCGGCGACTCTTCATTAGAGTGCAGATTTATAAAAAAACACATTCGTCTACAAGTCGGTGGTCGTTCGTTTAACAGCCATGCCCGATATTTAGCGTTCGAGCGTGAGCGGTTTGCTCGATCCAGCGTGTGACGCTTCTTCTGCTTGGCTCCCCGCGTCAAAGACGACGGCGACAATCTTTCAGCGAATTAAATGCCTATACTAACGCGCGCACACGACAAGTCGCCTTTTTCATATAGACACGATCTCCACCACCCAAATAATTGGCCACCTTTGGCTGTGACCGACTGAAGCACAGCTCCTCGTTGTCTTTATACATTAACCTCTCTCTCTCTCGCCCTCACTCTTTTTGATAAACATCTCATCATCCACGGCCGATATTTTTATTTTTCCTTTATTTTCTTTTCTCGACCGGCGTTTGTATCGCACTTCAGATCTGCCGATGATAAATGGCATACCTGCCAGCCCAGTCACTTCCGCTACTGCTATTATATCGCTAGTCGTGAAAATATTTCGAAATTACTGCCGGTAAATAAAATCGTTTCATCACCAGAATCGTGCGAGTAAATTCCCCAAATTCAGGTGTGCGCAGGTGGTGAGCTACGGCTCGGGATATTTGAAGAGAACTAAGGATATGCGGCGAGTGAGCGGCTATTGATCGAAGTTCTTGTTTCTTAATTATTCTGCGCCTTTAGAAATTCGAGCTCAAATTAAATTCGATCTTAACGTCTCGCGATTGATAATGCTGGAGGAAATTTAATTTGCGCATCAACACCGGTCTGAAATTTTAAACAAAGCGCGTCTGCTGGCGAAAATTTCGCAATAAAATGTTATATACGTATTTGTTTACGGTTCACAATGGGTAATCGGTCATTGCTGTACCGGAGACATGTTGCCAGGCACATCCCGAGAATAGAGAGCCGCTTTGACAATTAAAGATGATTTTCGTCGCTCTATAAGGACATTTCTGGAATAGTCGAAATTGTCACTTCTCTATGGATGTTTTTCTTTCTGTTTTCGTTTCATTTTATTCATTCCTGTCTGCGATTCTGTTTAAACCATTTGCAACGAAAACGTCCAAGACTAATTTTTATTATTTTCGACAAAAGTTTTTGTGTACTATAATGTGGTAATAACGGGTTCTTTTTTTCTTTTTTTTATTCTTTTAATTCGTAATAAATAACGGCTCTAGCGTTTAAACTTTTTAATTCTGTGCCATGTGTCTGTCATCAAGTGTCTGTCATCAATGAAATGTTCTCGGTTCTCGAGTGAAGTATATTTTTTTAAAATCGGTTTTCGTCTACACTGCGACGATACAAGAGCTTTTTAAAAATTTTCCGAACAATAATTTTTTTATTTCGCGGTAATCATTTCTGTCTAAATCGGTCGAATCTCATAGTCAAAATTTGACGCGAAGAAATAGCTAATTTTACTTTTATCAAGTTTCACTTTCCGTATTCTTTTTTTAATTTGCAATAAATAAATATCGTTTTTTATTTTGAACTTAATTCCGTAGGATGTGTTCGAATCTCGTAATTGCAATTACATTTTCCGATGGGATAAGCTTTTTTTTTCTTTTTTTTTTCTTTTTTCAAATCGATTTGTTTATTGCGACAAGAATATTATTTTCTTTTTCTTTTTTAATTTTCAACAAATAGATGCTGTTTTTTTTGTACGTATTTTTTTTGATAGTCACGGTCGTAGTTTTCATATATCGATAGATAAAAGTTTGACCTCTTGCATGTATTTCGTATAATGTCATATTTTTGAAAAAAATAACCTTTTTAATATAAAACTAAAAATGGGAAAATAAATGCTTTTTTTAACTTTTATTACAAAAAATTTTCAATATTGATTTAATGGAAAAAGGACTCGCAATTTTTTATAATAAACCATAATAAAACTAAAGAAATATTTTCTAAAAAAAAAAAAATTTACCTTATAAATTTATATAAAAAAATAAATAGTTCTATCTTCGAATAAAAAAATAAAAAAGGAATTGGTAAAGTATAAACGCGAATCCCGATAACACTGCATGAGTATTAAAACCTCTCTTGCTTTTGCATTTTAAGCAGATTCTGCGCTTTTTAAATTATCACACTTAAGCAAAATTAACAATTTTTTAAAAAAAATTTAATTTGGTTACAGTTTATTTTTAAAAATTTGAGGTGTTTTCCCGTAAGCGATTTAATACTGTGAATGTTTTAAATGAGAGCATTTTTTTAAAATTTCATCTATTTTTCTCTCCATGAATTTATATATCATTTTGAATAGCCATCTGTCAGTTAGAGACGTGAAATTTCCAAATTTGTCCTTTGTCTTCGCTTATAAATAATTAATCAATCTATTTTTGTTTGAGTTTTTTTTTTTTTGACATTTTAACGATGAAAAATAACTCAGAAATATTCGGCACGGTATACTTCATATAAATTGAATGAAGATTTTTCGACAAGATTTTTTAGCTACTATCTAATAAAATTCCCGGAAAAGCAAACTTAATTTTAATGATGATGTCAGGTAAACATTAAAAATACGCAAATATATATCATATAATTACACATACATGCATATACACGGCCATACATACACTCACACACAAATACATTAGTGTACATATTGCAATTTTTGCCTATCGCTGCAGGCGCGCAAGCAGCAGAAAATTTTCTCTTTTACATGTTTGCATTGTATTTAATTAATTTATGTTTACATAAATTAGCCCTTGCTTATACTACATAGTTGAATAATTATTATTATTTAAACCATGGTAATTTCTAATAAGAGATTAACCCATTAACTCTGCTCACTTATATCCCAGAGTCCCCTGTATTAATGTATACTTCATTCATAATCTAAATAGAAGTTAAAAGTAACATTACTACTAATAATAATGATGGTAATAATAACAACAACTACAATAATAATAATAATAATAATCAAATCAAATCGAATAATATCTTTGTTATTATTATTATTATAGATTTCCATCTGTGCGCATGGAGCGCGGAAGCGATGAATTATTAAAATACAAAATAAAAGATAACAGAGTGAAAAAGAAAAAAAAAAACAACAAAAAACAACGGACAGGCTAAAAAAATAATGAAGAGAGTAAAAAGTTTACATATATACATCATATACTTGAACACAAACATTACACTTTGCATTTAAATATACAAACATATTTACACTCTAAAATACATACCATTCAGACATGTATTCACACATACATCAACTTTCATTTTACATAGTTTTCCTAATACATGGGTTAACTGCAGTGTTTTGAATAGAAGTCAAAGTATATTATTAATTATTTAAACTGGTTTAAATATACACATAAGTTAGCCCATGTTTACAATCTGCTTTAAGCATAATTACCACTAGAGCACACATATACCCCAATCCTTAGTAGATCCCAAATGCACTTCAAAAAAGATATAGAAGGATGCTAATACAAGTAAAAATAATAATTATATTATAATTATAATAATATAAATAACATGTGTGTAAGTAATAAGAATAGGGAGCGTTACCACTAGTAGCATTTATAGAGACAGTAACAATAATGAATATGATGATATTATGTTAATTAAATTTATTTCAGTTAAAGAAAACTTTTGCTCTTGATTCCTATTTAATAATAATACTATTCAATTAAATTTAAAAGTACATAAATGTGATATTAATAATAATAACAAATAATTTTTATATTAATGCTAACTTTATAACAATAATCTAACAACAATGCTGAGGAATTTAAAATTCAAGCGAAAAATTCAGTTTACATAGAGCAAAATGTGTAAGGAAGACATTTTTTTCCTTTTCTCTCCTCCCTCCTTTCTTTTAAAAATGTTCAATTCAGTTTTAAAACAAAATTTAAACTGCGGGTAATCTTGAATTTGTAAAGTCGATCGATTTATAGACTTATCACAGTATAAAGTCTTAAGTGTTTACTTGCTTATTTGTTTTGTCCAAATTTATAAATTTGTGTGGCGCAGTACTAAAGACGTGTATTATTTATGTTTAATACAGGAATTATTAAAATAAATAGGATTTGAATTGTTACAATCTTATTTTGGTTACGATTAAAATTGAATTTGCATGCTTCATTATTTTTAAGGTGCAATCAGCTTTAGACGACACTGTGTTACAACTTGTGTTATTGGGGAATTGCAGGTAAAACGTGGTTAATTATTAGTTTACGTCTATATTTGTAGTTTCTTATAATGTCACTTCAAGTGTTTCCGGCAATAAGCTAAATAATGATGCATGTACCTCGCCTGCAACCTAACATGATATTGATTTTATCGCGGTATGCAAGCTTTTTCTGTAGCAGATGCTCTTGTAATACCAGTGCGAAGTTCGATGTGGAATTTATTTTTATTTTTTAGCACATAAGTTAACAAATTTACGAAATACAAGTTGCGAGGGCTCAATATTTTGTCTACAACGGTACGCAGTTTTTTTGTTTTTCTTTTTTCTTTTTGCGTTCTTAGTAATCGAAAAAATTAGTATAAAATTTCCAGGTTTGATTTTACAATATAACTCCCGTGTTCGGTAAGTCCTAAATTATTATGATAAAATATTTGTAAAATATATTTAGAAAAATCGACGGGCCTAATTTTTCTTGTAAATTCACAAAAAAAAAAAAAAAAAAAAAAAGTAAAAACAAAACACCGAGAATGAATTTGTTACTTTAAGTAGACACACTGATCCTCAAAAAGCATAAAAAATCGTGTATTTGAAAATATTTATTAAAAAAATTATATATGTACGTACGCATATATATAACTAGGGAGGATTTTGTCTTCTGCTTGCCTTGCTCGCTAATATTCCCTTCGCTGTTGTTCAGTGAACCTGCTAATTGAATATGCGTTAAATTTGCCGTGTAAATAGATTATTTAGTCTAACGATATCCCCCTCCCCTCCTGTACGTAGCTTAGAAGCGTGCGTCGCGCTTTCATATTTTTAGCGAATATTTCGGAGGCATTTTTTATAAACGGAGCAGCATCAGTAACACATTGCATTTGAAGAACTGCAGAAATCAAAATTGCCGCTTTCTGATGTTTTAACCGATACAGCTACCGTATTCATTAGTTTACATTCAATCCTGATTTCTCTTCTTCGTGTAGACATCGCCGCGTGAAGTTGACTGTGTGAAAATACTGTTTCGTCTTCTTCGCAATCAAAATTTTCAGATTTGAGGCAAGGTATCACATTTTTACATTCGCAGGCACTCGCATCACATTGTCCCGCCCTTGATATCAGCGTTTCTACGGTTAAGCACGTGCAGATACATTTTTGTAAATGCAAACGTGTTGTCTACAATGTTTACACTGTACAACAAATATTTTTCAATTTGCCGAACCGAGTTTCGAGTAATATGACGCACACTACCTTTAAAACCGCCCTTTTTCCGATTCAAATGATCATGCGTCACAATGTTCGATCAGCAGAGTAAAGATAATCGAAGTTTTGTAGATGGTTTAATTTTTTTCTTTCAGCATACGAAACCTGAACACGATATCGGAGGCTAACAAAAAGAAAATCCTTTCTTCGAGTTGCGGAGCTACAGAAGAACGCACAGAATATCATAGAACGAAAAAGTAACAAATGTATTAGTATAGGAATAAATGTAAAATTAGTAAGTCAAACGGCTAATACCGAAGAAGAAGCAAAAAAGAAGAAATACTTTGGACATAATAAAATATGAGAAGAAGATCTTCTCACGACTATGATACAAGAGACAATTTAGGGGAAAAGTCCACAACGAGGAAGGAGAATAGCTGGAATAAATTCGCTTTCGGAAGGAATACAAAAGGCCAGCCGGAGAAAAGTGTAGTAAAACGAGGTGCCGCACCAACCAGCCGAAACAGCAGATGGAAATGATGATGATGACGCTTCTTCTTTACATATACTTTTACGTCTGCTCCCTTGTTGTATTGTGGCTTTCTCAATCTTGACGCGCGATGTCTGTCCAAGCGTTCTTTGTCAGATAACTGCTGGACGTTTCTTCTTCTTCATCCGCCATCTCCAAATTGAAGGTCGGCGATCCACGATTGAAAATCTTCTTTTACGATGGCTCTGATCGGAGGAGTTGTATAGAAGGGCAGTTGATAAGATTGTCCATCTATGAATTCTGACGTCTTCCTCTCGATTTCTTCCCATTTCCTTCCAAAATGATTTTCAGAATTTCGTATTTGCTCGTATGATCTGTCCACTGCAGCTTCCGTTTCTTGATGGTTTACATTACTTCAAGGGTCTTTCCCATTCTTTCAAGTACCTCGATATTAGTGACCTTTTTCACCCGTGATATTTTCAGAATGCGCCGATAACAGTATATTTGAAATGCGTTAATCTTTTTTTTTCCAACGATGCATTCAAGGTCCAGCTCTCGCGACCATAAAGCAAAATAGAGAAGATGTAACACTTTAGCAGCCTGATTTTTCGAGCCTTAGGTCTTGATGGGTGAATAAGCTTTTCATTTTTTTGAGAGCTTTTCTAGCTTACTCAATCCTGCTGCGTATTTCCGGAGTTATTGTTTTCCTCTAGTATACTTCGTAGGTATTCAATGCACTGATTGTCTCTCCCTTTATCTTGATTTTGCATTTGATTTGGTTTTTTAATTTTTGCTTTTTTGAAGAAACCAATCACTTTTGTTTTGGAGATGTTCACTTTTAATCCGTAACTTTGGCTTTTATCAACAATTTTATTCGGCATCCGTGGTAGTTCTTTCTCGCTAGAGGCAAGAATTAAACTGTCATCTACATAGCGTTCGATCATTCAGCCTGACTCCATTTACTTTAAGATTTCCCATATTATCGTTTAGTGCTTCTTGAAATATTGCCTCCGCATATACGTTGAAAAGCAAGGGAGACATGACACAGCCCTGACGCACTCCTTTTTCGATCACTACTTCCTCTCTGATGTGGTATTTTCAACGCGAATTTCGGCAGTTTGATTCCAGTATAGGCGACTTATTATTCTCAGATCATTCCTATCAATAGGAATACTTTTCAAAATTCCGAACAATTTTTCGTGGTTTGCACAGTCAAATGCTTTTTGGTAATGGATGGCGCATGCGTTAACATCAACATTTATGTCACGACAGCGTTGAGTTAGTATTCGAATTACAAACAGGGCCTCGCGGGTGCCAAAATCGTTTCTGAAGCCGAACTGGGTTTTGCTCAATTGTTCCTCGCAGCGCTTATAAATTCTTGTATGTATAACGCGAAGAAAGATTTTTAAGGCATGGGACATCGAACTAATTAAACGATAGTCATTACAGCGATTAGCATTACTCTTTTTTGCGATTGTTACAAATGTTGATTTGACCCATTCTTCAGGTAGACAGCCAGAGATGTAGATTTGATTAAAGGCCCTGGTCGTTTTCAGCAGTCCTTTTTCGCTATATTCTGCTATAACTTTTAGCATTTCAGCGTGTACGTTATCTGACCCAACTGCTCTACCATTCTTCTGCTTCAGCTGAACGTTTACGTCGTATTTTTATTCAAGTCCGAAGTTATATATATATATATATATATATATAGGTAATTTTTACATCATGGGTAATGTGAAAAAAAAAGATGTTACGAAAAACGTTTTCGGCCGTTAAGCTTTTAAATAAATCGCTCGCAAACTGTGAATCCTTCATCAAGAATTACAAAATATACTCTTCTTTGAGTGCGTTATATCATTCGATGGTCCAGCGGCGTCGCCATGACTGGATCCAAAGAATCGAGTTTTAAATATATGTCCAATAGAAAACCACTACGCGAACCTTGATATGTACGTTGGACTATAATACACTGAAGACTGCATTTGTGTCGCGATGATAAGTAATTACATAATAAGTTTCAAGTGTGGTCTTCTATACATTGCATATAGAGAAGATTATCATGAACGCTATGCTTCTATCTGTACCGCTGTAGTGTACAAATAGGCTTCGAATTCTTTTCAGTCACTTCATATATTATATGTATATGTCGGATAACCAGCTTTTACTGCACGCCCTGGTTTGTAACTGTTACAATACAGGCTTGTGCAGTACAGAGTGTACATAAATTTTTTGTAAGCACACGTTTTATTACTTTTCAACTGCTTTTTAACCCCCTCATAACGCAATAATAATATAAGCCAGCGAGGAAATTTATGCACTCATTAATTTTTAAGCTTAGTAGTACAAGCAGACAAATAAACGCTTTCGGTGACTTCCGTGTTAATGCGAATAAGTTGTTTTTTTTCTTTTTTATGTATTATATTTTGACCGTCGTTGACGTTGACTATTGTAATCTACCAAATCATCATCCGAACGTATTAAAAAAAAAAAAAAAGGAATTTAAAAGTGGAATCAAACGATATCGATTGTCGAAACGATATTTACATCGATATTTTTTTTTTTCGGATTTCCGTTTGATGTTTATTAATTCGTAATAACGGCGGATGTAAGAACAGTTCAATGACCGGAATAGAAGCGCAGCATTGAATGGCACACAGCTGACCGGTGCGTTCTGCAGACAATGAACGGTCCCGTTTGAGTAGTTCTTAATATCTGCAAATGGAACTGATAATGAATGGATGCGGCCTGCCCTCCGCCCCGGATAAATGCAGATATGTTCGGAAAGGCGAAAGAGTCATTAGGCGGGCACTGAGTCGATTTAATTCTCCGACAAAAGAACTGTTTTCGAAAGAGTTTTTAACGGGTGAGACTAGGCAAACATCTTTTACAGTTTCAGCGCATACTTCTAAACATCGTGTTTTATCGTCATGTTTGCCACTGTCTAGTACTCCAGCATACAAAAGTCCGATCGAAAACGCTCCTCGACCGAATAATCGTTTTGCCCGGCTAACGAACAATCGCTCGGACCAGCCGCTTCTCCAGCACATGTTATATTCGCCGATAAATAGCGCGCAATTTGTTTCAAAGTGCTCTCAACGACCGCTGTTCCGTGCGATTTTACCGGCGCATAATATACAATTCTTAGCGCAGCGCTGCTGAGCGGCAATGGTTTTTCAGCACAACGAAGCGGCACACGATAATTTGAGAGATTTTTACTTATTTTTCGAAGCGATCGCAATATTCCCTCTAAATACCGACAACTAAACGTTGAAAAATATACATACAATGTAAACAACTGAATCATCAGTAGCAGCGTCGTTTTAATATCTTTTTTCTTTAGCAATTTTCTCACGGCTGATTACTGAAGGATTCAAATGCACAGAATCCGAATCTGTAATTGTAAATAACGAATCTGCAACGCTGTTGCCTCGTTTGCAAGTTAAAAAGAAAAAAAAAAAAAGGTAAAAAAGAACTCTAAAAAGTTCTACAAAACTGTCATCTGTGCATCGTACACTTCGTTCCGGAGACTCTGCCTTCTGTTCATAGTGAGTGTTGAGCTTTTTCCCTTCTAACTCTGCAATCATTTTCAATTCGTTTTTTTTGCGATTGCATCGACAACTGACTCGCCTTATTCCCACTACATTGCCGTTTCATTTCTGGGATGCTTTTATCATCTCCTTTTACAGTCTAAATATGCTATTCCTGCGACTCCTTTTCTGCCTGTGTTAATCTTATAATAATAATAATAATAATAATAATAATAATAGTAATGATAATAATAATAATAATAATAATAATAATCATGGTAATAATATGTCCGTTCTAATTCTAATTATTTATCACGGTTCTAGTTATTTCCTGAAAAGCAAGTAATGGCGATAGCGCGCGGTGCTACAAACTTAATCATTGGTCTGTCGTAGCAATAATTTTTGGAAACTTATCCGACCTTATTTTCTGATTATTTCACTCTTGCCAATATTCCTGTTGAAATTTCAGCTTCCAGTCTGTTGCCGATGTCGCGTGTTCCGATTTTCTTTATGTTTTCCTCGCCGTTCTCTTAGGAGAGACGAGTATTCGTCGAAAAATTCGACACCGGTTTTCCGGTTTGCTCTCCGGCTACTCGGAATTTTCCGCAGACTCCTACATTTGACGTTTCCCATTGTACTTCTTCTGCCCGTCTTTAGGTATTCAATTTTCCTCGATGAAAGAAAAAAAAACTCAGCAACGAACGTACACGAACTCGGTAGTTTACTCTACACTCAGGATATTTATATTTGCAGTTATCGCGCGGTTTTCTCTTTTTTTTCCCCAGCACTTATTCGCCATTCGACCGTTTCAAATATTTCACCATAGCTCAACTTCGCTAACATTCTTTTCGGTTGTGATTCCTTTGGGCGCGGTAATGCGCTAGATCATCTGCGGAACGATATAAATATGTCCACTGTTGGACGTATTGATCGATTTGCAAAACAAAACCTCTAGTCGTATTTTTTCCACTAACTAACCGGAGATATATATGTCGAGATTTTCCTGCAAAGCCTACCAATGAAAGCAATTTATATAATATCTACATATACCTCTATATATTATGTCCTGAGATGCCAGTACGGCGCTTTTGAATCTATAATTTTCCAGTAATTAAGGTTCGGGGATATTTTAAATGTTATATTAAACAGAAAATGTTCTGCAACAGTTCCGGCCGCAGAACAGATACAACATGTTTGCAGATATAAAATTTACACTGATTAGTATCACGTCATCACGTGTTATAGCTAATTCGATTCAGCGCTGGATGTAGAGGCATTCTCTCTGGTGTGGGATAAGTTGGCCTAATCTCGTCCCGTGCTGGACGGGCAAATTGGGAGATGCATTTTATGGTTGCACTGTCCGGTAATTTCCATACCGATTACGCAACACTCTAGTGTAGAGACGCAAGACTACACACACTTGGGGAACTGTTTGAAAATGTTTGATTTATCGTGATACAAATGCAGCCTCTGTCGTTTGCGACTGCCTACTACGCATCAACTAGCGCGCATATGTATGCGTGTTTTGCTTTTGCCTTCCCTCCACGTGACTGTCAACGATTATTTAATTAATTATTTTTCGCTAATAATAATTTCTATCGTCCCCCGGGATCGAGAACTGGAGACTTCGGTAATGGAAGCCAAAATTGGCTGCCGTGACTTTAGTATAATAAAATAAAATTCTCTCTACGTATTACTGTTGCCGGGGCGGAGATCAGGTGTCTACTAAGCTGGGCTGCTCCGCGAGTTAACACGATAATCGGAGTAAATAAAAAAAATTTCTTCGACAAGCGAATTATTTCGGATACTTCGCCGTGGTTACATATTTGAAAAGTACTTTACAGTGTCAAATAACTAAGAAAACACAAGGCCTGGACCAACATTAAACGATGAGAGGTGAACAAAAACTAAAAGTGTTAACTTGAAGTGAGGTAAAATTCCGATTTATTGCTTATTAACCCCCCCCCCCCCCCCCGTCGCTGTATCTATCATTCTTTCCCAATCGCAGTCAAATGATGGTGCGCGCTTGGCTTTAAGATGGCACGTTCACTTTGGTGGACAACGACGATCCCCCATACACACGCACATTTTCTTCCTTACCAATTCTTTTTGTATAGTATGAAAATTCGAGGATTTTTATTTATTTTACTGATTTATTTATTTTTTATTCAAAATGTTTTAACCGATTAAGTAATAATGGACACACTTTTTTTTTTATTATTTTTTTTTTTATATAAATAAATAAGTTGTGGGTCTCACTGGGCAAGTATGACCGTTGCGTGAGTGTCCAACACTCTTATTATCGTTTATTCTAGTAAACAAAATTACAATTAATCATTCTTACTACTTAGATCGAACGTATTAAACCAAAAAACTAAAAATAAAATATATCAATCGACGCAAATATATATATATATATATGAATTACACAATAATACACCCATACACAGGAGCCGCTTATATATTTTATATTGCATACTTTAATGTACAGGAAAGAAAAAAGAAAACGAAACTGGTAAATAGATGGTCTAAAAGAGCCCTAAAAAATGCAGCAATAATAATAAAGGGAAAAGAGGATGCAGCAAAATTCCTTAATCTTTGCACCATTCTTTCAACCACTTCCTCACTTCCCTCTTCCATACACCTATTTGTTTTTCGTTTATTATGTGACTGGGTATAGTACTCATTAATTTAATTAAAACCGAATCATCTGTACGACGCAATTTGCGTTTTCAACATAAGGGAATTGAACATTCCCAGACGAAAATGGGCAGTGAATTTTGACTTTCACGAAGTGTAAAATTCCGAGTACGTGTGCACGTGTTTAGTATAGTTTTTTTTTTTTTGTTTTTTTTTTTTTTTATAATGTACTAAGCGGACGGTCAAGGACATTTAGCAATACGTATGAATGGAATTAAGCATGAAGGGAGGAGTACCCAATGGCACCTACCCGATTACCCCGACCTTAGTGTGTTTAGTATAGTAAAATTTATAAATTGGAACTCGTTTTATCTTTAGATTATAACAAGAAGTAGCTCTCTAAATGAATTATTTAAACTATTTTCAGTTCAATCGACAACGTATAATTCGCTCTAAATTGGACTACGGCTCTTTTATTTATGGGAGCGCTTCCAAAAGTCCACTTATTAAACTGGATCGCATTCAAAATTCGTGCCTACGCCTTTGCTTGGGGGCTCTGAGGTCTACCCCCATTACAGCTATGCACGCGGAGGCCCATATTCTACCCCTATCTCTACGCAGATCCTTTCTTGGATATAGATTCCTAACAAAACGACTTTCCTTTTCCTCTCCCAATCTCCTACATTCCTATAGATATATATTGTATAAATGGCGCTTTTCCCCAAATAGAATTCCACTGTTGTCCTATATTTCTAGAAGGTTACTCACTTTCCCTCAAAATATCATTCCTCTTAATAAACCTCTTTATTTTTCACTTAATCTTTTCGACATGCTAACACCACCGAAACTTTTTTTATTACCTGTACAGGCCAAATCGTGCTCGAATAATATTGTTAATAGTGAATTCCAAAACTCAAAGCAACTCCTCTTCCCTTCACACTTGGCTTTTTTTACCGACGGATCCAAAGGCGCTCATGAAGTAGGAGCTTCCTTCTTATTAATTCCTTCACAAAACTATTTCGAATCCTTTAGACTTGATCCCCACTGTTCCATCTTTTATGCCGAATCCTATGCAATTCTCCGTGCTCTACTTTACATTTCCCCCCCGTCCGAAATCGATAATCTTCTATTAATCTCTGACGCCAGAAGTGTTCTAGAATCTATCTGCTCCGTACACCCTACTCCATCCTTTGAATCAACCATTCTCCACATCCGCGCAATCATTGCTAGTCTATCCAGAACCAACTCCATACGGATTGATTTTCTGTGGATCCCCGGATACTCCGGCATACAAGGTAATGAGGATGTTGATCTATTGGCTCGCAATGCTGCACAAAACGGCAATGTTATTAACACTTTTCCGGCAGATAACATCATCTCCGTCTCCAAAGAGCTCCATTTGAGGCTTTGGGCAGACACTTATGCCTCTTCCTCCTCCAATCGCAGCTCATCCTACTCGACTATTCAATCTGCCCTCCCCCAAAAATCATGGTTCTCTTCGTTTCCTTTGCTCCGCCGATCCATAATAGTCTCTATGTGCAGATTGCGCTTCGGACATAGCCTACTACCCTCCTCCCGATATCGTTTTTCTCTATCACCTACCCTTTTTTGCCCGCTTCACCCCCCCAAACGACAGCTTTTACTGTGATGCTAACCATGTTTTTTTTCGAGTGCTCCTCCTTATACCATGAACGATATATCTTATACACAAATCTACTTAGAATTAATATTCCACCCCCCTACAGTGCTTCCTTTTTACTAACATTTCCTCATCCTTCGGTTATTCCAATAATTGCCTCTTTCTTGTCCGCAGTATCTAACCGTATTCGATTGTAACTTAAATATATTAATTTATTATTTTGGAATGGGTTAATGCCTATATTAAAGGCGAGCCCAAAAAAAAAAAAAAAAAAAAAAAAAAAAAAAATCGACAACGTAGGCTTTTGTTTTTGTAACAGCGCCACTAAAAAGAAAAAAAGAACAAGAAAAAGAAAAAAAAACCGACAGTCATTGAATGATTTACATTTTTTTTGTTAATTTATGCCATTCGCATTATGAGAAAACCCAGTGTAATTTCGTAACTATTGCTAACATTAATAATTGATGTAAAATTCTTTGTAACATTTTTGATAATTATATATGTGTATATTTATATATATATACAATATAATACGAATAAATAGGCAGTGTACATAAAAAAAAGAAATACATATCAAATTAATCATGGTAATTTGATGAACACCGCCCTTTTCCCACGTTCAACGGTTTTATTAACGGTAATGATGAAAGTAAATTAATTTAATTATTTGTAAGCAACGAATCGACCAGAGAACATTAATATATTAAATAACACCAACATGTTTCAGAGACGTTGCTCCATAATCATGGTATATTCACATTCACATCATGATAATGCAGCAATGTATCCGAAACATGTTGGCGTTATGATTTTTAATTTTTTAATGTTTTATAGTCTCGGTTTATTACTTACATATAATCATATTAACTAGTGTTCGTCCATTGGTCGAAATACGACCATAATTATTATTAAAAATTTGAGGAAAACATATGTGACTTTGCGTATTTCCAAAAATGTTTTTTCTACTCTTATACACATATTCGTTCCATTATACATATCTGAGAACATACACTTTTATACGTACCTACAATACAAAACAGTTTTCAGTGCCATTATAATTGAATAAAAAATAAATTTAATAAAATAACGGCAAATCACAATTTAAATGATATTAGATGACACCTTGAATACACTGTCAAAAAAGTCAATAATGATGATTATTAAGAAACATTTTAATAAGAACAAGTTTATTAGGCTATAAAGCGATCTTATTTTTCATTTTTTATATTAATTTTTTATTTAAATAAGAAAAAAAAATATATAACTGTTTCCAAAAAATGTTTTTTTTTTTTTTTTTTGGCCCGAATAGAACAGTTCATTTGGCCAGCAAACTACGACACGACTAGATATTAAAAAATACTAATAATAGAAAATTCAGGAAGAGAAATTTCATTCTACATTATGGCCGCAACTGCTGGCAGTGCCCACAATGCTCAATGAAACATTGTGTACCGATAACACTAAAGATGATGGATGGTTAATAGCTGCTAAACGAGAAAAAAAATTAAAGAAGAAAATCGGTTAATAAACAGAGGAGAAAAAGGTGATACTGAACTGTTTTGTCTTTGCCTATTTATTATAATACGTATAGGTTTGAAAACATGTTTATAAAAAAACATTTTGTAGATTAATTTTATAATTATTCTTTCATTCTTGAAATAACACGTAGTATAAAATCGTCCATCTTAAAATAACAGAATAACTCTCATCCTATGCGTGTCATCACCACAGCCATATGTTATTTACATCACACTATGTCCGACCGTGCACAAACTTTAATAATACATATTTTTACATACGATTAACTTTCTAACCATTTTAAAATTTAAAAAAAAAAAAAAAAACAAAAAAAAAAAACTTTTCTGGCCTTTAAACATGTTATTTCCATAAATTATCAGTAATCTATAGTATAGCTTAACGAACTTAATATTAAATGAAAAATTTCTCTTAAAATACATTTACGACGTCTATAGAGTAACCGTTAGAAAGCCGAATAATATTTCTAGAACAAGTCCTCGGAGTAAAGTGTAACTTCACACTTTTCTCACTTATTGTTAGTGTGTGAAGTATTTAATCAATCTAAAGGAGAGGAGAGTTAATTTGTTTCTCCGTGAACTGAATTTTACCTGGACGACGTTCTATTATTTCAAATTAAGTGTGAAATGGAACGATTTGATTGTGCGCCGGAGACAATTTTCCCGTACACGATGATAACCGAGTGGGGCCAAATTTTTTGCGCGCATTTATTTAAAAGCGACCGGTCGCCTTTGTTAATTAAACTTAGCGACAGCGATTTCGGAACAGTTCCTTTCAGAGGTACACTCTCCTATATATAACGAGGCAGATCTTTCCGTTCGCAGTAATATTCGAATTGTTCGAATTACACTTAGTGGCCTCTGAACGTCTGGGTGTAAAAAAAGGGATTTCGAAATCAGCTCTGAAGCACAAAGGGGAAGATCGCTCGGTAGGCATGGTTTTACAGATTTAGATGAGATAAAACGGTGAAAAGAATTCCAGCGAGCGGTCTGCCGTAATGCAGATCGCGGATAACAACAACGGCGGCGACTTTTAAGGCAAAAGAGTCGCTTGAAAATGCTTAGTTAGCTGAAATAGTCGAAAAGGGAATGATTGTATCTCTATCGGGAGCGAAAAAAGCCATATATAATATCTGGCCGATTTTTCAAACTGCCTGCGACGAAAGGTGCGCGCCCTGTGTTATTGTCTTCAGGCAGTCGGTCGTCCGATATTTCGGCTCGTCAGGGAACAAAAGTCGGCAACTTTCGATAGTGTGTATGTGTGAGTGGCTGTTTTGCTATTTCGCTGAACGTTTTGTCGGGGGTAAAGTCTTGTCAACAACAGACAAACAGGAGCCGACCAGCTCTCGCCGGTTATTTGAATCGTTCTTTTCCGGCTTTTGTTCTTCAGGGAGTTGTAACAAGCGATTTTCGTTATCAGTCGTTACCGCAGCTGATGCTTAACAAAATATTTTTTTTTCTCCCGCGCTAAAGGGAATACAAGTACTTCTCCGAGGCGAGGGGACGTCCTCTGCCGCGCTGACCTGGTTCCGTGTAAAGCGGCTTTCATCAAAACTTGCTAATAAACCAGAGTGAGATAGATCCCGTTCAGTTCGTAGCGGATTTGCCGCTCGCTGTAAAAATTCTCGCTCGCAAACACTCCGATATCGATATAATTTGCCGACCGCGCACCTGCATCTGTTGTCATTGATTTTTACACTAACGTGAAACATACATCGTACCTTTCGGCTGCAGTGTCGATGTTTAACTTCGCGATAACGCGCCAGTGTATGTTTTGCACAGCTCCCCAATAGTTGTATTACTTGTCCTGAAAAACAACGCGCTTCACGCTGAAAATAACCGATTTTTTAAATTTATTTTTATTTATTTCTTTTTCTTTTTCGTGTATCGTCAGAGAATTTATATGACGGTTGGCAGTAGGATTTTGTTATTGTTTTTCCAGATTAATTTTAATTTTTACTATATTTAAACACATTTTATTTGACGTATTATAAGAGAAAATAATTTAACTGAAGGAAAAAGAACACCTGAAAAGCATTAGAAAGTTTATCAGAATTAAATAACAATATATACTGATAGCAATGTCATTCTTGCGCAACATATGAAAAAAATGCAAAGAAAAAACCGCTATGAAATACGTAAATCTGTAAACGCTAATCGTAAATTTTCTTTTTTTGCATTCTTCTTCGGTTATTACAAAAGTCCAATTCCATCGGGCGTTTTTTCATGGTCAGATGGGTCGAGTTTCATAAAATTTTCCGACTAAGACACATGGTCCTCTAGCATGATGTTGCTTTCTGTAACATAGAAAATTCGTTTTTAATTACTTACGGTAATTTTTTTCACTTTAATTTCCCTAATGGTACACTATGCCGCATCTCGCGAATTTCATTAATAGCGCTCACCAACTTCCGCAATGAAAGACGTTAACCCAGCGCAAGTGAACTTTTTGGTAGTTATGATGCGGCAGCAGGATATAGCAACTGAAACAACACCACTGCCTAATCTAGCGCCAAGGTAGCTTCTTCGAATTGTGGTAAAAATGTAACACGATATTCCTTTTACTGTATTACTTTTCATAAATACCAATGAAGATTATCTCACGGAAAATGTGAAAATAACTTTTCGTTAATTTTCAGCTATATTTTGAAATTAATTAAATTTTTTTGCTACCTATCGGAAATTTACGTTGCCAGCTTTCACCGTTAGAATTATTCTCTATCGAAATTTATCCTGTTCGTTAAATAGCGAGAATGAAAAATGGTGCAATCTAGACCGGAGTTATTGCAATATTAAGACGGTTTCTTTTTTTTTTTTTTGGCACTGAATAAACTGTTCACGGCCCGTCCTATATTTTTCGCTCCATAGCAGAGTGGGTATTTCAACGTCGCTAGATGGTTGATTTTAGCGAAAATGGCGCACTTATACAGCCAACGACATCGTAGTTTTCCAGCAATACTCGCGACAGTTGTTGAACACGGCTCAAATAATTTTCAAAACGAGATAATCGACGTCACTATACTGTAGCAGCAACTTTCCAGCGAAACCTATAACTCAGAATGTATTCAGCGAACAATCCATGCGTTCCTCTCAACAATGCCGGCTAATTTTAAAAAACCGTATCCCCCCCCACACTTTTATATTTATCTCTCATCTAATTTCTCCAAACCATACTTTTAATATCTTAATGATCCTACAAAAAGAAAAGTCTACAGCTTTTATATGCAAACACACACGGTATGTATTATCTAACTTTAGGATAGCATTCTTGAGCGATTCGGAGCTCTTTTGATTGTAACAGTTGTTCAAATCGTTCGCAATGTACAACCACTATTGGAACGCGGTTGGAGATACTTCATTTTCTCTATGAGGCCCTCTCTGACCCCTTTCCCAATTTTCTTTTTTCCGCTATTGCTTTTCCCGGTAGCCGTTCTGTCCGTGTCTCGATCGTTTTTATCGACAGCCTTTACACAACGCCGGCTAATCCCTCACATCAGTCGATGTTCCCGAAAACGTTTTCTCCGTTCTCTTTTATTTTCCCCTAAACAAATGTTAGCAAGACATCTTTTGCACTGCACTGTTGAAGCGGGACTGACCGATTGCGAGTGAAAGACTTTCTTGTCGGAATACCGCCTGTGCCCGATCACTTTGAAAATTGCGCTAATAACAATGTCGCACGAATTTCCAGGGAAGCCGCTTTGCGTTCCTTCATCAGTCGATCTCCGTATCCGGTTTTCGTATATATATATATATATATATATATTTATTTATATAACTCTGCCATTTTGGCCTCGCAAGGAGCTGTGCCCCTTGACCCCTCTTGCTTTTATTTATGTCTCTTTCTCTTCTATACTTTGTATAAAATTACCAAAATTTACAACGTAATTCTTACCGGCATCAACACAAAAAAAGATAACGTAATCACAAAAATCCTATCCGAACATTTAACTTTCATTATATATTAAGACATTTTTTCGTTACATTTTTCGTTACATTTTTTAAATAACAATAACAAAAATCCTATAAAATATAACAAACGTGACATAAAATTGGGTTCTAATGGGGGGTAGCCTAAGAATTACGCTGTAATTAATGTACATATGTATTTTAACAAAAAATTACTTCATATAGAATTGCGTAATATCTATTTTAAATTTGACGTTTTTCACTTTAATATCTATGTTTCGTAGTAATACCGGCTGCGTGCGTTAAATTTATGTTCTACATTATCACGAAGTGGTCACAGTGTGTAAGTCGGTAAGGTACGTGTAGATCTTCTTTGAAATAGTCTTCAAATAGACGTTTATTTTATTTTATTTATTTATTTATTTTTTTTTTTATGGCCCGGCTTCAGTTATCTATCTAGCCATTGTTGGCTGGTTAAAATCGGAAAACAAAAAAAAAAAAATAACTAGTGACTGAACTTTTAAATCGGAATTATACTACGTGGCTGTTTTGTTAACGCATTTCTTCGAACACAAAGATACAATTACGAGCTTGAACAAAAACTTTGTCGATAGCCTATCATGGTGTTTCGAATCCTACTATTGATAATATCGGAAATTATCATTGCACCGGGCTATTGGTCTCTCGCCGTATTAGATGGGTCTAAATTTTAAAAAAAAGACAACAAAAAAAAAAAAAACAAAAAAAAAAAACAAAAAAAGAAAGACGAAAATGTACATACATAACCTGTAACAAACAGAAATAAGTAAAAATTTACTTTACTTCAATTTTAAAATACATTTTCGTTTTCGGTCATAGCCTATCTCATCAGCTGTAGGAAAACACAGAGTACAGTCAATTAGTGCGTTTTTAGTTTTAGTTGTACTCTGTGTTGTTATCTGATGACGAGCTATCCTCGAAAAACTGTTTCCTTAAATTGTGGTATTTATTTTAATGTATTCTTATTTTTGTTCGTTATTAAGGAATTTAGTTATTTTATATTTATACAAAATACCATAATAATCCAATTTCGGAAAAAAAAAAAAGAATCTAAAAAGGAGACAATTATGAAATCTTTTGACACGCGGGGGGGTGTTTTGATACTGTTGGTATCGGGAGATGATTGTAAAAATATCCTCCTACTAAAGGTATATAATCATTTTTCAAAAATTAACCAACAATTGACATTCGTCGTTTTTTTTTCTTTTCGTTCTGGTTTTTTATATAACTTTAAAAACCGAGCGAACCATATCCTAGTAGGATGTAGTAGGATGTAGTAGTATTCCAGGCGGTTTTGCGAAAGTATTTTTTTTTAAAATATAAAATAATATTTTATATATTTTCTTTCGGGCACTCCAGCGGCTTTGACCCAACAACTGGAGAAATTATAGAAAGGTTTAAATAGAGAGACGATTAAAAATAGAGCTTAGGAAAGATTGAAAAAAGTAAAATGGTAAATGTTTCTATCACTAACCAGTAAAAACTCGTATTGGTTTTTTTCCGCGATGATAACTTAATGAAATGTTTTTTTTGTTTTCTTAAACCAAGATAACAGACCGGATATCGAAATTTTGAAAAAAAAAAACAAAAAACAACAAAACAAACCATTTTTGTATTATCGAGAGCTATCTTTAATAGTATGCCGTTAATTTTCAAGTAAAATGGTGTTATTTTAAAATTTAAAAGAATTCATTTAAATAAAAGCCATAGAAAAACGTTGAAACTGTAGCTGTGTGAGAACTGATTTTTGTCATTATTACCTGTGCTTGTGCGCGGGAAGTGACGGCATTTTCGGAGACCTGTTGAATTTTTTTCGCTGATAAATGGTTTTTAAATTCTAAGAAGCCGCTTAGGAAGCCGTTCTCTTTTTTTCGTTCAATCTTCTCTTCGTTCGAAATAATTTATTATCCTTTTTCCCATCGAAAAATTCCTTTTACCATTTTCTAATACCACCACATCGTAACTATAGCAAGTGCCCCACGCTGCGGTATCGGATCTAGATTTCATTCCCGCGAAAAGGTTTAAAATATTTCGAATTACAAAAAAGAGAATGAGATAAGGACTAAGAAACATGTTGATATTTTTCATATATATATATATATATATGTCAGAGAATCCTCCGGTCGTTTACACGGGAGAGGGGGGGGGGATTGAAAAAATAACAGTTCATTAAAAATTTTTGAGGACTTTGCTCGATTTTAAAATTTCATCGAGCGAGGCATAAAAAGAAAAAAAGCAAACTGTAGTATTAATAAATTGTACCGGGTAAACGAGGAGGAGTACTTTTAAAAATCAGTTACACTTGAATTCACATCAATCTGAAGCGCCACAATGAAAGCTTTTTCTGTTCAAGATGCTGATACGAATGAGGTTCCGGTTTCAACTTTTTCCATTTACCTTCTTCAGTTACCTGTCATTTAAATTTCCGCACAAAACGCAGAATGAGCTGAATAAGTGTGATTTTTTTGGGTTTAGAAGCATTTTTACGTTTCGTCTCAGTTATTTGTATATTAGTTATTTGTTCTAATAAACGACTAGCGGCTGCTCTATTGATATGAGTATTGATAGTTTTTAGACCGAAGGTGATTATGGCAGAGGAATCAGCTAAGCCGAAGAACATCGGGGATCATATGTTTTGCCGTGCAGTACAAAAATATATATTGTAATAGTAGTATTCATAGCTCCGTTCAGTATCGTTCAAAGGCAATTGGAAAGAATATGAGATACTCGGGAAAAAGCTTATCGCGTATTGAAATTGTCTAATGGCCAGAGTCTCATTAAAAAGGTTCAGAAGTGACTAAAAATAGAAGAAAGTAATAAATACGTTTTATAAGCATAATGCAAAAATGTGCATAATTGATATCGTAGCAGAATAGGTAAAAAGGTCGATAATCAAAATTCACTTCGTACTAGGTATGCTCAGAGTTCAGTTAAGAAGTGGGGAAGAGCTTTATCCTTTTATTCCCTGTATTCTGCGTCATTATGACGGTTTGCTTCTTTTTTTTTTTTTAATTACAAAACAAAAGACGATTCTGTACAACATTTTTTTAACTACGATAATATTCGCGTTTAATATTGTTCCTGTTTCATCATCGTATGCCGTCTGCTTCATTCTGTAATATGTAAGTGTGTCTAGTTAATATATTTTTCGCGAATATTTATTTTTAAAGAGTAGCTCTGGTAAAGTAATATATTTATTTCAGTAACCTTCGCGAAGGTGTATATTCTTGGTTGTAAGTTCTAAAATAATATTAAGATTATTGTAATTTTAATGTCTCATTCCAGCACGTTAACAACATATATATGTACATACGTGTATGCGTTAACATTTTTCAGTATTTCTCGGGTTCCGTTATATTTTTATTTTAATCTTTCCAGCATATGGTAGAAAGGTTTTCTTTTTTTTTTTTTTTTACCTTCGGCAGACTTGCAAGTGTGCTGTGATTATTATTATTGTTATCATTATTACTAACTTTTAATATAATTATGCAAGTTTTATACTATATTTTCAGAAAATCTTTTAGTTTTTAAGTTTTATTCAAATTCTTTTATTTTGTGTTATTATTTTTATTATTGGTTTTGATTTTTTCCGTTTTTTTTATATTTTCTTCGTGTTTTCAAAAAAAAACAACAAAAAAACAAAAAAAAAACAACCGAGTTTTTATCCTTTGATGGGTAAGTTTTTTATAAAAATTCAGAAAGCGTTTATTTTATTTCTCAGTATCAATACATTGTAATTTAATATGTAAATTTCGTGTTACATTTCATATGTAATGCTCTCCTCTCTTAATACTTCTAACAAAAACTATTCCAGTTGTCGATTTTTTTCCGAACAACCACGTCCATATTTTTTTCTTCGGTTGACGTTTGATGTGGTGTCCTTTTATTTACGAATGTACCAGTTCCGGAAACCATTCAGTTAATAAAGGAGACGAAGGTAGACAAATTAACTGTGGATTTGATCGAAACAGTAGTACGTGCGAATGTGTTCACCTTCAGCGAAAAAAACCTACAAACAAAATGATGGGATGGTGATGGGCTCACGCCTAGCACCGATTTTCGCGAACATCTTCATGGAAGATTTAGAAAAGAAAATCGTTAAAAAGTGGTCCCCGAAATTGTGGGTGCGTTATGTGGATGACACGTTTATGGTGTGGCAGTATGATAAAGAGAAAATAACGGAAATTCTCGCGGATCTAAACAGCTTTCATCAAAACATCAAATTTACTGTGGAAGAGGAGAAGAATGGTACGTTACCGTTTTTAGACGTATTGGTGGAAAAAAATTCAATGAGAGGTGTAAAAACAGTGTTTCGCAAACCAACCCATACTAACAAGTATTTACACAAGGATTCGCATCATTGTCAAAAGTATGGAGTGTTTAAAACTTTGTTAAAGAGGGCAGAAAAAGTCTGTGGTCAAGAAAATATCGAAGAAGAAATAAGAAATATAAAAAATGCGATGTTGGAAAATAAGAGATTCGAAGCGGAAAAATTAATATAATAAATTTCGGAAAGCGAAAATGAAAAATGAAGAGGCAGAAAAAGAAAATGAGTGGATTACGAATATCACGTTGCCGTACATTAAGAACATTACAGGCAAAATCGGTCGTATTTTAAGAAAAAATAAAATTCGCCCAGTTTTTGGAACCGACAAAAAAATAAAAAATTTCTTAAGGAACAATAAGGACGACTTACTTCCGTTACATGCAGCAGGTGTATATAGACTTCCGTGTTTCGGCGGCTTAAGTTACGTGGGACAAACTGGTAGAGCAGTACATGTAAGAATTAAAGAGCACGAAGCAGACTGTCGACATAGACGTATTGGAAAATCCGCTGTGGCTGAACACGTAGAATGCACGAAACATGAGATAAAGTTTCAAGACACGAAAATAATAGCAAAAATCGAACAAGTAAACGTCTAATCAGAGAAGCGATTGAAATTAAAAAAATATAAAAACTTTAATAAAGATGACGGTATTAAATCAAACTGGAAGACAGTTATCGGCCTAATAAAAAGTGGAAATAACATTAGCCAATCAGAAGGTCGGATGTGATGTTAGCTTATCTATTTAAGGACTGGTTTTCCCTTGATCGTTTCATTTATGGTTCTGATGATGAATAGAGCACTACTATTCGAAACGTCAACCGAAGAAAAAAATATGGACGTGGTTGTTACCGAAAAAAAATCGACAACTGGTTAATAGCAAACACCACGAACATTTAAAATCTTTATTAACTATTCCACTCCCGAATATTGTAATAATTATATACTATTTGATTTAAATATTACTATCATTATCATCATTATTATTATTATTATTATTATTATTATTATTATTATTATTATTATTATTATTATTATTATTATTATTATCATTATCATTATCATTATCATTATCATTATTAATATTATTAATTAATATCATTATTGCATAATAAGTTGTCTGAAGAAGAAATATTCAAAATATCGACAAGTTTCATAAAATTAACAGAAATAACATCTGATTAGGAAGATAATTCAGTGGCGATGAAAAATAAAGCGATTAATTTAACAGTTGAAGTTCATTATATATAGATGAGATCGTATTCATTGTATAAAAATATTTTACCGTTCGCAATTTTAATTTAGTTTTTTCTTTTTTTTTTGAAAAATTATTCTTAAATAGAAGTCTACCGAATTTCACGGTTTTATGTTTGTTGCAGTTGGATTTATTTCACGGGTGTTAAAATTACAGATGGAAAAAAAGTTGTCGCTTTTACACCCCCCAAAAAAAATAAAAAAAAATACAAACAATAATAATAACGAAACAACGAAATAACGTTTCTTTAAACTTTGCTTTCAGGATATGTAAGTCTGATTTTACCATTATTATTATTATTATTATCATTATCATTATTATTAAGAGAGAGGGGAAAGTTGGAGCTGGAGGTTGGCATTTGAACGTTCGGAATAGTAAAATGAGCGAAAAGAGAATTTTATGTATTTGCTTCTTTTTTTCTTTTCCAGTTTTTCGCAGAAGGGAGTTTGCGCGCGATCATCGGAACAAGAGATCAGCGGTGGACGAATGATTTGTATGTGCGTGAATGTATGCCTGTAGCGTATTGGTCGGGTCGTGTCAGCGATAGAGGCGATCGGTGTGGTGCATGATGCAGTGTTGTAATTCAGCGGTGGCAAGCAGTGAGCGCGATGGTTATTTTTCTTTTATACGTGTGTCTCCATTGTATATAATTGAGTTAAGATTTATCAGCCGAAAATAGGGAAACCTGCTCTGTGGTGCTTTGGTGACTGTGCGCGCGTGTACAGGAGCTGCGAAAGTTGCACGCTGTTTTATACGTATGAACGCGTATGTAGGCGATGGTCCGTAGGGATATTAAATGTACTTTTCCAGGAAACGGCAGAAAATTGAATGTCAAACCGAAGAGCTTATCGTATTCCTCTTATGCTGCTGCATTGCTTATCTTCGATTCCGAGGATTGCTTCTAAATCCTCGGCTTATTCCTTGTAAACCAACTTGGAAAATATTCTGTTCTCCGCAATATATTTACTTAACAGTGCCGATAGAGACTACTCCTATCCTCATCTCACTAGTGCATCCGGCCGCTGCTTTAAGGTAAATAATTAAGACTACCAGTTGAAAATCTCGTTTGCACTATGGTGAGCAAGTGTGCCGGCAGCTATATAGTATTTCCTCGCGATGCGAATGACTTACGAGTGATAGATGTTGAAACATTATTTACAAGCGCTCGCGACAATGACGCGTCTTTAATTTTTCGGACGATTGTGGGCAAAGTGGTTTTCTTTTTTTAGTCGTTCTATCTCGTAATTTTCTGTTTAGAGGAATCCGTTTATACGCGTAATTAAGCGTAATTAAGTGTACACGCGGGTTTTCGTTTTTAAATGATGATTTTTTATGTTGGCGTCTGTTTTTTTTTTTTGTAAACCATAGCTATTTTCATTAGGAGCATTTTATCACAGAGGCCATATAGAGTCGGATCGGATTGGAGCCGAGTTATTTTTAAATGTTAGCAATTAGAGAGCATGTGCAGAGGTAGGAATCGAAGTTACTTTGAACATGGTTAAAATTAAAATACCGTATCTAGTAATTTAATTAAAAAGTAGAGCGGGAGGTTATTACTAAATATTTTATGTAAAAAGCTGGCGATTGTAATATGCACTTTTCGGAGCGGCATCGACTAAACTTTAGTGTCTGCTCTCTAACGTGTATTCGGGAGGAGTGTGTTTTTGAATGTCACGAAACCCTCGAAAGTCAATTGAGGTTTAAGGTTTTGTGTGATTTGTCGACATTTTTCTCTCCATCTTTTGCGTTTTTCGTACCTTTCATACTTTCAATATTTATCATCATCAGTGGTAACTTTTTTCATTATTATCTACCAAAATTGATCGCGATTAAAAAAATCGGCCGCATCGTATTTGTCTTTTTGCAGAGAAATAATTTATTCCGTTTAAATCTCTATTACGTAACCATTTAGTTTATCTTGATTTTTAAATATCTTTCTAGTATAAAGCGCGGGATGTTTCTTCTGAGAAGAATATTTTTAGGGGAAAAAAATCGAAAAGTGGACTTACAAAAAAATCGTACTAAAACGAAAATCATTTTGAACGAGAACCTGTTATTACAAATATATATAAGTTGAGAAATTTCTACCGCCAACTCTGGCTAATGCGTGTTTATATTGTTAAACCATATATAACCGACATTTTCAAGGGGATCGTAGAAAACTTTCAGTTTTGGCCGGAGTACACCCCAGAATCCATGCTGAATGTACATAGCCGATTTACCGGAAAGGGAAAAAGATTTTCTCGCAACAAGGCATATTATTTCCGACGCATACAGACTAACAGGCAGGGTAGGTAGTCGAGGCAGATGAAGAACAGAATTTCCCGAGTAAATATCAGTAAACGTGAAATTCATAGATGACAAAGTCGCAATCGCTATGATATCAATGAATTCTGTGACCGAAGTCCTTATTAGGATTGTTCGCATATGGGAGCAGTTTGTGCGGACTAAGAAAAATACATATATTCGTGCTAAAAAGCATATCGGCTCATACGGAGAAGCGGTCGTATTGAGCATGTAGACAACGAGCGTTTAATATGCCCCATCGCGGTATTCTAGAGTCTTATTCCACTAAACGGATTCTGTTCCGGAGCTTTGCTAAATCTGCAAGTGTCTGAAGAAAGAACACAGATTACACATGTATATAAACTGGTTGAATACATACATACATACATATATATATATATATATATATATATATATATATATATACAGGTTGCGGCAGCATAACTTTCTTTTTTAAAATGCGTCACTTTTTTCTACTAAATTTTTTAAAGAAATAATAACAGAAAATCGAAATAACATACTCTAGATCCCCATTGGGGCAATATGTATGCTTCTTCTCTTGCAGTTTTATTTCGATTTTCTGTTATTATTTCTCTTTAACAAAATTTAGTAGAAAAAAAGTGGCGCATTTTAAAAAAGAAAGTTATGCTGCCGCACCCTGTATATATATAAAATCCTGATGATAGCACAAAGCACAGAAAAATTACAAAGACAAATAGAAGAATTAAATGAAATTGGCAATGTCGAATTTACACCAAAAAACGATATTAAGATAGAAGACAAAAATTTGGATAGAGTTCAAAAGTGCATATGTCTGGGCCAACAAATAAGCATTACGGGATCATTAATCCAAAGGATAAATAGAAGAATCAGACTTGAGTGGACAGCGTTTGGACGAAACTTACTTATTTTTAAATCAAAAATGCCATTATACCTGAAAAAGAAAGCGTTCGATTAATGTATTCTCCCGGTGATGACATATGGTTGCGAAACATGGATACTAGCCAAGAATCTCAAACACAGATTACGAGTAGCTCAGAGGTCGATGGAGAGATGCATGCTATCAACTGTTAAAAAAGAGCGAAAAACAACAGAATGGATCCGTGATAAAATAGGAGTAATAGATATAATAGAAAGAATAAGCAAAATAAAATGGCTATGGACTGGACATACAGCGAGAAGAACAGACCAAAACAAGAATTTTACCTTGGTACCCATGAGAAATAAAAACACCTCGAAAACGATCGTACCTGAGATGGAACTATGAATTTAGACGAAGACTAGGGATTACCTGGACCAGAATTTCCCAAGACCGGCAGAAATGGGGAAGAACAGTGGATGAACAACGGACTACTTAATTTGGAATTCAATTCAAGAAGAGGCTACCCCATGAAATACTGGTTGATCATCTGGCGAATAATAATAATAATATATATATATATATATATATATATATATATATGATTAAAAACCCTTGGTAAACTTTTAGAGAAATCTGAGAAAGCTCAAGTGGACAACTGCGGTCGGAAATTTAGTCGGAACAGATGATATACAACTGAACGTTATTACGTTAGCTCGAAGCAGAATTAAGACCAAAAAAGAAAAAGAAAAAAAGAAAAATGACTTGACTTTATTTTGGTTTTCGGGGTTTTTGAGTATGCCGCGCGCGCATAATAATTAATTGCGCGCGAGGATCTGTTGATGATTAATTCTGAAGTTGCGCGTATGACATTTGTGCTGTTTGAAATTGAAGCGTAGAAAGCGCGAAAATGTCGGGAAACGTTTTCGGCATGCCAGGCCGCATAATAAAGGTGTGTTGTCGCTGGTTGGCGGCAGGTGGAAGTAATTTAGTTACGGGCGATGAATTGTTGTTATAATAATAACCGTTTGCGGTCTGTGGCCGGTGTCGCGTCGCGAAATTAATTCAATAAAGAGGGTACTGTGAATCTTATCGCGATGGCAGGGAATTTCAGTGACCAGTCGTGGCTGGTCTATTTTGCCGACTTGGCGGAAAATTGAGTGTAAATTCCTTCAGGGATACAAAGCAGATCAGCAAGACGAGGCCCGGTTTCCATTAGGAGGTTCGGCTCATTTCGCCGAGTAAGGCGGCAGCTTACTTAATAAAGTCGGAAGCGGGACACTGTAGTCCTTTGACTTTGCCCTTCTGTCTGCTTTCCATTAGTATCCGCTGCCCGAATGGACGAACTGGAATAATTTAATGCAGACGTCGCCTCTAACTGCTAATCTCATTTACTCCGTCTCATCGCATCCTCCGGGAATTTCTTACGTGCGCAAATCTGAACGTCCTTTCTTATCAGCGGTCCAATTATTAGCGACAAACGAAATTACTGGCCGAGACAAACGATAAATCGCTGACGACAGCGCATTCTGCGCTCGGTCACCTGGTCGGTCAACCGGCTCGTGGCGTCATCGTGCTGCCGGTAATTTAATTTGTTCCTTTAATCAGTTCGCCGGGGGTCTCCTAGGTGCTGACCGAAATAACCCTGCGCGCTAACAGGTTCCGACTGAGCTCTGCTAAACGCGCCCGTGAAATAAGTCAAGAGGGTAATAATGGAACGCTAAAAACTCCTTCTGTTTAAATTTTTTATTTTATGCTAATAGCCACTGGTAGTTTACGAACATCATAGTCCGGTATAAGTGAAATTATTAGAAGTTTCAATGCGCGGTAGCGGCCTATATCGTCAAGTACACTATTGATAGGTGAGACTTGCTTTTCAGTTTCACTGATTCGCTACTAATGTGGTTATCGATAAAAGTGGAGATTACCTTTACATATTTGATGCTACTTTCGAAATAGGTATTTAGTTCAATTGCAAAATATGCTGTTCACTGTTCACTTTGATATATTGCCTGCATTATAATAGTATCTTCTACGCTCGAGTAAAGATTTATCCGATCGTTTTTCCTTCTGTTAATAGTGTACAGCAATGAAACTATCCTTCGGTATCCATCAAAAGTTGAAATGTGGTACAGCAAGTTTAAGAGTTATGCCATAACCCGGTTGATGCAGCGAAATCGAGCGTTCAATGAAATAACGGAGAACGATATTTTTGCGAGCCTAAATTTATCGGTAGCGTAATTAACTATTTGACGAGTACCGTGTTATTGCGTGCACATGTATCTCTCATTTATTTCGTAAGTCGAGAAAGAAAAAAAGAGAAAGCGAATAAATTAATTAAAATAATAACGTAAGGGATATTCATAAAAATGGTGTAGATGCCGTTGAAAGGGCTCAATAAAACACCTGTTTTGGCGTAATTAATGGAATTTCGGCAGAATGTCTGGCGTTCGAGATATTTTATTCTCACTGGTGTGTTTCAGTTGGTTCGTATTCCTTTCGGAAAAAGGATTCTTTTAATATTGCTACAGAAAAGTAAAGAAAAAACAAAACAAAACGTCTGAACAGGTTTATTATCACCTTTTCATCAAAAAAAAAAAATCCTTACAGATTCTTATGTCTGTCGTGTGGTATGATCAGAGCGCTTTTCCGTTTCTAACAGTGTGTAGCAGAGTGGAATTGGTTATACATTCCTTCTTAGTCTATCATGGACTACCGCAGGGTTCCTGCCTTAGCCCCACTTTATTCAGTATTTATTTTATCAAAATTGCGTCCTTATCTTTGAATTCCTGTTCTCTTCTCTTTGCTGACGATATCCTCATTTATTCCTCTCATCGCAACATCTCGCAGGCCAACTCTCATCTTCAAATCTCCCCTTAATTGCATTGGAAAATGCCTTATCCAACATCCACCTTTTCATCTCCTCTTCTAAGTCTTCTACTGTCGTCTTTACACTGCGCCCGTTTATTCCTTCCTCAATTGTCCTCGTCCTAAATAATGGCCCAATTCCTCTTACTTCCTCCTTCCGTTATTTAGGTGTTTTTCTGGATAGCCGACTTTCCTTCCATGTCCATATCAACCGTTTATTCGTATCCTCCTTTAAAAGGCTCAACCTCATTAAATCCCTTTCGCACACTGTCTGGGGACGTGATCCTGTGATCCTACTTATGTTTTACAAATTTTTTATCCGCTCTGCTCTTGATTACTCTGTTCCTATATTTATGGTAGTCGTCGCGATAGCCTAGTTGCTAGAGCGCTTGACTTCCGATATGGCGGTCACGGGTTCGATCCCGAGCGACGACAAACTTATTACAAGAATTAAATAAATAAATAATCGCTAATAGTCACGTGGAAGGCAATGGCAAACCACCACGTACAACATCATATGCGCGCCAGGTCAGTACGCAGCAGACCCACACCGGACGGACTGCACTTGTAGCGCGATAAATCAAACGATTATCAATCAGTCCCGAATGTAGTCTTGCGTGTGTACACCTGCGTTGCATATTACTTGCCTGGTACACAACCTATATCGGTACAGCTAAATGTACGAATAGGTTGCGCCAACGCGCTATGTAGCGTACGGCACTTGAGATTGAGAGATATTTATGGTAATTCTTCTAGATCCGTCTAAGCTCGGCCAGGTCCAAAATTCATGTCTCCGCCTCTGCCTTGGAGCCCGGAAGTCTACTCCTATCCAAGTTCTGCACGCAGAGTGTCACATTCCTCCCCTTTTCCTTCGACGCTCGCTCTTGGGTTATCGTTTCCTCATCAAACGGTTGCCTATTTCATTTTGCTCTCTCATTCCTTCTTATTCTTTCATATTGCGTTTCTGGCGCTTTTCTGCTAACAAGACTCCTATTCTATCTCTTATCGCTGGCCGTCTTATCCAGTTTTCTCCGTATATCTACTCTTACGATAAACTCCCTTATTTCTCCTTCAATTTTTCCTCTCTGCTTTATCCTATTAACTGCTTTTATTCACCTGTTCCTCCCAAACCTCTTCTTCATCACGTTATTAGATCAGAATTCCAACAGAATCTTCGCTCTTTTTCCCCAACCATTTTTTTTGATCTTCACTGATGGCTCCAAGGGACCCAATGGTGTTGGTGCAGCCTTCTTCTGTCCTTCTCTCAATTACTTCGAGTCCTTTAAACTTCCCTCCTTTTGTTCAATCTTTTATGCCGAGTCTTCTGCTATTCTGCGTGCCCTTCTTTTTATCAAAACTTCACCGGCTTCTCGCAATCTCCTTATCCTGTCGGATGCTCAAAGCGTGCTGCAGACTATCACATCTCCTCTCCCTTCTCACTCAACCGACTGCATTATTCGTTCCTTAATTCACGATCTTTTCCCACTTAATCCAAACGGATTTCCTTTGGATTCCTGGCCATTCCGGAATCGAGGAAAATGAGTTGGCTGACTCATTCGCTCGATTATATTCATCTTCTGGTAGGTTTCTTCCTGCCTTCTCAGCTTCTAATATTACCCTTCTGTCTGCAGCTGCTCATTCCAAACTGTGGTCTGACTCCTACGTCTCCCCATTCTCCAACCTGAACTCCCTTTTCTTGTCTATTCAACCTTCCCTTCCACGTTTTCCATGGTTTATTAACTTTCCTTCTATGCGCCGTTCTAATCTCTCTGCGATTTGCCGCTTGTGTTTTGGGCATAGTTTTGCTCCCTTCCTCATTGTTCCGTTATTCTCTCGTGCTTTCTTCTTCTTATTGTCCATTGCACCCTCCCGGCGATCAATGTATTTCTGATCCCGATCATATCATGTTCAGTTGTTCGTCGCTTTCAACTGAACAGGCTTCTTTTTATTCTTTCCTCTTACAAAACGGTATTCCCGATCCATACTATGCTTCATTCATTCTCTCCCTTCCTTCTGCTTCGGTTATTCTAGCTCTTGATTCCTTTCTGTCGGCTATCTCTGATCGTGTAAGGATTTGAGTTTCTCTTTTTTCTCTGTTCCGCTGTTCTTGGGTCAATGTCCATGTTGACGAACCCATATAAAAAAAAAAAAAAAAAAATTCCTTCTTAAGCGGTGATCCTATAACTGTTTTTAACCGGCTGAGACTGTTAGGCAAATGTGTGAAGCTATTGACAATGCACCGCGAAAGTGCGTTTCGTAAAAAATACGTTGCATAAATTTGGTGCACTGAAAAACTGAATATTAAATAAAATGCCCTTTTTCGGTATCTCATTTTTCATTCCGGAAAGTGGAAAAAACATGTTAGCGAAAATCTAAAGGGAACCCGAACAATTGTAGCTTATCTTTAATTAGGGGGGAAAAAAACAGAGAACTGTTAGCGATGATACATAACGTCCGAATTTAAAGGAAACTTAAATCGCAACAACAAAATTCAGGAATATTGTCATTCTTATGCTTCATTTTCGGTTTCTCTTTCCTATAATTAATACTCATTCATTCAATCTCGCACCAGATTAAAATCTAATACGTTATTCTCCTTTTGAGCTATTACTTAGATTCCTTGGTCGATTGGGCTGCTGTTGCTCTTCGTTAGCGTACCCATAATACAAAAAAAGAAAAAAACTAAAATAGGCAAATAACGACGCCACGAATTAAGTTGGAATTTTAACATTTAGACTTTTACCGTCGCAAGTTGCGGTGAAAATACTCTGCGGTAGTGGAAAGAGTAAATTAAAGGGAGGTGGTGAACACCACCACCCGGTAGAAACGAAATTCCTTTCGCTTTTTGCCAGATATTAGCTATAAAGTCACTCATAAAGTATACGATAAAATAAAACCGGTTAGAAACAGGACTACTTGTACTCCGCGAAGTTAAAGAAGAAGTAAAATTTAAAAAAGTCGGAATTTTACTAACAGAAAATTTAAACTTACGTGCTTGATGTTAGACCGTATAATTTATTGACGAGCGTTTAGCTCGATGAAAGAAATTGATGTAATTAAAAATTTCAAAGGACTAGTTATTTTTAGCTTTTCTCCCCAACCCACCCCACTCCCTCGTTTGTATACCTACACCTTTGCCGTAAAGCATGTCTGTGTGTGTGTGTGACTCTATACCATATTTTTCGTAACGGTCAGATATGACGCTCGATAATTTTTTTTTTCTTTTTTTTTTTTGCCTAGCTTCGGTCGCTGCAACCTGCGATAAGGAACTTCGTTTCGAAAATAAATACAATTTCAACGAGTTCAAATTGTATTTTTTTTTTTTTTTACGTAAAAGTGACAGTTACCGGTTGAATAAATTATTTTTCGCACTTGGAAACCAGGCTACGTCAGCCAAAATGGTGACCGGGGTTGTTTGTGTATAGTTAAACCGGATTTTTGAACCGGTTGGTTTGATTGTGCCAAAAAATTTCTCCGTTTTACGATTTCTGTTTTTTCATCCGCGATATGAAACTGAGACCTTAGCTAATGCGTCGTATACTGTTTAGAGTTCATTATTTTACGTTGCTTATTACATCGTTAAAAAAAAAAAAAAATAGGAATTACGAATAAAAATGTAAAACGAAAAAAGGACATTTAGTTGGCCTGCGTTGGAGAATTTGATTAAATCGACGCCGAGTCTTATAGTTTTACGCGATTTATAAAACTATTTAAAATGAAAATATAACCAAAAAAAAAAGAAAAACATTACAACATATCATTTTTAGGGAAGAACACTCGCTAATTAAGAGCTATATCCGAAAAATGAATGCAGCGGATTAACATATAATTTGATGCAAGAGAGACGGAGAACGAATGGAGGCTGTTTAACGACAGACAAAGAAGGAAATGAAAATTTGGTGAAGCATCTTTTACAGAGATTACAAAAGCTGACAAGAGAGTGCTCGCAGATAAACGCACTCGCAGAAAAAAGCATGATTAGCACTGATTAAGAAAGCCTCGTTGGAACAAATATGTACCGTGTCATGGAGAGGACATGGGAGATTAATCGGCAAAGGGAGGACGAAACGATGATGTGAATCAGAGAAGGGGAAAGAAAGGGGAAAAAATCGAAACAGAAGCGGAGGAAAAGGTTTTTCAGGAGAAAAAGAAAAGGAGTTTTCGGAGAAGAATGTGGATTATGCTTTTCGTGTGATGCGTCTAATGTGAGGAAAATAATTTGAGCTGCTTTTCGAACTTCAATCTTCCTGGTAGCCGCGCCGATATTTAGATTAAGGCAAATATCTTGGGGGAACACGCGACGGTAGCCGATTTAGAGTAAAAGTAAAGTGAGTCTCGAATCACCCTTGGCAGGGCATCGGGAATTGTGAAGTTAAGGTCTTATAACTCTTAAATCAAAGACGAAAGAGACCACTGAGGAGGAATGGCTGATTATTATCGGAAAGAACATCTTGTGTTTCGTTATAATATCATTTATTGCTGCACGTTATCGTTTCTCTTACCGCGTTTTCTTCTCCGGTAATACTGCATTACATCTTGGTAACTTTATTACATTATGTAGCAGTTATAAAAATTGCAGCGACTCCGTTCTTTACCGGAAGTTGGCGTTTTTTGAGCGTTGCTCTGTATGCCATCCGCGATACCAGCACTCAGTATGATACGAATAACTGTTGGTTATTTCTTCGGATAAGGATCAAACTGAGTAATCGCAGGCTCGAGAACCTCATATCCCGGATACGTTATCGGACCGACATATACGGATTATCCGGTGTTTCACAGTACCCTCAAAATTGCAAATAGTTTGCTCTGGTTTTCGATGCAGCGTGTAAAACATCATGTATGTTGAAAGAGGGAAGGATAGTGTAAAATAGGCTAATGTATGTAGTGGTATAATCATAGAAAAAGATGTGTCTACAGACACAACGATACAGTTTCGTTCTACTTATTCGAATGATTATCATGTTTTATTAGATTTCTGCTCTCAGATATTCTCATTTTCCATGAGGGGACTATCGGTCTATTTTCTGCCCTCAAGGTCAATATTTTAGTTTCCATAAACGGAATGAACCTGGATCAATATTCATTGATATTATTCAGTATTTACCGGGTCTGAGTTGCGGGAATACTTGTCCAGAGATGTAGTGTCGCAGTTACATCATCAACTCCGCTATGGTATAAGGGATCATACTCGGATACGTATCCTTCCGGAACTTCTCAATACGCGGTGTTGTATACTATTTACATGTATATTCTACACTTTTCTTATAACTCTACTTGTTTATTGGTGCGAGTTACCTTTTTTTTTTTACTATTTGTTCTTTTCTGTCATTAATTTGCATTTCCTGTAAAAAAAAAAAAAAAACGAAATGCAGTTACAAGTAGGTTTTCAAAGAGAATTAGAAAATTATTAGCGGATACAGTCTGGACACGGAAGTTAAGACGATGGCGCAGTGTGATTGTTATTGCAGAAGAAAATATTTGAGGCGCAGATATTGTATAATAATGTAGCAAGAAAAATTTTTACTAGAACACGACAATTTCGTGTGTCTAACATCATCGTGATGTATAGAATTGGGCGAAAATCCAGCAGGAGATTATAACGCATGCTGCCACTGAAATTTTCTAAGGTGGTCTTTTATTTAACGTAGAATTATTGACACGTAACATAATAAAACGAAGAGTAAAATATAAATGAAAAATTAAGCGACTAATTATACCCCGGGGGATTAATTTGTTTCAAATTGAAAAGGAGTAAATTTAAGAATAAAGTCCGTCCCGAAACACTTAATTAAAAATGCCGATTAGCAGAAGTATTAATAATAATGTGATTCCTTAAAAAAATAAATAAAGTTTAATTAAGAAACAAAAAAAGTATTACACATGGCGTGAAAAAACATTTTTTTCCACAAGCGGTGCATAATAACAACTGGTAACGCTCGTATATACGTATGTACATATATATGTATATATATATATATATATATATATATATATATATATATATATATTGTCTCTGGTAATTTTACGCTGTGCCCTTTGTCTTGGTCGGTTGTCGTTGCGAACTATTAAAAGTGCCGCTTAATGGATTTGCCGATAATGTCGTTGGATGCTGATGTTGCGCTGCCGTTGAAACCCTTTATGTTTAACATCGTCGAGAGCGATGCGACTTTTTGCCCGAAAGAAATTTCGAAGCCCCCTCTGGCCGCATAAAAGGAAAAAAAAACAAAAGGGACAGGAAAAAATTCCTTCGGAATTTCCCTGACAATAATAATATGTTTACACGCGTATTCGTAATTTAGATTCGCGATTTTCGGAATTTCTTATTTCGCATCGATGAAACTCGGAAAAGAGTCCGTGCGGATGGCGGACACGTGAGGAAAATGCGCAGAGCACGCTAAGTAGTTTGCTTGGTTTTGAATATTTGTCAGGGGCCTTTTTTCTCGTTCTCGTTCGCTTTCTCCTAGAAAAACCAGTACATAAAAAGGCGCTGGCGGTGCGTACATGTGCACGGTTTTTTCCTTTTCTCTCTTGTTAAAGCGGTGTAAGTGGTGGTACGTTTTGCTGTTAAAAACAGTTCTTAAATAAACAGAAAGAAGAATAAGAAGAAGGAGACGACGACGACGACGACGAAGGAGAAGAAGAAGACGAAGAGGAAGAGGAAGAGGAAGAAAGAAATATTAGCAACCGTACGTGGAGCTTCGCTTCGCGGCAGCCGGAAAGGATGTGAGCGGCGAACGGTGGAAAAATTAGGATAGGAAATGATTGAAGAAGTGCGCGCGACTAGAGTATAGAAACTTGTTAAAAGCTTTGCGCTTGGGTCGGGGTCCGGGTGGGGGGGGCTCGGGTTTGCTTTTGTTGTGTAGGTGCATCGGTGTACGTATCGGATGATCTGGCAGCTCGGCAGGTCGTCAGATTGTTCAAAGGCAGACCGGAGAGACACATACGCCAGTTAAGAATTATTATTATTCAGAATACTTGCCAGTATTTTCCATTACCGAGTTTCCTGTTCGGCGCAACAGAAAGACGCTGATTTCGTCTTATTTTCACCCGTCCACCCTTTTATCTGCTTCACATCTTTCTGCATGTTAAGCTTTCTATTCTGCAGCACCCCGCACCCCGCTCCACACCGCTCGTTTCCTTCGGTTGCTCCTTCGCCGCCGACCGCTGATTCAGTTTCCTTTCTTTCGTTCGTTTCTTTCGGGCAGCGCCGAACCGCTTGAAATCCAGAAAGTACATTATCGGCGCAACGCACTTACCCTGTGCGCGACGGTGTCGCTGTTGTTCCAGCGCTGGAAATTATCATCGGGCCAGCTTAAGAAATATTTAATTTCGGTCTCGAACGTCCTACTACTCTGGCCGCGCGCTGAACGGGTCGCGATGAAGTTCCTCCGGTAGCCGCCATCGATCCTCATTTCCATCCGCTCGACGCCCCACCTTCGCCAACAGTCGTTGATCTCGAAAAAAGCTCGCGCTTTCAATCCGTCAAGATCAACGCGACGTCATTACTTTAGTATCACTCGCTCGGCAATTCCGTCGTTGTCAGCTCCACCAACGAGAACACGTTTCCCCTGAAAACGAAAACAGTTTTAGTTTTGCAGACAGGCTAGTTTTCTGTCGGATCTCTCTACTAGGTGCCGTCGGACGTCTTGGTACATTGTAAACGTTAACTTTTCCGACGGCCTGTCGAATTTAGTCGTACTCTCTTTTCTTTCTTATTTGTTTTCTTCCCCCGTGAGGGAATGTCGACAACTGAGCACCATCACTTTCAAGTTGCATCGCTAGTTCAGTCGCATTGTCATTGGCGAGCGACTGCACTAAGCGCGCTGGTAAACGCAGGTGTGCAGTATTATTAGCTCGTTGCCGATTTTAGATTTTCCTTTTCGGTATTTTTTATGTTTTTAGTTCTCCCGCGGTCGTCGGCTGTATTTTTATAACTCTGTCCAACCAGTGTGGAGAAAATCCGAAAAAGTAACATTTTTTGCTTCAGAATAACACAAAACAGTCTCTCTCGAGTTCGGTAATTGTTTTTCTCTTTTTGTTTTTTGTCAAAACTTACGGGGCCCGGGTGGTACTGTATTCTTCTTTGGAGAGCCATTTCACAGATACTCTAGTATGATTCCGTTGCGATCCAATGTGTCGTCTAAAGTGATACGGATCATTTTATTCCATTACTCACACATTTCTTTCGTGTTCCGTGTTGAAGAGCTTTTTTGGACCAATCGTTAGGTGCACCCTGTTTCATAAACTCGTCTTGAGATCTGTCGCTTCGCGAGATAGTGCTACACTGAAACGGTTTTTCTATTTTTCTGCTCGGTCAATGACTGTTTCATCGTAAGAATGGCACGCGTGGTTTTTGCGTTTTTCTTTGAGTAAGGAGAGAGCCTTGCAGCCTTATTTTTTTTTTTTTTTGTCGGACTGAACACAGACAGAAACGAACGGCGGTGCTTTTTTCGTTTTCGTTAGTTGACTTAATTTTTCTGAAACAGACACTTGGGGCCGGCCTATCCGTTTCTTTACGACTTTTTAACATCGTATTTTGCTTCATCTGCGGTGTTTACCTGTCTATAATTTCTGTATTACTATTTTTTTTCGTACTGAAAGCGTTTTTTTTTGTACTTTACCTAAACCATTTCCCGAAACTGAGCGCTGATTTGCTTTAACCTGAATTATCTGGCAGATTTCAGGTATAGAATGACAGATATATATGTATATATTATTCATAAATCACAAATGCTACTCGCGTTAGTGGAGGCCCAACTGATCGATGCCGATTTAAAATTCGGTACTGTCACCAGGTCGGCCTTTTCACCGGTTTATTTGCGTATGGTTTAGCGTGCTTCGTCGTCGTTCGGAAAATAAGGAATGTAAGCCGGGACGACCGTATGCTGTATAATCGGTACGCTAATGGAAGCAGCCTTTTCAAAGGCCTGTCGCCTGTGGCCTCGCGCAATTTTCTTCGCAACGTTCCGGAACCGTTTCTGTCGAGAGTGAAACGCGCCTCTGCAGCGACGATATTTATAATTAATGTCTTTCGACGCTAAATTAAATTGCAACGATCCGTGAAATAAATATAATTAACGTACGCGCGCTCGTTCATTGTAAGCGAGCCATGTTTTTAGCGTTCCATCGGCTCTGTCTTTTGCTTCTTGCAAGAAAAACACCAGCGGTACCGCGCGAACGACGCTTTTTTTTTTTTTTTTTTTTTTTTTCGGTTGCTTTTCAAATATAAAATCGTCTCTTATTCGCTGACTTCTCCTCTCCCGTTAGACCTTTCTCTTCTGCAAGCCGATTTTCTACTGACGTTTTGCCAAAAAAACAAAAAAAAACAAAACCGAAACGCCGATTTTCTACGGCAGACTGAAAAACGAAACTCCAAGCTCTTCTGACCTCCGCTCCTCTCCATCTATTTTCGATCCGACTGCTGCGAGGTTCTTGCTGACTTCGTGTCCTCATTTATGCGCCCGTCTATCGGGGGAGCCAGAGGCGCGGAATAATTGGGATTTCAGATTTGAGAAAATTCGAAGAGATGGCGAAATATGTATAATATTCCCGAACGGAGTTTTCATCGTCACTGAACACAACGTTAAAAGACGGACGAAAGTGTGGTGGTGGCTGCCGAAAATAACGAAGAAGACAGAAGTTGCGTAATGCGCCGTTGCATGTTAACTGTAGACGTAAGAAAGGAACAGAAAGGTAAAAACCTGGCCCTCAACGGCGAATCCTTAGAGTACGGTTTTAAGCGGCTTCGAATTATAAAATGACTGCGAAGAAATACTAGGCTTTTGGGTCACGATGTAGCTCTTTGTTTGCGCATTTGGAGACGAGTCTTCGATTTAATGCTGGCGAGAAAGATTGGGGCGAAGTTGTTATTAATTTTGGCCGGGCAGCGGGGGCTTGTTTTTCGAAAGCGCGTTAAGCATGTATCATCGTGAAGGACCGGCTCAAATGATATGTATGGCGTGAAGAATTTATAGACGCGGTTTCTGTCGAATAAGATTATTTTTCTTTTTTTTTTTTTTTTCTGTTCTATTGGGTTCATGTCGGGTGTGTTTATCTATCGTCATGAAATCGTCCGGATTGAAGAAGTGACCAAGAATGGAAAGAGGAGCGTGTCAAGGATTTAACGGAGCAGAAGATGAGGAAGTCTGGTGGATCAGAGTACATCCCGTGGCAAGTAGCGTAGCAGAAAGGTATAATAATATAGGCGCATGTAGTTTAGCGATGAGCGAGCATGAGCTGGATTAGAGAGGTGCTTTTCATTGACCTTTATGGTAGGCTAATGGTTCATTAATGGATGTTAATCTGCTTTTTAATAAAAATCGAATTTTTACAAATAGTGCCCCTTATACGAAGTATAATATAGACTCTATGAAAAACCGACAGGTTAGAAAGCGAAGGAAACGGAAACGGTCGGCCTGTGAGGATGAATTAAGTTATTTTGTCGATATCGAAATAGAGATACTGAAAGTTTTTGTTGCAAGTTTCGAAATTTTCAATTTTGTGTTGCATAGACCGCTTTCCAGTTGATTCCGGCGCTTCTCAAATTCCGGTTAAACTCTTTTCAGGTTTATTAAAAATTTAAAGCTTTCACAGTGATTACTCATGATAAATAATTTTCGGAAACAACTGTGTTTTTAAAAAGATATTTATTCTCTTAGCTCATGTGTCGCATTATTTTACCTGTTAATAATTATAGTCTTTCCTGTTCTTTTTTTTTTTTTTAAAATATATTTATTTATTGTCGCTCGACCATAGAGCCATTTGCGACGAATATAATACATCTTAACAGTTAACTTATTTAGATACTATTGTACATATTTACATGTTTTAGGTATGTTAGTACATTTTCACAATTTGATCTGTTGTTGTAAAGGAGTTCTGGTATAGGTTTTCCTACCATGTCGCAGGCTGCTCGCTGTGTTTCCCACTTTTTGCATGTGAAGAGGTGGTCTATCGAGAAAGTCTCTGAGCAGATTTCACAAATGGGCACCGGCTCCTTGTCGAGGATGTACTTGTGGCTAAATGAGCAGTGCCCTATTCTTAGTCTTGAAATAACTGTTTCGTCCTGTCTTTTTGGTCAATAGTTGGTTTCCCAGTCGGCAATTTCGTTTTTGATGCGGCGTAGTTTGTTTTGGATTGGAGAGATTTGATTCCACTCTTTTTGCCAAGCTGAGCGAGTCACCTTTCTGATATGTCTGGTTAAGGACGAGTCCATTTTTTCGCGTCGGTTTAAGTCTGCTATGGTTTCTTGAAAGGTTGTGTGCCATGGTGGTAGTTCTCTTATGTCCTTTACGATGTCTGATGTGCCAAAGTTGATGTTTTTAATTGTATTTAGGCATCGTATTCTCAATGGCTTCGGAGTTTTTGGGTATTTCTCATATAGTTGAATAAAGTTTGGCGAATTAGTTTTTTCGGAAGTAGGATTCGTTAAATTTGAAATCATTTTTGTATAGTATTTTAGGGATGAGAAAATTCTTTTATGTTGCAATGGAAAGATGTTTGATTCTACGTGAAGGCTAGCAATTGGGCTGGTATAAAATGCTCCTGTAATGAGTCTTAGAGCTGAATTTTGAACGGTGTCCAGTTTTTTCAGAACATTTTCTTTGGCACTACTGTAAATCACGGAGCCGTAGTCCAACTTGGAAAGAGTCAGCGCCGAGTAAAGGTTTTTTAGAGATTTTCTATCTGCACCCCATTTGGTATGAGAAACCATTTTTAGCGCATTAAGAGATTTATGACAGTTTGTTTTTAAGTCTTCTATGTGTTTTCCAAAAAGTGTTCTTTACATCTCCTTTTTCTTTTTATTGTTTAATTTTTTTGTTCGGATTGCTGAGTTTTTCTCAGCTTTTACGGTCATTTTATGCAGCCGCAGCTGTTAACACTTTTTCGCTTAAAAATCTTTCTAAAGTTGAAATATCAGCTCGAATAAGTACTCGCAGGGCTGAATACAGAATTCTACGACTAATTTTGAAAACCATATTTTTATCTACATTATTTGGGCGTTTCTTCGGTGATTTCTTCTGTGCCAACAGCCAGTTTTATACTAACTCAGCTGCATGCACTAGCGTGCATGTAGATATTTACCCAATTTTCCATTATTAAATATTCATAACTAATTCTATATAAAGCACACTTATTAAGCCGATCTTAACCTACGAATTTATAACGCCCGTTATAAACAACTACAGGTCATACAAAACAGACGCCTTAGGTGCGTATCTATCTCGCTATACCAGGATTCCAGTGATGCATAATGTCAAGTTGCCATATCTTCGTAATTATGTACTTTCTTCGGCAAAGAAATATCGAGGCAACTGCAATTTATGTACTCAAAATGCAGGATGCATGTACGGTTAAAACCTTATCTCCTGTTGTAATCTTTATCAACTATCTCCTTCTTCGTTTGCTCGTAGTCTTGTTCCTTTTTTTTTTTTTTTTATTTTTTATTTTTTTGGGCGCGCCGGCGGCATTGACCCAACAACAACAATTTCTGTAGTCTTGTTCCTCATTTTTAGTATCTGTATATTCCCTAGGCAGATTTAATTCTAACTAATTATCGTATTTGCTCGTAGGTGTTTTTTTTTTTTTTTTTAATTTTTTCCTACAACGGCGTTCTGCTAAATTTTAGTAATAATTTATAATCGTATTTCATACGTTGCGTCGTGCGGTAAGATGATTAGTCGATACGCTGGTTCAACTCAACGTTATGTCATAATTTGTACAAATATGTGTGTGCTTTCTTTCTTCTTTCTTTTAAATTCATTTCATTTATAAAGGAGACAAAAAAAACTTTTATTCGCTACAAGTGAAAGATATCCTGCCTGTAAAGAAATACAACAATGGTAGAGTTACACAATCAATAAGGAGAAATAAGTTTTTTTTGTTGTTTTTTTTTCAATTTCATAAATAATCGGCAAGAGGCTATTATCGTGGAACAATGGACGACAAAAAATAAAAAAATGATAACACCTCGTTTTTTAGTAAAGTTAAAAATTTCATACATTTGCTCTGACCTTTTTATCGTTTCGAATACATAATTGTGTGTGTATGTGTGCGTTTATATTGGTGTGTTTATACTTTATAATATATGTAATTATGAAAAATGTGTAAAAATACTCAAAATATGCACGAAACGACCAAAATATGCATTTATATGCACTATTAAATTTCGAATCTAAAACCCTTAAAACCCCTAGATACAAAAAATAAACAAAGAAGTAGTTAATTGAGAATAGTAGGAAATAGTATTCAAAAAACAGAATTGAAATTGATTCTTTTTATATGGAAAGAAATTGTGATCGCTGGTCACTTGTTGACTTTATAAATACATTCCATTTACATTGTTAATACTTTGAACTGAACGGAATCGATTATAACGTTTAGGAACCTTTTCAATACGGCCAAGAGAGGAATCGCAAATAATACTGAAATAGAATGCAAAATTAATTCGCTTGCAAGTGTGACGAGAAATCGGCCAAACGGTCTGAGCTGGTAGGCGATAGATAAATTTCGGTTGCAATATCGATAAAATTTAACGTTATGATTATTATTATTATTATTATAAAGCATTCTCCGATGCGGCTAGTAAATTAAATTTCTGTCCCGGAAAAAGTGAAATTTTACTTTGGCAAATTGAATATGACACATGGAAGGCCGGAAATAGTAGTGGGGTGGGTTTTGATTAGTAGTGGCCGGAATAATATCAGCGGAGTCGCTACTCTCTTACAATCGAATTAACTGCATTAAATTTATCCTTGCGATCGATTTAATTCGATTAGCAGCAGCTTGACTCTTCTCTACTGCAGCACGTGCCAACGCTCCGGCGAAGAATTCATTTATTTTCATCATTGCTACTAATTTCATTCGAACGTGCACCTTTTCCGGTAATATCTTTGCTGTGGGTCCTACATTGATCCAACTTGAAACTTGCGTCCAATACTTTACAATTACCTAGAGCCTAAATTTAGCTGTCCTATAAATGTGTTGTACGCAAAAAGTAACGAAATGTTTACGCTAGTGTCGTTGTTCCATTACCTATAATGAAATATTCATTTTTTGAAGCAATGGAACATTAATTTCTCGAATAACAATGTTACATCTTATAATTTCCCTCACTAGATTGAGATCATCCATCTTGAATCAACATCATCCTTATTAATGATGATATCCGTTACACGGGGAGATAGTTTTATTTGTATTATTATTATTATCCTTCTGTCTATTAATTTGTGTGCAAAAGGCACAATCTTAGTTAGCAAGTTTTTATATATATATATATATATATATATATATATATATATATATATATAAACTCGGCCATCTTGGCCTCGCAAGGAGCTCTGCCCCTTGACCCCTCTTGCTTTTATTTCTGTCTCTTTCTCTTCTATACTTTGTATAAAATGATTAAAATTTACAACGTAATTCTTACTGGCATCAACACAAAAAGAAAAACAAAACATAATCACAAAAATCCTATCCTAACATTTAACTTCCATTACATAAAATTAAAACATTTTTTCGTTACATAAAATTGTGACATTTTTTAAATAACAATAACAAAAATCCTATAAAATATAACAAACGTTACATAAAATTGGGACATTTTTTCGAAGGGGGGGGGGGGGGGGTAGCCTAAGAATTACGTTGTAATAATATATATATAATATATTATGTTTAGATATCATCTTGAAAACGAATTTGGGTGAAAATAAATATTGTACTCACTTGTTCTCGATCCTACTTTAGACTCAAATATTTCAAATTTAGAAAAACATTTCTAAATTCATTATTCTTTAATAATCATAATTAAAAGTTTGATTAAAGTTTTTTTTTTTTTTTTTTATTATGTTTTATATAATATTTATAACTATCAAAAAATCTATTTCCTCTGTTTGTTTTTTTGTTTTTTTATAAAAAAACTATCGACTTTGATAGCTCTTTGCTGATATGTAAAATGAATAACATCACACACACATATATATATTTTTTTTGGCTTAGCCTTCGCCATTTAGCCAGTTTTTACATACATACATATATACATACATATATATATATATATATATATATATATATATGTATATATAAACTCGGCCATTTTAACCTCGCAAGGAGCTGTGCGCTCCTTGACCCCTCTTGGTTACATTTTTGTCTCTTTCTCTTCTATACTTCGTATAAAATTATTCAAATTTACAACGTAATTCTAAAATCGCGATGAACGTGTAACCCCACCTGCCTCTTTTTGGAAGCCGGTAACAGCTACATTTCGATGGTAATTTTGTAAATTGATTTGAAGTAAATCGCCTCTGTTGTACTAATACAAAATAGTAAGACAAAAAAATTATCCAAAAGGACCCCATATCTTTTTACGTTTTTTTGACGAATACTCGATGTATGTTCACCGATTTTCATCATTACTTACACGGTACCTAAGTTGCTCTTTCATTAATGGAAAAAGAATCAGTAAAATCAGTCTATATGAATATGGGTTATGGGTGAACAAACAAGAAGAACAAAAAACATACGTGACAACCGTATAATTTTACCTGTTTCTTTTTAAAAGTCGGTAAAAATGAAAATATTACAAACGTTACATAAAATTGGGACATTTTTTGGGACGTTTATTCTAATAGGGGCCGGCCTAAATTATTGATTTAAAAATAAAAGTCGAAAACAAAATGTCTTGTCATCACTATTTAATAATGTGTCCTGTTCGTTTTCTGTCGTAAAGCAACAAATGAGTTCTTGATTTTAGTGATTATTCCCTTTTCTTTTTTTTTCCTTTATCTATCTTGTATTGTAAGCTGTGATTTTTTTCACAAAGTCGAACGTGTAATTGCGAAAAAATAAAATCTTACGTACTAAATCGACATGTCTCCCCGCGGATTAATAAAAAGGTAGGATGTAGACCTCCGTGATACTTTTTACATGATGAATGAGTGGTCCGTTACGATAATATTCTAAGCCGAAAGACGAACAAACCAAGATGACACTAATACCCCATTAAGGAGGTTAGCGAAAGAGAAAAAAATAGATCAGCAAGAGGAGCTTCTGACACGCAATATGCAGAATTAATTGCCAACAAGGATAATCAAAAATAGGTTGAATTGTAGGTACAAGCGCAAATTTTACGCTGATAATGTGTGTTCAAGGAACATAGTTGTTTCTCGTAGAGATGTAAAGTTATCGATCTGAATCGGCGCCCGTTTCGTTTGTCTCCAGTTAATTTCTTTACGGCTCGGAACGTTGCCTATTTATTCTCGTAGGTATCGAATCTTATTAAAACTCACATTACTCTCATCTACATAGACACTCGTTAAAGCCTATCTTGCAATAAGTCTGAAAATAATTTGTGAGTGCGAATGTAATAAATGTTTTCCCAGTCTCGCGAAACCATTTCTTCATTAGGCCCTCGCGAAAACAAATTACAAATTGTTTAGTTTTCATTTTTCTTTCGCGGAAATTGCTAACCATTTTGAAGGAATTTTTCAACAGTACTTTTATGCTACTCATTTGGAGGAATTAATACACTTACACGACAAGTGAGTTACTGAAGCCCGGTTTGGTGCCAGCATTTCACGGTAGCGAATCGGCAGCGATTTCCAGTTATTTTCGATGACAAATAATTGAAGGAGGGGCTCGTTTTTTCAAAACTAGATAGTAATGAAAACGATTTTAAACGTATATTTTCCCGTTGACTTCTGAGTTCTTCGGGAGAAAAGTTCCATATGGGGGGGTACATGTCTGCGAGTGCAGAAGTAGCATTGAGGTTCTTTGTTTTCACTTTCCTTTTTTCGAATGGAGTTCTAACTGCGGGATTTTTTAAAGACGATTAAAAAAATGTATAAGCAAAAAGCGACCATTAATTAGAGTATTTTCCTTTAATTCTTCTATTATTATTATTGTCCACGCAGAAACAACGATCCAGATTATAATCGGTGTATTTGAATTTCTACTCGGTCGGATATCGATGGGAGAAAGAAAGACACACTTGCGATAGCTAGTAAAGAGGGAAAGGGTAGAGAGTGGGAAGTTGTAACAAGTCAGATAGGAACACGTGTTCGGAAGAGGAGGAGGTTCTCTTACGCTAACAAACTTCGGAAATTGATGATCCACGGTAGTGTAGTGATAAGTTCGACTACAACGCACGTAATATGAAATACGATGCAACTGGAACAGAAGGCCTTAATTAAATTTTTTCTTTTCGCAGTTCTTCAGGGGACGAAATTTTTCGCGATCTTTTTGATCTGCAATTCCGTTTTGCTCTTAAATATGTACATTACGATTACTGATGATTTTCCGGTTAAAATATTTTACTGTTTAATAGTTGGAAAAAAATTTCGGGCCCTTTAATGGACTCTCTCGGTGAACACGTAATAGATTATTAGTACGGAGGGTACTTTTAATAAATCAAAGGTCTCGGATGCGTTTGCTGACGATGAATTAACAACGATACTAATAGCTGCGTACCGCTGCTATTCCAAAGCAAGGTCGGGCGGCTCGGAGTGTTGGTCATAAAGTATATTATGTGGAAAGTGGAAGTGGAGTGTGGTATTAATTTATAGCGGTGAAAGGAACTGTTCAAAATATGAAATTTGTGCCAACAGGCTAAGTGTTAACTACGAAAGTTCATTTTTCGGTTCATCAGAAAAGAGTTGGATCGGTATATTCTGTGCACGAAATGCGTAGTTATTCGGTAAAAAAAAACAAGAACTAACAAATGCGGTGCTTCGGAGGTATTTTTAAGCGCGAATGGGGGGGAAGCCATCGATTCGTAAATTTTCACGAACCCACAATTATAAATGGATGAAAACGCAGCTACGAACTTTTAGATTTTATGCAATAGCTTCAATTTTGCCTTCTTCTTTTCGGTATGTCCCGTGTGTGTAGCGAACAGTCTTGCTCCTTATACGTGAATCGATTTTTTACACGCCCTCTAAAAATCGGTTAAGAATCGCTAGCCTGGTTCCTGGAATTGTTGATGCACACATATCGTACAGATATAGAAGTATATATACGTATATTTTTCACTAATTCTGGACCACTTCTCGCACAAAAAAACGCGAGTGTCCTTTCCGGAGAACTGTCAACTAATTGTGTTTGTTTTGGTTTTGTTTATGCAGACCTGTTACGAAATGGAACGCTATTTGAAGGATGACCCGAAACTACCGTCCTGCAAGAAACTGTCCGATCTGGATACGCCGTGGGATTTGTTTAACGCGGCCGGAGGCTCGTGGTCGAAAGTGGAACTGGTGAACTCTTGGTCGCTGGACGAAATAAGCGATCAGTTGAAGTCGTCGTTCGGCTGCGGCAACGATAGCGGCGATCGCATGTCTGTGCGCTGCTCGCTTACGTTGCAACGAAAACGGTTGGACGAATACGACTTCGACGAGGAGAGTAGTCCGTCGCCGCCGTCGATCGACAAGTTCTCCTTCTCCAGCAGCAATAAACGCCTGAAACTGAAGCAGCAACCGTTGGTCTCATCGCCGCTCACGCCGCCCTCCAGTCCCGAATCGAACGGCCAACATCACAGCGGCCTCGGCAGCAGCAAAAATTGCACTGGCGGCAACAGCTCGACGAAAAGCTGCACCACCGCCACTAGCCCTGCCGCCACCGCCACCGCCGCCGCCTCTTCGTCTACCAACAGTTCGACGAATACGTCGAAGAACTCGATAGCTGTACGGCTGTCGGCGGCGAAAAATTCGCACAGCCACTCTCGAACCAGCGTACACACGGCGTCATTCCAAGTTACCACAACCACAACTACTTCAAACGGTCTCATCAGTAATCCCGCTTTAGCCGCTATACCCGCTACCGGCCACGCATCGTCATCTTCCAGCTCTTCTTCTTCTTCTTCTTCTTCTTCGTCCACGAATTGCGCCAGCAGCGATCAGAAAAGAAAAGTGCACGGCTGTTTCTTCGACGGCTGCAAAAAAGTCTACACCAAAAGTTCTCATTTGAAAGCGCACTTACGGACTCATACAGGTAAGCTACTGCACAATGATATTGTCGCAATTACGATATTTTCCTCGGCCTCCCGGTGTTTCCTGTACCCCTTTAGTATATGATAACCTTCGAAACCGGCCAGTTCTTCCCGTTCAAGGCGCACATCCGCACGGCTGTTCTCCGATCTCGACGATGCGGATAATCTCACCCCGTGTTCGAAATACGCGCTAAAAGGGAATAGTACATCCACTGAGCGGGCAAATTATTGCGTGCTATTCGTTAACCGATTTCTAAACTAGCTGCTAGACAAACGCCGCCTACCTGAGAGATGACAATTGGGTTTTCTCCGTCGACGAACGATGCCTCTTTTTACAGATCTGTTTCATGTTAAATCTATCGGATTTATGCGGAATGAACGGATTATGAGCGCGCAAAGACGAATTAGGAGTTCGCTCAAAAAGATTAGAGACGCCGACGATTACTAATACAACGCACACGGAACAGTGCAGGTTTAGAGGAACTTCATATGTTAGGCTTGACTTGTTTTAGTTCGTTTGACAATACAACGGACGCGGTAAGTTGGACTTGCCTGCACGAGGACAGTGTTCTAGAATGTGTGTTCAGCACAAAATTTTCATTGCATAAAGGAGAGGCGGAAGGAAGGAGGAGATGTTCCTTCTAACAAATAGTTATCGGATATTATTGCTGCGTGTCCTCCTGTGCGCGGAGTCTGGTCGGTGCTGCAAACTCTTTGCGTGACATTCGGTCTCATCTTAATAGATTGCAACCGGCATGTTTTTGACTGACATCACGTAGTTTCCCATTTCTTTTATGTTGCTGCAAAACGGAGAAAGCGTCTTCGAGCATCGATGTGGCCTTAGCAGCTAAATTCACATGTCCGCTCACCGGTACACATTGGCATAACTACACGAGAAAGGAGGTTAATGATTTCTCGAGACAGTGTGTTTGAAATTTTCAGTGTCTGGAGTGTCCTAATAGATTGCAAAGGAATCTGTATCAAGATTTAGACGTTGGCGGTAAGATTACAGCTATATTCCCTCAAATAGAATAAAACTCCATATAGCTCTGCCCTTGCAACACTGAACAGAAGTCGAGGAGCCGAACCGCATGGACCGCTCCCTCCATCTTATAGGCGCAAGGACAAGGACCACATGGGCGAGTTTATTTTGGCACCTCATCCGTGTCTGACTATATCTGGGAAAAAGTTGCACACCTTTTTCTGCCACATACTGGGGGCGCCCATGTGATATTCTGGCCAGAGCGACCGTTCATCATCGGGGTTTTTAAGTCCGCAACAATCGGCCCATTCAGTTTTATTTGTCTGATGACAGTTCCGCAAAAAATTGCATTTAGTCTGTTCGGTGGCAACTGGCGAATTCGTTAAATTGCGAGTACTTGTTAGCGTGCCACCATCCCTCCGTGTTTAACGCCACCTATTTCAGGGCGTGCATTCGTTTGCGGCTAGAATGAATTTCGCCAATGACAATTGCTACTGCAGTCATTCAGTTCTGCTGTTAGTCATCTCTTCCGAAGTTCTTAATATTTCCCGATTATATCCGATCGATCGCTAGAGACGTTGAAAAGAACTCTTTAGTTTACAATGAGTTAAAAGGCGAGTCTGGTCGCGGCGGCGCCACCGAAACTCTGTCAAGCCGTAATGAATGAAATTAATTCGAACACGTGTTTAATAATAAAGCGGCTTTTGGTACCATCTAGACGACGGTCGACAGCGATTTAAGAAAACCATTGGAAACAGGAAGAAGAATATTAATTGGTATTTAGCGAGAGGAGAAGAAGCGATAATGACCAGTGGTATACAGAAGAACCATGAAAAAGCTAGTCCGGAAACTGAGGATGTTCGACTAAACTTTTCCCGTCCTCGGTAGTATAGCGCGCACTGAATGCGTACAGCCTAGATGATTGTTCAGAAAAATCGCGAGCGCATTCTCCTTTCTAACTGCACTTACATTTCTCGTTCTGCGATGCTATTGGTCAGAATTATTTGAAGACGCAAGTGAAATTGTTGGACATACATTTTGCAACGATACTTTTGGAAAAATTCCTTTGTAGAAATTTTTACATTATCATCGAGTGTATTTTACTCTGTCATTCGTGGACGAAAATTCCTCGTGGATGTGGCTTACGTCGAAATTTTTTGAAATTACGTGTCAAAAACGTTCCCATCAAGCATCATCCTATGAAAACCGGAACTACATGCCCCTATCGAATTCGAATAAAAATGTTCTATCAGTAAATTCGCCGCCGAAACTGTGATAGTTTAAAAATTACCACGTGTTATTATCATCAGAAGATATGTTGTTAAGGGTTTTTTTTATAAAAACGCCGGCACATGTTTTGCAATCATATTCACGGTGTACTACAAATATTTTTCGAAACTTGCAGGAGCTTTTACAAAAAAATGTAGTAACCTCGATTTCTGATAAAGTCGAAATTTTTTCCTAATGCGGTGTACGCACATTCAGAAATCGATATTTTCCGTTCGAAACTACGTGTCAACCAATCGAGTTTTGATCTACGCGCAAAAAACCATTATTATATAGATCTGCTAGAAGGGCTAAAATGAGAGTCTGTGCAAATAGAGACTGTATACGTTGAGTAAAGAAAAACGTCGTTAAATGCAGATAGAGAGCCAGACGATTTTCTTAGAAGATAACGCGGGGGAGATGTGTAGAAAGAGATTATTATCGAAAAGGGGATTATAAATTACAGATAATAGAAGTAGACCGAGTGTCGGGGGGGGGGCTTTAGTTGTAAATTCTTTTTCTACATTTTGTAGTCGCTGCCTCTCGCGTTAAGATTTAAGGCTAAATCATTGTAACGCATTACGTTGCACGCAGAAAGAAGAAAAGCTCCAGCATCTGCAACAAACTTTTTCATATACATAAATATAGTTATCGTGACCCGGTACACACATACGCACGTTATCCGGTAAGATAATTCAGGACCCGTCTGTGTACTTGTAATGTACCTTTAAAAAGCTGAAATCAGCACTAATAGTAAACTTTGTCGCGTCGTCGACTGCCTCGGTTGTGTAGAGACTAACGACCGAAAATGAAGTGGGACTTGTAGTTTCGGAACGAGAAAGCTGCCCCCCCCGCGCTATCGGTTGGACTAGATTAAAAAGAAGTCTCGGTAGTTGCCGCCTGCACGATGTGGCTGCAGGCGTAGAACAAAGAAGGGGAAATGTCGAATGATGAACTGTGTGGAATGTGAGAATCGGACTTTGCAACGGACGAATGAGAAAAATTTCGCTAGAAACTTCAATTTCATTTTCTTCCGCGTATGCGTGTGTATATTTTGCGCAAGAGAAATCGGTTAATCCGGGTGAGAGAGGAGTGCAATAAAAAAAAGATCCGGAAAAATAACAATACATCGAATGAAAACTGGCCACCCCTGTGCTCTATAGGCGAAAATCTACTGAAACGGAAATTACGAAAAATATTTTTGTATATAGTTCTCGGTTTATTGTTCTTTCTCTTCGTTCTTTTAAAAAGAGAGAAAAAAAAGAGAGAAAAAAAAGAATCGCTAATAAAAAAAAATGAATAACGTAAAAATGCCGGGAACTCGAGTTATTTTTAGTGCGCTGAATAGGTAAGTAGCCCATTCTAGGTGTAAACTTGCTGAGCGATATTCCACTCGCGCGCGCGTGTGTGTGTGTGTGTCTGTGTGGCTTGCTGCGTGCATGTGCGTCTATCGTAATATGTAAGCGAAGGAATTGCCGAAAATTTTTCGTTCGCCGTTCGCTGTTCGCCACCCGCATCTCCGTATGTAAAAGAAATGGTTTTTGATTATAAACTTAATAACAATATTTCGACCGGGTGGTGCGTCGTTGAAATACGAATAGAAAACAAAGTTTGGAAAATAAAATAAAGTGCGCTTACCTACACCATGCTGCAGCTGGAAAGCCCGAGGGATGCAACTTTTGCTGGAAATTTTCCCCGTCTACCAGTCCGGGGTCTAGTACGGGAATTTTCCAGACAAACGTCCGCAGTTGGAGATGACGACGCGTCGGTAATTATTTCGTTTTCTAATGTCGCCGCCGAGCGTAACAATGAAATATTGCAAATCGGAACCGCGCTAAGTGTAATACACGGCCGCCGATGTCACGCGTGTATGTTTTTTCCTTATGACGTCACTGGAGACCAGTGAATCGCTGTGACTGCTGCGCCCCGGTGGTAGCCTCGTTTACTCTCTTTATCGCCAAGTACGAGTAATTTCATTCAAGCGTTTTTCCAATTCTTTTTCTAAAACTGACGCGTGCCCGGGTTTTACCACTAAACAGCTTCATTATTTATAATTATTTTGCGAAATTTGCGACGAAAAGAAATTGCGTTATTTACTATTTCTTTTTATCTCTCGCTTTTGAAAGTAACTTTATGAATAGTCGCGATATTTTTAAATTTTATTTACAGCCAGTGTGTTTCTATTTCTATTTCTAATTCCCCCCCCCCCCCTTTTTACGAGCATAACTTATTACAATCAAGAGTGCAACAGCCTAATAAATACGACAAAACGCTTTAGATCGCACGTTGGTCTTTTCGAGATTGCCGGAGGTTCCACGTGATTCAATTGCTAGCACACAATTTCGATTTTAACTTAAATTCGATATTCGCCCGATATTGGTATAATGAAAATACCGCTGCGGTACGTTTTAAGATATTACCGGAGTAACCGGTGAAGGATTTAAACAATTTCGGTTAATTTTCCGAATCATCGATTTACCTCCCTCCGGTTCGGGAACGTTATTAATGTGAACGGTGGTTCGTTTGTTACCGATTTTTTCGTTGCATAGTCGCTTTTCCCAATAAACGGGTTCGTATTCATTATGCAGTCATACAACATTTAGAACGATGTGTGGAGCCTATCTAATTAATAGACGAACGTGATTTCAAAAAATTTGAAAATATTTAATAATTAATTTTTTTTCTTTTTTCGTTGCGATGGTTTTTCCATAGTTCTTGTAAAAGAGTCGATTTTAACTGACTACGCTATTTTTTAACGTTCCGTATAATACAAAAAATGCTTTATATGAAAAAATGTTAAATCGCCGTAGGTCTAAGTAATTTTTGTTCAATTATTAATAACTAGCTGTGTTAACGGCTTCGCCCATACCCATTTAAAAATCTGAACTTGGAAATTCATTTTTGTTTGATTTGGAATTATGTTTATGTAAAGATTCAATCAGTAACTTAAAAAACGACTAAAGAATATAATTTAAAATCATTAATGTACAACGTTACATTTAAGAATGATTTCATTGTCAGTAGTAATCTATTGTTGCAGAAAAATAATCAATATTGTCAAAACTTTTCGAATTTTAAATTTTAAATCATTGTAAATTTGAAGTAATAAATAATCGGAAATTTTTTTCTTTAAAGTAAACAATATATGTATATATATTGATATAAATCGATATTGTCCCTGTTTTGGGAGCCAGTTGATATAAATTGATTTTCTTCCTTCTTGGAGATTTTCAGATGAGGATGGATTAAAATATTATCAAGAAAAAAAAATATAAAAAAAAAATATATCGAAAACTATTATTGCGGGCGCCAATAGCAAAAATTACCGGTTTGCTATTACCGGAAAGCTCGGCCTAGCAGAGCTTTAGGCTTTTAATCAAAAAAAAAATAAATATAACAAAAAAACGACTCGCGAAATCCGCCGTTCGATGGCGGTATCTCTCCCGGTGGAGATATCACGGGGTAACCACGTGTCCAAATGACGAAAACTTGAAAAGAAAAAAATTGTATATTAACCAAAACGCGGAAGAAACAAAAAAAACAAATATTCGTATGTAACGACTAGACAAAAAAATTAATAAAAAGAAATGACTAAATTTGCCAAACGGCGTAACATGTGTCGATGTGCACAATCCAAAAATACGGCCACCAGAAAATCGGTCAGTCGGAATCGACTGTTCGGTGGTCCGTCAAAAACGCGACCCGTAATTACACACTCACAGGCGACTAGTTAATTGCCGAGCAATTAAACAACGACTGGCTATCGATTAGCCAAGAAAGCGACTAGATAGATCTCGGTACCTGACGGGGCTTTTGCCGATCGACATATACGCATCGTCGAAATTACCCGATACCTTTTAAATTAAAATATGTATATTACGCCACCGACTGTTCTAGAACATTCTACTATTTCTATGTATTTTAACCGGCAGCTATCCCTGTCTTTCCGGGATTTTTATTAATTCGGTCGCGACTCTCGCAGTTCTACGCTCTATACTTGTACACGTACTTGTACTTATATGCCTATCAACGGTAAACGCTATTTCTCCGCGATTTTCGACCACGCTCGCTACCCCGCGAGCACAGCCGATAGCCGCTGCGATCGGGATTACCACACAGCTCGGCCGAAACCGCGTCGCCGATTGCAATTCACCGTTGTCTTCCGCTGCCCGAGAAAAACCCGACATATAAATGAAATTAAATCGAAATAATAATTTCTACCTCGGACAGCGTTATCTAAGGCGTATAAAGCGTAATAAACTCGCTTCAGCTGCCGAATCCGTCTCAATATATATATATTTAAAAAATACGCCTGAAATCCTCTTTATAAAAGTGTGTTATATAAAAATATTTTCCCTTTATTTTATTTTCTCGAGTAGATGTAATATATTTTTTAAGTTCAATCGATTTTTGTATTGCACAGTGATAAAATTAAAAATTAAATAAAATCCACAAAAAAAAAAAAAAATTATTTCGAATATTTCTTAAACCGAATTTTGTAAGTTTACTGCATTTAAAAAGGTATATTACTTTAAAATCTAAGTAAGCTAAAAATCGGTTTATGGTTATAGAAATTTTCCTGTTTCTTAAAAATTTTTCTGCCAACCACCTTATCACTAGTCCCTCTGGTGATATTCATAGGATCGAGGCACACACACATATATATATATATATATATATTACATCTATGTACACAATTAGTGCAATTAATTAGCGTCGAGCCGACGAGAATTCTGAATTACAACTAATCTTCATCAAAATAGTTCCTGTTCGGCTTCTATTTTTTTGTTCTTTCTTGTTTGTTGTCTTTTCTTTCATCGCACTCTGCGCTATTCGAAATAGCTGCTACAATTTAGGAAACTCCGGAAACTATAATCGCATTTAGAACCCTGCTAAGCATGTGATGGGTAAAATTCTATTTTAAATGCTCGGGTTCTATTGGTCGCTTCTGAATGTGGAACGGTATATTTAAAGTGATCAGCGCCGCGTGTACGTTTGCAAAAGAAATGCTGAATTACGAGTAGGGAAATTATCACCGTGGATGAGGGAGACAGCAGGAAATTGGCGCTGCTGATTGCCGGAAGAGCGGGGGAGATAGTGAAAAATACCGAGGTTCTTTTGAATGGAGATTATTCGTTCGAGTGAACGGTGTCGAGGAGCAGGTAAAATTCACTAGACGTCGGGCAGAAATAAGTATAAAAGCCGTTTAAAACAGAACCGCGCTCTTCCAGTCAAATCTATCCACTAAGAGTTGTTCGCTAAATGTGCGTGTGTGTGTTGTGGGGGGGTTGAAAAAAACAGTCTCAGCTTCGTAAGGCGAAGTTTGCCAGAAGTTTGAACGGAACAGTCATTGCGCTACTTTGCAGGCGATACGGACGCGACGACATCGATGAATAGAACGTTTAATTGTTAATTAAATTTCTTAAACGCAGATTCGCTAAATTATTTCATTATTATTATTCGCTACTTCCTTGCTGCTCTGCTACTATTATTATCAGCCATTATCGTTATTATTATTATTCGCTACTATTATTATTATTATTATTATTATTATTATTATTATTATTATTATTTTTAGTTATTATTTTATTGCGACATTTCGTTTTCTGCCTCTCGCTCGCCGTGCAATTTGCTCACTTATTATCTTAGGCGCGAAAATGCCCTTGTAAGAAAATAGCGCGTTCCGTGTTTACAAATGTCATTTAGCCGAAAACGGCCTCGAAGTGCATACGCACTATCTGGATAATAGGAGCGCCGCTATGAGCTCATCAGCAAATTTCGAAATTTGTTTATTTTTCAGCGATATCGTTATTTCATAATGTGCCGCCTGCATTAGCGCCAGTAACTAATTATAAATGAGGTAATTAATTTAGAGCAACTTTCTGCCTGTAGTAGTTCAGACATACTAGCTGGAATATTGTCGCACCCGAGCTGTGTACGGTAGTTTGAATTTTTGAGATAAAAGCCTGACTGCGTGCAACTTGTCCGAATGGCGCTATCGTTTTGCCATATTAGCCGGGCGTGTTGCACAGCTGTCGAAACGATAGTGTAAAGAAAGAAATCGTTACCTCGATATAAAGGTCTTCTTCCAGATTAGGTAGTTGCGTCCGGAAAGTAGACGTTGAAACGCCTCTTCTCGACTATTCTATTAATGCTACGATGCCGTTATCGCGCGATATCTTCTCTCGCTAGGAGCCTACACAGACTCCAGTTTCGCCGCTTTATTCGTCAAGAAGTAAAATTTTCGAAATCTTACCGTTGGCCAGATTAACTGCGCGCCAAGTAACTCTCTATAATGTCTCTCGTTGGCGGTTTTTCTTTATTTCTTTATTTCTTTTTTTCTTTTCTAAGTCATCTCCCTTCGAGCCATCTGTTTGCTCGACTATACAAGAGAGCTAACCTTATCTGTTTCGCCTATGCTCAACACCATTTTTTAACGTTCCTCCGAATTTCAAATTAGCAAGCTTCATAGTTTTAGCGGTTGCGAAATAGAAATAGCCTTATCCGATTTTTTTTTTGATTTTTTAATTGCAATTCGCCGAGATATTCTCGAATAAAACCGATAAGAAACGCAATGACGGAGAATAATATTGCGACGTTTTACGATGTATTATTATTATCTTTTTCGACGTAATTATTGCGAAAGTATGAATCGAACATTATATTCATCTGCAAAAATATTTCCAGCGCATTTACGACATTAAAAACGCTTTAGCGCACGTGCCCTTATGCGCGATTTATTTCTCTTGTCACGCATTCGCTCAACCTACATTTTTTTGCTGTTTATACGCGCGAATCGGGATTATGGTTTTTTTTCCGGAGGAGCCGAGTAGTGACGAGGATAAACATAGGAAAGCCGAGTGGCACGCAGCCTCGTTGCTTCGATGTTGCAGGAAAAGAAAATGACGAACGGACGTTGTCTGGACGCTTCAAGGGATGTAAGATTGCGGCTAATCATCATTATTTCTTCCTTTCTGAAGTGGGTTCTCGTTATGCGCAATTAAAACGGATTATTCGACGCCGCGGCGGGGCCGGCGGTGGCGGAAATTAATGAATCGCGGCTAAAGTATCTTGGCGGCGAAAAACGCGGGAAATGTCATTATTAAAAATCGCCGGGCGCGATGATAATGGAAAAGAGAGGATTTTTATTGTTTCGCGGCGGTCGGGGTCGGTCCTGGCGTCGCGTCCGACTCTTTCGACTCGAGTGAGCGACAAAAAAATGACGGAAAACGGCGAAAAAAGTTATTTATCACGTTAAAGTATGTTGCGGTAGCGGCACCAGCGGCGTCTTTCGTCATTACTTATTTAACGGCGAGCGTTGGGAATTATAGTTGGCTCTGTTGGTCGGGCAGCCGACTAGCCGGGCCGGCAATAGACTAGTTGCCGACGGAAAAGCTTATTTACGAGCCGGAAGGCTAGCGTTCAAGCTGCCGCTGCCGAAGAAACAAACAAGAACAAACTAGTCTACTCGCATGCTGCAAAAGGGCAACAGACTTTACTGCAGCGCCGTTGGCCGTGCCCTTCCAGCAGAACAGGAGCACTTTTCCTATTATAGCGCGAGCTCGGCAGCCATTTAGCACGGCCGGAAATGTAAAGAACGAATGAATTTCCCGCTGAGAAGCGGAAAAAATGCTACTACTCGTTCGGAAAAACCGTTCGGAAACAGCCAACTCGCCGAAAATGCCTAGAGCGTCACCGGCGATAATTAGCGCCCGTTAAGTCGAAAAACACCGGTCGTCCACTGACCGATTGGTAATTTTACTTTATTTAAAGCGTGAATATTAGCGGCATTTTTCGATTGACACTACTTCGCAAAGGCTCTTCAGACGGATTCGCTTTCCGCCGCCAACAGGAAAATTTCCATAGCGGGGCAAAGTAAGAGCCGGTTAAGACTGATCGGTCGACGATATACGTAAAAATCGCGAGAAAGGTGAAAGGATTTTCGATTTTGCCTTTTTTTTTCTTTTTTTTTTTTTTTCGTCTTAAATCCGGCCAGCATTCACATTGCCGAGATGCGACGTAGGTTCAGCCAAACAGTCGATTCGCCCTCCCTAAAAGCGTCAGATTCCGCGTTCCCATCGTTCGCAGTCTCTTCTTCCTCTTTCGGCTACCCTATTTTGGTGCTCACACTTAAATGTGCCGTCTCGTGACAACGACTCGAATATAAAACTGAAAAGCTGCCTACGGGCATAGGTTAGTTTGGACACGGGTTGTGTTGACGAAGGAGAATGTGTATTGTACCATCCGAAAAATGATTTGTCGAGAAATCTTTTAGCGATGTACGCGCAATGATAATCGGATCAGTATTACACTTATTTGCCAGAGATGAATTAGCGCAAGTTCTGAATACTGTCAGCCATCCAGCTAGGAAATAAATCTTTCTTTTTTCGTAGCTAAAAACCAGCCCTTCCTGTTTTACAGCGTCCGGAGTTGTTTTATACGATACATTCATTTCGTCGTTTCGTATTATCTCCGGCGATTTTTCAACGTATTTTCGCCGCTGAAAGTGCCGAGCGGTAACTTAATTATTGCTATTATTCTAGGTAAGAATGGAGGTGCATATTCTTATCATTTATTCGCACCGGTGAGAAGTGATGCTCTCTGCTAAAGTCCCAATCTCCCGTATTGTTTTCTTCGTCCAGCGTGAACTGCTGTTCACTGCAGACGGCTTTTTCCTTCACCTCGCCTTCCAGTTACACACATCGATGGTATATCTGCGCTCGGAATTTTCGTAACACATTTTATCGGTAATTCGTACCGGTACAAAAAATTGTTATCTTTCCTTTTCATAGTGTGCAGATTGTACGATGCTTGCGAAACAAGACTTGATCGACTACTTCCGATCGCGAACTGCGTGCACTAACGTTCGAAGAAACTCTACCTCTACTAGGTAAGCTGCGATTTTACCACGCATCGGCCTCATTAAAACACTGAAGATACTTTTCTCTCTGGGTTTCCGCTTAACCTTCGAACCGTTACGCTTTTATCATTTCTCTCTTTGTAGTCCCTAAGCGGCGGTTTCCAAATTACATAACTGAGGAGCGCGTTTCGAGAGTTGTTAAACCGAAAGAAGTTATCAGAAGTGTACTTTTGTTGTTCTTTTTCTTTTTTTTTTTTTTTTTTTTGTGATTGTAAGAACCACAAGTGTTATGCACAAAACTATTAGCCGCGAAATGCAAAAATTCTATTTAGCGTTTTAAGGTAAACTTCGATAATGAAAACTTATTAACTTTATTAATTTAAACATAAAATAATTAACTACCTAAGAATTTAAAAATAAAGAGAATTTGTTCTTTATTATTGTCATTTAGACACAGAACAAATATAACAAAAAGTGCTATATATCGGCTAAAACGTATACATCCCGCCGTATTAAAGTAAGTAAAAAAATAAAACTAGTGAATAGTCTGGTTTTCTCAGTATTTCTCTACGGCGCAGAAACATGAACTCTACGTAAATCCGATATGGTTAGAAGATAGATGCGTTATAAATGTACTGTTGGAGAAGTATATTATGAATAACATGGACGAAAAAAAGAACGAACAGCTCTCGGTATTACAAGAAATAGACGTAAAGAAAAGATTATCTCGTGTCGGGAGTAATTAGAAGAATATTGAAATCCTCTTTAGTCATGTGATAAGAGCAAATGGATTTGAGACGAGAATTCTTGAAGGAAAAGAAGGAAAAAGAAGACGTAATCGTTTTCCAACCAGATAGTGGTCAGACATGATCTGGACAGTTGTAGGAAAAATTTTCGTAGAATGCGTTCGACTGGCCCACAACAGAGATCAGTGGCGACATCTTATAGGTACGTCAGGTGGACAGATCATAATCACGATATCTCCATGAGAGATTCATGAAGCTCATTGATGATGATTGTCATTTATTTGCAAACACTTGTATGTTTTCAGTTCTCTGGTTAGGTTATCTTTGTTTTTCTTCCTGCTTTCAAAATTTTCAGAAATCTATTTCGTTTCATTCAATGAAAACCAGTTTCATAATTGAAATTTTCGTAAACCGTATTATAAAAAACTTTGCATAATCGGTGCCGGCTGTGTAGCGGTGATTTTAAACTTTATACTTTTGCTTCAGAACTCGTCATTTGTTCGTCCAGTTCTTTAACCGGCTTTTAATTTGCCCCTTTTCCTTTTTCACAATATATCGCAATTATAATAACAACATTCGTTCGTATTAATACGAGAAATGTTGTGACAATAATGATAATAATGATAATGATAATAATAATAATAATAATAATAATAATAATAATAATAATAATAATAATAATAATAATAATAATAATAATAATAATAATAATAATAATAATATAATAATAATAATAATAATAATAATAATAATAATAATAATAATAATAATAATAATAATAATAATAATAATAATAATAATAATAATAATAATAATAATAATATAATAATAATAATAATAATAATAATAATAATAATAATAATAATAATAATAATAATAATAATAATAATAATAATAATAATAATAATAATAATAATAATAATAATAATAATAATAATAATAATAATAATAATAATAATAATAATAATAATAATAATAATAATAATAATAATAATAATAATAATAATAATAATAATAATAATAATAATAATAATAATAATAATAATAATAATAATAATAATAATAATAATAATAATAATAATAATAATAATAATAATAATAATAATAATAATAATAATAATAATAATAATAATAATAATAATAATAATAATAATAATAATAATAATAATAATAATAATAATAATAATAATAATAATAATAATAATAATAATAATAATAATAATAATAATAATAATAATAATAATAATAATAATAATAATAATAATAATAATAATAATAATAATAATAATAATAATAATAATAATAATAATAATAATAATAATAATAATAATAATACTAATAATAATAATAATAATAATAATAATAATAATAATAATAATAATAATAATAATAATAATAATAATAATAATAATAATAATAATAATAATAATAATAATAATAATAATAATAATAATAATAATAATAATAATAATAATAATAATAATAATAATAATAATAATAATAATAATAATAATAATAATAATAATAATAATAATAATAATAATAATAATAATAATAATAATAATAATAATAATAATAATAATAATAATAATAATAATAATAATAATAATAATAATAATAATAATAATAATAATAATAATAATAAAATAATAATAATAATAATAATAATAATAATAATAATAATAATAATAATAATAATAATAATAATATAATAATAATAATAATAATAATAATAATAATAATAATAATAATAATAATAATAATAATAATAATAATAATAATAATAATAATAATAATAATAATAATAATAATAATAATAATAATAATAATAATAATAATAATAATAATAATAAATAATAATAATAATAATAATAATAATAATAATAATAATAATAATAATAATAATAATAATAATAATAAATAATAATAATAATAATAATATAATAATAATAATAATAATAATAATAATAATAATAATAATAATAATAATAATAATAATAATAATAATAATAATAATAATAATAATAATAATAATAATTAATAATAATAATAATAATAATAAATAATAATAATATAATAATAATAATAATAATAATAATAATAATAATAATAATAATAATAATAATAATAATAATATAATAATAATAATAATAATAATAATAATAATAATAATAATAATAATAATAATAATAATAATAATAATAATAATAATAATAATAATAATAATAATAATAATAATAATAATAATAATAATAATAATAATAATAATAATAATAATAATAATAATAATAATAATAATAATAATAATCAATAATAATAATATTAATAATAATAATAATAATAATAATAATAATTAATTAATAATAAT